>CM030871.1:7011066-7526066 GCA_018105865.1 Metaphire vulgaris
CTGTGCCCCATGACTCGCTCAGTAAGTCGCCTATATTACTTTAAAGTCCGCATTCGCTTTCTATGTTATGATCATTCCATGAATCCTCATTCATGTTTATTTCGGTTGACGTGCTGATTTTTGTCCAGCCAATAAAGGCGCAGTCAGGGTTCATGAAGAGGGCACACTTTTGGACTACCATTTCCGGTCCCAACTGTGGTCCTATGAAGGAACATGGAGTCTTGTTAGTGTTGCCAGACGTCCGGCGAAAGGAGGACATGTCCTTTTGGCAGGCATTGCCCTGAAATGGAAAATGTCCGGTGTCGCACAAATATTGTTCCCATATAAATGCGGTTCCGGGGTGGGGCTAGCTGTTGCTACGGGAACAAAATTATGCCTATTAATCTATGAACAAAACAAAAACAAAATTATGCCTATATGTACAATTTGAGTTCCTCTTATAAAATATAGTCTCTATCAGGTCTATATGGTCGCAAATTTATATCGTATCGGTTTGATCATAGACATATGGCCGATAGGCATAAATTTACGACCTGAATACATAGGGACTATATTTATAAGAGGAACAGAATATAAATTTACGACAGATGATGATATCAATTTACGACTGATAGGATATCCTATCGGTCATAAATTTATAACCGATAGGTCATAACCAACAGGTTATAGCTTACAACCTGCACAGTGCATACATAGGGACTAGGTCGGTACCTTATTTTACAGCAATCGTTGCTATGGGTAGGCGGAGCTTATAAGTAATAAACAAATTAAAATGAACAAATCATAATTTGTTACGGTATTTATTTATAGCGGAACTTTATTTATACGACAACGGCTCATTTCCTTTGTCCGCTTTGTCCTCCTTTATTACCTTTGGTGTCCTCCTTTGTACATGGAGGTGTCTGGCTAACCTGTTTCCAATCGTAAAATGTTAATTCCTATTTTAAGGATAATTTGTTGCGTGTTTTTCTGGTCATATGACAGCATATTATTGTTCCTTCAGTTGAAAATAGTCTTAATTTCAGGATCTCTTAGCAAGGCTGGGGCATAGCAAGGTCTTGGGCAGAGCCACAGCCATTCCTAATTTAGGGTAACATTACTTTCGGATCTTGAACTTTGGTGCAATATTTGCAGACTACGTGACACTGTAAGTACTCTGTCCCTCATTAGGTAAAATTTTCTTACTGTTTCTAGTGTTGGGCTGTTCGTAGTGTCCAGACCGCTGCCTCTTTCGTGGCTGCGCTGAGGGACATGAAGCCAGACACTAATCAACTCTAATCAATCTAACATTTCTATAACGCCACTTCTAGATGCACAGGAGCATCAACCGATGGCACACCAAGTCAAAATCATGAAAGATCCAGGATGCCCTGGATAAAATCCAGGGCATCCTGTCGGACAAACGGGTGTCAGTCTATGGTGAATAAACCATGGCAACAAATTGGAGTTTTAATTAGCAATGTCTGGGGTATAGCAAGGTCTGGGGCAGAGCCACAGCCATTCCTAATTTAGGATAACACTTCTGTTGGATCTTTAAATTTGGTGTACTATTCGCAGATTATATAACACTATAATCACTCTAACTTGATGCTAACAAAGCAGATGGCTGTAAGAAAATTGATATAGCCACTGCATAAAAACCGTCAGTAACTTTTGCCAATGAAATTTTTATTAACACGTTCTACACATAACCTGATTTATGCTAAGTGCCGCCGCTGCACTTTGGAATTTACACGGAGTAGCTTAAATTGCTGCGTTCAGGATGACAATTTGAAGTTGTGAAAATAATATAGTACCGCAGAAGTTCCAAAAATTTAATGAATTCTGACCCATTGTTGTGAAAATACTTACAATAAAAACGGGGTCCTGGGGTACTGGTTTTATTGGTCCACCCTGTATATGACATCACATAATTTATTAATATCAAAGTCGCGGTGGACAAAAGTTTTAAGCATGTTTTAAAAAAGTTTTTTTACACGCGACGATTATTTCATATGTTTTGCCAATCTCCTGTCAAGAGTATTTTTTGTTGTTTTGTAGAGTACGATTAAGTGCCAGTACAGCAAGATTAAACCTTCATTCGCTCCAGCTCGTAAGTTTACTTAATTCAAACGATCACAGGTTCAATAAATACTCCGGAGAGATTTGAACTTAGAAGAGGGCATGTATGCGTAATAGCGCATATAGCCTTAGTATAGTTTAGCATAGTACAGTACGGTACAGTACAGTACGGTACAGTACAGTACAGTACAGCACAGAGCAGTACAGTACAGTATAGTATAGTATAGTATAGTATAGTACAGTACAGTGCAATACAGTATAGTATAGTATAGTATAGTATAGTATAGTATAGTATAGTATAGTATAGTATAGTATAGTATAGTATAGTATAGTATAGTATAGTATAGTATAGTATAGTATAGTATAGTATAGTATAGTATAGTATAGTATAGTATAGTATAGTATAGTATAGTATAGTATAGTATAGTATAGTATAGTATAGTATAGTATAGTATAGTATAGTATAGTATAGTATAGTATAGTATAGTATAGTATAGTATAGTATAGTATAGTATAGTATAGTATAGTATAGTATAGTATAGTATAGTATAGTATAGTATAGTATAGTATAGTATAGTATAGTATAGTATAGTATAGTATAGTATAGTATAGTATAGTATAGTATAGTATAGTACAGTATAGTATAGTATAGTATAGTATAGTATAGTATAGTATAGTATAGTATAGTACAGTACAGTATTGTATAGTTCAGTATAGTGCAGTACAGTACAGTGCAATACAGTACAGTACAGTATTGTATAGTGCAGTGCAGTACAGTATTGTATAGTGCAGTATAGTGCAGTGTAGTGTAGTGTAATGTAGTGTCATGTAATGTAGTGCAGTGTAATGTAGTATAGTGTAGTGTAGTGTCATGTCATGTAGTGCAGTGTAGTGTAGTATAGTGTAGTGTGGTGTAGTGTCATGTAGTGTAGTACAGTGCCTCCCAAACTTTTCACCCTCTCGAACCCGCAAAAAATTGTTTCTTTTCTTAAATCAGGGAAGGTGCCATTTAAACAATTTCTTCCCTAGTAATTTGTATTTGTAAATGTTATATCACCTCAATTTGCATCTTAATATAAATATAAGTTTTATAGTTGTGCGTGCTATAGAATCTCGTTTTTAAACAGTTTAAACAATCTTCAAATGATAAAATATTTACCTTTTTATAATTTTTTCAACTCACGTTGCGGACCGGCAAAGAAAGGCTCGCGAACCGGCACCGGTCCGTGGACCACAGTTTGGGAAGCACTGGCGTAGTATAGTAACCACCGGTCCTCGATATAAATATACTAGTCCGGTGGCTTGGTAACAAAAAACCCTTACATTGTGCAAACGTTACCTACAAGCTTGAAACTTTGCCAAAACCATGTTAGTTAAACATAAAGTCGAACAGGATATCGACACATTTCGAAAACTTTGATGGAAATTATAAATTTTAATCGTAAATTGTTCGAAATTTCAAGCAGCATTGGGCTATTGGCGGGTTACGATTGGGTCGTATGCTGCTCATATCCGCTGCGTTTCTATGACGACGCGTCCGAATACTGTTGACAAATTATACATTTTCTTGCCTTTTTAAGACAACTTGGAATTTTTGTTAGGATTTATTTGTTTTATAACTACTAGACAAAGTCCTGGTGCTATTTCAGGTTTATATCTTTTATCTCTTCTGCATTAATAAAGTGATTCGCGATGGCCGCGACCACTGCTCTGGTTGCTACCCGTGGCATTGATTGGAACAAGTGCATATTTTGTCAAAACACTTGCGGTCTTACCAAAAATCGCGCATGTTGGCATGTTAAATGCAGAAATAGATGTATTAATGGTACAAAATTAAACAGACTAGTGAAATCACAAGCCGCTGTGAGCTGTCATAACACTAGCGATACAGAATCTTCTTATGAAATCCCTCCACAGAAAAGAACCCGTGCAATGCGTAGTCATCTTGATACGTCTACACATGATTCTTCTTGTTGCTTTTTGTGACCAACCTGGTAAGAAACTTCGTCAGGTAATGACATTTACAGTTGACGAAAAGGTGCGAGCTTGTGCCAGAATAACTAATAATGCTATACATGCTTTACCATCTGTAAATCCCATTCTGCCAGAATCAAGTATAAATGTTGATCTTAGTTAAATTACTAAGGACATTTACTCTGGCAAGTATGAATGGTTGAAAACAGCGACTGAAAATGTTGACAAAAGTGATGGTGTGGTTAACTTGTCATGGGCATCATTTCATGCACATCATCATACACGTGATATAAGTCCAAAGCCAATCTCAGTACTACTACCATTATTTAGGCATAGTGCTTGCATGCCTGCTATGATTAAGCACGCTTTTGCTATTACACAAAAGTTTGTTAGTATGTTAAATCCTGGACAGATTCCTATAGTTACATTAGACCAACCACTTTAGGCTCTTTCTAAAAGATCCAGTGGCACTGGCCTCAGCAATTTAGGAAGACTTGTTGTCTTAATGGGTGGACTTCATATAGATGGATCTGTTTGGTACAATCTGGTATAGCATAATCTGGAATGGCATACTCATTTCTTAAATGTTCAAATGTTAAATGTTTACGTTATGCACATATCATTAGTGCTGCTGCTTTATTTGTCACACTGCAGCTCCAGTACTCATCTTATTGTAAAAACAGTGCACCAGAAGTGTGCTTGTCTTGCGTAGAATGGTGCAATGACCAATGCAAGTCATCTGCTCGGTTTAAATTTTGCTTTACTGTTTTGAAACTACAACTGTTAACTCAAGGTTTTGTTCGATCTATAAGGCTTGGAGATTTCTTGTTATACCTCAAAAGAATTCAGAAAATGGCTCCATGGTGTTTTACATGTAATCATACAAATTATGCAAGCTGGTTACCAGTTCACATACGAGACATGCTGGCTTTGTCTCGTCTTCACCCAGCAATTTTTGATGAGTTTATGTTAGGCAAATTCACAGTAAACAAATCAGGTAGAAATTGTTCATCAATTTCAATTGATCATGCACACGAACAGTTAAATGCTTTGTTTAAGGGTGATGGTGGTGCAGTTGGTTTAACAGAAAATGAAGCTGAACTCATTAAGTGAACTGTATGTGGTCCCAAAATCATACGTTTGATTAGTGAGTTTGATTCTAGTTTAAACTCTACCTTGTGTGATTTTAAACACCATGAACAAACAGATACTGTTCAGAACCAATTCAAACTTGATGTAAACAAGATTATAAATGTGTTTGCAAACGAAAATGTTTTCACTGAAGCAAACGGCAGTGACTTCATTGTGCTGTGCTCAAATAAACTTGCTGACCCATCGGTGCTATTAACCGTTCAAACAGCTGACGATCTTGGTCTCACTCAGTTCAGAACATTCTTCAAAGAAAGACTAACAGTTCCATCTACTACCTCTGTTTTGACCCCAATTAATAGAAATAAGTTAGCACTTTTTCTCCTTTATGCCAGTTGTGAGAAAAACATTCTGATAGCTTGAGAATTAATTCACTTAAAACAGACTGTGAATTATTTTCTAGACTGTTCATAGCTTGTCAGGGTTGTAATGGAGATCTTGATGAATTTTTTTTGTCATGAGAACCAACCATGTCCCCCTGTTTTGTTTCACGGTGGAGTCTTGCGAATGGGGTCAAAGTCAGATTATTTGCTTGACTGTTTCAGTCTTTTAATTAGCAATGAGCCTGCCATTTCAAAGCTCAATATGGATGGTTACGTACTGGATGCTTAAACCGGGACATGTTAAGCGAGCCATTTACCAAGCACATTGCTGGTCACATGCTCTTAACAGGCAGCTGCCAATGCAAGATCCTAGTGTTTGGGGTTGGTCATTAGACACCGGTAAATGGGCCCCAATCTGGATGACTATTCCAGAGATAAATAAGTCTTTCAGAGCACTGATCAGTTGTGGATGCAAAACAGGTTGTTTTAAAACTGCAAATGTCATAAGGCAGCTGTCATATAATGCATTGTGTTGTTGTGATGGTGAATGTTTGTGGCCATAAAACCATAGCAAGGTCATTGTGTTATGTTGTTATGGTGTGATGTATATTATATACTGCAACTACTAACTATTGCTGATACTTTAATTAATGGCTTGTGTACTTAACAAAATGTGTTTAATATCAACTGCAAATAGTTTAAGGGCAACAACATGTATCTTTGAATGAAAGAATTGATTAGATATATGCATAAACTAATATTTTCGTTTCACCACTAGCATTAATTTGATTAGGGTACAAATATGTCAACTTTTTCCCCATAATTCAGGATGTGTCAATATCCTATGTTGTTTGCCTTCTTGTCCTGATCACTAATAAAAACTATAAGAATACCACTCTGAAATGTTTTACCATTAATTCTTCACAGTGTAATACTTCTACACAAATAAAATCATAAATATACTTGAATATGCAATAGTCAAAATGTCAAATTATGTGCTATAATTGCTTCTGTTCTTTTGGTTTTCAAACTCTTGGTGTACCCGTCAATTGGCCTATATAGAGCTTTCAAAAAGCTTAAGTTTGGTGCAAAGATCATGTCTCTAGCTATCACGGAAGTAGAGACATTACAGTTTTACTGTCGTCAGTTGGCGCGGGGTCGACCAAACTTTCATGACCCATAGTTTGGACATGGGTTGACCCAAAACTCTAATATTATGGTTTTCAACATTACTCATGGGGATGAACAAGCGTGCCAATTTTCATCAAAATCTGAGATGGTGACGCCTGATGGCTGTGTTGATTTGACATGGTTAGTAGCATTATTTGATCAGGGTCCAAATATTGTAAAAAAAAATTTCATAATCCAGGATGTGTCAATATCCTATGTTGTTTGCCTTCTTTTCCTGATCACAAAAATGTAATTTTTTTGCTTGTAGGTCCATTTTGCACAATGTTGCACCTAGCCACCGGACTATACCGAAGAAAACTATACGGAAGTTTTAGGGAGAAACGTTATATTACTGCCGGTGTAGACCTATAGCGAAATAAATTTTCCATGAGACGGAATGTCCAGCCGCTCCAGCGGACACTTGGTTTCGAAATAAATAGTGTGTCTGGGCTGAAATATTTCGTCCGCTTACTAAATAAATACATGCTGACCTACAAATTTTGACATTGACGTTTACGTTGATATTTATCGGCCACTGGGCCAATTTTCGGTGCACCAATGTCCCATATCTCTACACATGTCTTGTTATTACATTTATTTCCTCTTCTCCTTTTAGTTACCACAAAAACCTATTGGGATGTTATCAATGCACGCCATCTGGGCTGAAATATTTCGTCCGCTTACTAAATAAATACATGCTGACCTACAAATTTTGACATTGACGTTTACGTTGATATTTATCGGCCACTGGGCCAATTTTCGGTGCACCAATGTCCCATATCTCTATACATGTCTTGTTATTACATTTTTAATAATAATAATTATAATTATATGCCTAAGTAGGCGCTTAGGCATATCTATATGGTATAGCTATATGTATAGCCTATCTTTCTTTCTTAAGAACAATTGGCTCTCTTACGTAATTTTATTATTATTATTATTATTATTATTATTATTATTATTATTATTATTATTATTATTATTATTATTATTATAGCCTCAGATTTTCTCTACCACCTCTAGTTTTTTTAGATATGGCCATATATCCTATATTGGAAGTGCGTGATAATTATCTATATCACAGGCAACAACAAATTGTGTTGCCCTGTTGCCTTAGAAGTTATACCTGTTTCTTCTTGGTATATTTGGGGTGCTGATTCCAAATATGGTACAGTATAAGATTTTATCTATACGCTCTAGTTTTTTTAGATATGTCCATATATACCAGATTGTCCAGTGTGATAATTATCTATAGGCCTATTTGCTTTATGTAGCTATTGATGGCGCTCATATAAAGGTCTGTTAATAACATTAAAGGTCTTACAGTTCAAGAAAAAAGTGAATTGAAATATATAGAGTATACTAAATTATGCTATTTAATAAATATGCGCAATTCCTGACAACTGTTTTGAGTTAATTGCAGTGTTTAATCTAGACTCCTGGACTCCGGGGGGAAACTCAAAAAGCCGGGGCCCCGGGGGGGGGAGAGAAACTGACAAAGTCGGGGGGAATTCTGCTAGGGGCCGCTGTTAGTCCATGCAGTATTCCAAAATTTCTGGGGGAATTTGAAATTTCCGAGGGAAGGGCGATTTCCCCCGGAAACGGCCTAGATTAAACACTGGTTAATTGTGGGTGAAGAAGCAGCAAAAAATCTTCACGGTACATTTAGAAAGACAATTACACGAAATTTTTTCTATTTCTAGCATGATAAAGTGAATGATAACTAATTCATTAATTAATATAGGTGTACTTAAATATGTAATATTTGTTGCTCTGAAGATTTTTGCTGCTTCTTCGTTCACAGTTACATACATTTTTGCAATATACAGGTATATCGATTCCATGGACCACAATGAATCATGGAAGTCTTTTGTTCACGTTGTCAAAAACCTCCTAGGATACCATAAGTCAGACAATTATTTTTATGAGCATGCTATGCTCACAAATTTTAATAAGCTTGGCCGCAATATGGGCATAAAGATCCATTATCAGCACAGCCACTTAAGCGGGTGCTTCACTGGCAAACTTTGTCGGCGGATTTTGTCCGCCAAACTTATCGGCGGGCCAAACCGCTTGAATGCTAAGCTGGTTTCAAATTGGCAGCTGCTTCAATGGCTTTGTTCGCACGACGTTCGGGGTGGGTAGTAAACGTCCGCCAACAAAGTCCCGGAGAATGTGAATACACAATCTGCCGGACTTTGTCGGCGAACATTTTGGCTTTACAGCCAATCAGGTTTTAGTTCAAAGATCAGCGCGCCAATTGACAATAACAACGAAACACATTGTCGGAGAACTTATGTACGAAATCGGCGAGTTTTCGAGATTACAAGAAAAATGTCGAAATGTGAATTTGACAAATATTCTTCATGAAGAAAAAATTTTAAAAATTGCATGCAACGGTAAGAAACAGTGGTCGGACAAGTATTCACATTGACAATTGGACATGTAACTTAATGTCAGTAATAATAATGAAACTTGCCCTTGTTTGTCACCTCCATAATACACTATTGTGTTTCCATTTGATGTGGTGAAGTGTCCTTGTCCTTCCCACCTTACTTCCGCTAAGCCACATAAGTTCACTTTCATCTTTAACATTTCTCTCTCCAACATATGTACTTTATCTAACTGTAGCAGGCTTCTCACGTTCCACGTCCCAAGCCTCATCTGTTTCCTCAGTTGTATTGTCTTTTTGTCCTTGATGTCCTCGAAGTTTTTTCTTCTAATAGTCAACTTATCACCTCTGCCTTGGTTGCCCGACAGGAGGCGCGGACCTTCGTCGACCGGGTGACGTCCGAGTCGGCATGTGATACTTTTCTTTTCCATGTCCATAAAGTGGTGGTTTCCCATTGCTTTCCACTTCACAGTGAGAGGACCCTTCCAACCAAACGAGTGATACGACTGTTGGATCTCTGGATCCCTTCTGTGTGTCTATCCAGCCGTTGTTGCTCGTATGCGATCGTCCGCCTGGATATCTATGAAGACTCGCTGCTGCCCAGGTCTTCACCGCCCGCGTTGGCCAGCTGGTTTCAGAGTTCCTGTTGGGCCTGTCCACCTCGCGTAACGCCCTAGGTGGTTCTTGGGTCCGAAGACTTTCACCACTGATGGCATAGCCTCAACAGGCAATCTCCTACTCCCAGCTGTTCATCCCTCCACCACGGTGAGGTGTGGGTCGGACTTTGGAGGGGAGATGATATGAGTGAAAAGCAAAGTGACAGGTTTAACCGATATATAAAAGTCATGGAAAAGAGATATCAGGGAGGATGGGATGCTCACTTGATGGCAGATTACTGCTGAAAACTTCAGAGAGACTCTCCAGACCAGGCATATTTTTACACCTCTAAAACCCCAACGCTCCCCAATTTGAGGTCGACACCCCAACATTATTTTGGAATGTGACAATAGTAAGTATACAAAATGCATATTAATTAGCCTTCGACCCCCTCCCCATAGAGAAGAACACCCCAACTTTTATCCTGCGATTACCTGTTTTGCTTGTCAGACTTTTCCGGTAGAAACTTTCGAAACTCCGACACCCCCAGATTTTTTCGACACCCCCAAATTCACAACCCTACAATTCTAGAAAATAACCCTTTAGATTTTCCCGACACTCCCACCCCAAATTCACAATCCTGGAAATAACCCTAATCCAGACAGACGTTACTCTTGGAAGTATCACAGAGAACAGTGGACTGACTAATGTGATAATTTAATACTGCAATGCAGTCATGTTAATCCTTGTCCTGGTCCTTGTCCTTAAGGGCAATTTGAAGTCCTTGTTTTCGTTCTTGGGGAGTCAGTTCTCGTCCTTATCCTCGTCCTTGCAGATCGGTCCTTGTCCTGGTCCTTGTAACTTAGCCCTTGAACATTCCTTATAAGGACCAAATTACTTGTAAACCATTTTCAAAAGTTTTTTGATAATAATGTTCCAAGGTAGTATGTGGATTTATATTTACATACTTGCTTTGAGTTACTCTAAATGTGTAGTCATTGTTTCATTTATTATAACAGTTGAGGAGTTTCCTTTATAATACCAGTAGATGAGTTAATTCTTTAGCAGAATAAGCCAGAATTCTTTGTTGCCCTGCGACGTCGGCTCCAGTTTAACGAGTGTTTTTGCAAAGCGGTTTGATAAGTAGACCTCATGGTGCGCGCATTACTGATCACTCAGTGATCAGCTGTTGGAAACACTTGTTTATTTGAAATGCAACATTGCTGTTGACTAGATTATGTTTACAACATTCTTTTTTGCTTTTCTAATTTTGTGATTCAAATTGAAATTATCTTTTTTTTCTTTTCTGAACTTTTTGTCTGACAGAGGTCGGTTCTTGTCCTTTTCCTTGATCCTTGTCCTTAGAGGTCAGTTCTTGTAGTCCTTGTGCTTGGGGTAAGTCCTCGTCCTTGGAGGGTCGGTCCTTGTCCTTATCCTCGTCCTTGGAGGGTCGGTCCTTGTCCTTATCCTCTACGATCACTGAAGATATCTAAACTGGCAGCGAAAAAGCGATAAACGGCAGTTTAATGATAGATGGAAACAACAGTATATCATGGACTCGCGTCACAGTTAATTAATGTGTTTGATCTGCCGTGAATCTGTTAGCATCAATAAAGAATACAGTCGTGGGCGCCATTATGAAACAAAGCATACCGATACTTATAATGACTTGCAAGGTGAGTTGAGAATAACAAAACTGACCAGTTAAAAACGCTCTGTCGGTTGTGCAAAGTATTTCCACCAAGAAGGCTGACACGAATTCAAGTCTTTCACTTCACCTTGTAGTTGGTGAATCAACTATAAGGTGGTCCAGATCATAGACTTTAATATCACAAGACAGACTCTATGGTATCAGAAAGTGAGGCCAGTTTGCATTGATTGTGTGTGTCAAGAAATGTTTACCCTGCAGAAATCTTGAAAATTTTGGTACACTGTTGGTATGGATACCGTTTAGCCGTTTAACTTATTTAATGTGGACCAGTTGTTTAAATATTGTGTTTATAATAAATCGATCGTCTGATTTATGGGAAATGCGGCGACATTGCGCAATGGGCAGTCGCTGCCGCAAATGAACCTTCGAAAATTACATAGTAACATAGGCTTATAGTCGTATAAATCAGCACTGCATAAAACGGCTTCAAACTCAACTAATAATCGACCTAAAAATCTAGTCTTACAATACGTTTATAGTATTTATATTCAGGAATCAATTGGTACGAATAAGAATTGTGGAAAAGACGAGTAAAAGATCAAACGGAACACATTTAAAGCAACTATGGTACACGATATTAAAGCGGTGACGTCGTCCATATCTAAGTAGGCGCCGCTCACAAATAATATGATAGCGCTAAAGAATTATGGGGTCTTCAAGAAATCTGAGGGGTAAACATTTCTTGACACATCATTCATGAACTGGCTTCAACTTTGGTCTGACTTTGCCATAGATAGACGGAATCTAGTGTATTATAATAAATCTATGGTCCAGATAATTGCCAAGTCTTCACGGCCTTTCTCAAACGGGAACTTTGTTTGTGAATGTCTCTTAAATATCTGCACATAAATACATAAAGAAAAAGCCAGCATTTTCAGCAAAGTTTCGATATCAGTGTTTGTAAGTTCATATTCTCTGTGAGCAGACTCTCGATCATGAACCTGAATGAGACTAATTTGCGATCAAGCTTATCTTCCACTTTAAAGGTTGCAACAACTAAATTTAGAGCCAAACATTGAAAGCGTAATTAAAGGCATTCAGTCACAGCCATCGCATTAGATTGATTCGCATCTTTGTAGACTGCGCAACGATAGCTTTATAGGAAAATAAGTAAAATAGGCCTTCTGGGCTTCACTTTATGTTGACTCACTTTGACACAGTAGCATGAGTGGTTCAATATTACATATACGTCAACGTATTTTTAGGCTACTATTATAAAAACGTGCATTTTTGCTTGTTCCGCCCGCGAACTGTATGAGAACATTGAATTTGGCCCTCGGCTGTGCACCCCTGAATTAATGTGCTGCCCTCTAAAACATATGAAACATTTGACAACGCCTCAATGGAAAATTCAGCATTCAGATTGGCACAGTTGACACGTTGGCACTTGATAGTTTACTAGAAATGATGCTTTTAATATTAACTTACTTTTCTTCGACTTGACAGTCTCGAACTGATCTTCTTGCTTGACCTGGCTCTAAATATCTATTTGGATTTGGTGCACCATTGGCTGATGCTCTGGGCATTATGATAGTGGCGCTATAGAAGTTGATTGATTATAATAAATACACTGCACAGTATGTTAAAGCACGTTATATTAAAGTCGTTTTTAAAACTAATTAAACATTAAATCTAAATGCCGAAAAAATGTGTGCGGCCGTCGGCTTTCATCGCATACACTTGCGGCCCTCGGATAAAAATTTGCGAGCTATTGGGTATCAATCCCTATTAGGCAAAGATAAAGCGAAGACTCGAAAGCATTCGGAACAACGAGGGCATAAGTCTCAAAACTAATAAAAGGTGTGGCGTTGCGTTGTGTGGAGCACTGCTGCGCTTTGAAAGCTGGACAATAAAGAAAAGAGCATTCAAAAATTATAGGCTTTTGAAATGTTAACTTTGAGAGCAATCCAAAGAATATCTTGTAAAGAAGAAATAATAAAGAATGATAACTAAATCTCCTTAATAATCAACTCGACTTCTGTTCTTTTGTCCCTTCAAAAGTAACCCGTAAACGAAGACTACCCGGCCTCGTGACAAGACAGTTGAATCTCGATTTGTTGGCTAGGAAACTTAAAACGCACTTTTATTAGATATCGTATAAATTGTATAAAGCACTCTTGACTTTGGCCCTTCATCCACCTTTCTGCGCTAGATAAATTTACTTATCAATTAAAATAACTAAACTCAGGAACGATGCAGCAGTGCACAATTACAGGAAAGTGGAAGCGAGGTCGGCCAAACCGTAGAATTGTAGATGGACATAAATGAGCACCAGCTATACTAGCAACAGATGATAGAGACAACTAACCTACAATCATATCATCCGTTCTGCCACCTCAACTTCAGATTAATTATGAAGGAGACGACCTGATGAGGACAGACAAAACTATCGAGCAAAGTTTTGGAATTGTAACATCCTTATTAAAGTTATTATCTTGGACTGTGATGTACCTTCGACTGCAGATACGTCAAGAGTTTTTTATTTGTTGCCAAAGTGGCAGTAGTTGACGGGTCACATAGATGCGTCAAACATTCGCGACTCACTAGGACTATAGATCTGCCATGCAGATATACAGTATTAGGGCATACCCACCATCGGTTCCGATCTTTCATCCATCGCTTGCTACATAAACTTCTTGCTTGACAAATTTAAAAATTGCAACTTGGCAATATACTTAACGACCATTAGCGTCGCCACGGGGGGACAAATGGGGGCAACTACCCCCTTCCTAACCTGACCCCAGACCACCTACCAGATTCTCGCAAATCCCTCGCAAATCCGATGAGAAAGTTTTGTGTGTGTGGGGGTGTAAGGGGTAAGGAATCTGACATGCCAGCCCTCTTCCCCTAACCCAAAATTTCTTGTCGACGCCACTGTTAACAGAACATAACATAACATACCACAACATACCACACCATAACATAACATAACATAGCATAACATAGCATAACATAACATAACATAACATAACATAACACGACATAACATAGCATGACGTGACATGACATGGTTTAAAGTGGTTCAGTAGGGACTGCCCTGTGTGAGAACGTTGACGACAGATATCGCCAGGTCTTCCGCTCTGCTTCATTATTAATCGTTTCTGACCCTTACATACTGTACATATAAAAAGTCGATTTGTTCATTAATTTTTGCTGGGCGAGTGAGCACTTTACGTGGTACATTTTTGCTTTTGCTTTGATTTTAGCGAACAGGTCTATGAATCTGTTCGACATTCCAGGACCTCCGAGGAATTTTCAACTTGAGCTTTATACTGTTCGTCTTTATGACAACTGCTTTGAGGTCATCAATTTCACATGGAAATTGCCATTTGGCAGTGGTATGTATTGTAGTGCCATCAGTCGACATTAAATGTTCGACATTAAATGTTCGACATTAAATGACAGCATGTTCGACATTAAATGACAGCATGTTCGATATTAAATGACAGCAATTGTAGGAAGAATTTTCAGCAACTTTACGAAGACATTACAATTACAATTACGAAGACATTACAAGAAAGGAACATGCAGTCTCAAGTCCAATAATTGGATGCCCCAATCCAATTATTGTCAATTCACTCAACCAAACCAGTCAACTCAGTCAAATTCCAATATCCATCAGCGTCAATTGCGGCACTTTTATCTTCTTTTAGGTGCCATGCATTGCAGCGTCGGCGACCATGGACTTCCACTTTTCGGGGTCTATAGTGCTCCTCAAGAGTTCGATGTTATTTTCTATCCCCATTCCCTCTCTCATTCTGCCTGTGTATTTTAATCGACTGTTTTCCTCTTGATCTTTTGCACTCCACCATGCCTGTCACTGCCAGGTTATCCAAACCTTCTTTCCTCATCACGTGCCCAACAAATTTCATCTGTCTTAACTTGATGGTAGTCAGCAGTGTCTGTCTCTCTTCCAACAGCTGTAGTATTTCTTCGTTAGTTCTTTTGTCTGTCCATTGGACTTTTAGCATCCTCCCATAAAACCACATTTCCGCAGCCTCCAATTTCTTTTTCATCTTCTTTTATATGTTCCATGTGTCAGATCCATATAGCAAAACTGACCATACTAGCATTTGAGCATTCTGAGCCTTGTTCCTATGGATATTTTCTTATTCGTTAATATATGTTTCATTTCCATGAAGGCCGATTTTGCCATACCTATTCTTGTTATAATGTCTTTATCACTTCTTCCATCACTTGTAATAATGCTTCCCAAATATTTGAAATAAGCTACTTGTTCTATTTCTCTTCCGTTTAATAAGATCTTGCATTTCGGCATTTCTTTCTGCTTTGTGATGACCATAGTAAGCACTTTTATAGCCATCAAGAAAACAGGCTTTAGAACGCTCAGCTCAATATAATCAACATACACTGTGCATATAAAATATGCTGAAGACCCGCTATGCTATGACCCGCTTCAAAGTCCGACCCACACCTCACATGCGAGGGGTGACAGCGACCAAGTAGGGGATTTCCCGCTAGGGCTATGCCATAATGCCACCAGGGGTAAAAGTGCTTGCACTAAAGTACCTCCTTGGGTGTTAGCAGGAACCCTGAAAACAGTGGCTAACGTGGGCTCCGGTGAAGACCGGATAAAGGACAGAGACCGTTTGACTGGACGGCACTGGGCAGCAGCGGTGCAGCCTGATGGTAGATAGCGGCTTTTATGGTCTACAGAATATACCGACAAATCAGCTTGGCTGCACTGCGGCCGGCAGAGGATTTGGGACCAACAGATAGAATCCCAACTGAGAGCTATGATGATGTGACGACAAAACAAAGTACACGTTCTGGAGCCTCCAGGGAAACAACTACCTCTTTTTCTACTGGAGAAGAGGCAGGGCCGGCCACAGCTACCTAGGCCCCAAACCCAGCGACTGGACGGTCTGGGACGGAATCCAGCGTTGGCATGTTGGACCGGTTCAACCTACTTGGAGAAACCCGAATAGCAACAGACCATGGACCATCGGGAAATTATGCAAGATAGTCAAGGAGATGAACCGTGCCAAGATAGGCATCTCAGAAGCCAGATGGACAGGTAAATGGTCAATTTATAACGAGTGCTGAATAACTGTCGGTATAGGCCTACTCAGGCGATGAAAAACATCAGGCAGGATGATCCTCAATGATCCTCAGCACCCACATTAGGTCAAGCCTGATATAATATAGAGCAATTTCGAATCGAATGCTTCATGTCAGGATATAAGGGCCTCTCCCCTCTCAACATCTCCCTCTGTTAATTGTGTATGCGCAAACTTCGAAGGCATCAGACCAAGAGCATGACAGACTAAACAATTAATTTATACAACAGCTAGCCAAGATGCGTTAATGATAATAGGAGACTTAAATGCAAAAGTCGGACAAAGTAAAGCAAACAATCTAAGCAAAGAAGTATGCGGCCAATATAGGGTGAAAAAGATGAACGGACAATGGAAAAAGATTGACATGACTTCAGCATAAACAACGATATCGTAGCCACAAATACACTATTCAGGCACCATCACATGATATGTTACAATTGGAGCTCACCAGATGACAAAACGAGGAACCAGATTGACCTAACCAAGAATAGGTTAAAAAGTGTATTATCAACTCCCGGGCATACTCCCCCCAAAAAATCCAACCTGCACCTCATCGTGGTGGGGGGTGGCAACGTTCAGCTTATGGTGATGACTGTTGAAGGCTATACCATCAGTGGAGAAGGTGTCAAAACCGAAGTACCACCTAGGGCGCTACGCGAGGTGGGCAGGCTTCACAGGAACCAAATAGCTGGACGGCTAACGCAGGCTCTGGTCACAGACAGAATAGGAGAAGGAACTCGGATGTTAAACCGGGGCAGATGGAGCTCGCTAAGCCTCTTTAGGCATGTCCGTCTAAGACAGGGGTGCACAACCTTTTAAGGACGAAGGGCCACATTTTTCGGTTCCAAGACTCCGCGGGCCACACGCACTTGTTCTAATGCAAAAGTGCCACGTTGACACTTGACAGTAGGCCCTAACCGTTAATAGCAATATGTAATATGGTTATGGGTAAAATTTTATTCGACAGGACTAATGGAATTAATAGAATTTCTGATGAATACAATCAATCCAGTAGCAATAAATGAACTTGAAATGATTAGTACTGTTATTTAAATGTAGAATTAAAGGTTAAGGCATTGTTAATCACGAATACTATGACCGTGTTCAATTATTAATTAATAAATTTAAAAAGCAAAGGTCAATCGCCTTTTTTATACCCAATGGAGTTGTTGAGACTGAACGTCTTTAACAATCTTATTCATATTTTTTGGCAGTTCACTTGTTGCAACTTTCAAAACCGAACACTCAACCTTAACCTTAGAACATTTTCCTTCAATTTCATTGCAGAAAATGTTTGTTCACACAAGTAAGTGCTTCCAAAAAGTCGCGAAGGCTTTAAAGTGGCCCCGACGGCTTTCTTGCTTTCATATTAGCGCTAGAGAAGAAGCCGTTCGTTCCAATGGTCTAAGTCGCCATCAATTCAGGTTATTTATAGAAGAGACTAGAGCCTCTTACTATGCCATACCATATTACACAGATGTGAGAGAGCAGAGGACGAATATTATTTTAGAATGCTTTGTTGAACTGATAGCAGAAAATTGTGAATTTCTTAACAGCAAGGGCAAAATAATAATAAATAATAATAACAAGGTTTACCGGTAAAGTGTAGCGCTAATATGAAAGCAAGAAAGCCTTAGGGGCCACTTTAAAGCCTTCGGGGCCACTTGCCATTGAAATCCTGGAAACGTCCGCGGGCCACAAAAAATCGCCGGCGGGCCACTAGTGGCCCGCGGGCCACGGGTTGTGCACCCCTGGTCTAAGAGAAGGAACTCCAAACTCAAACCATTGGGGAAGGCAACGGGATACCACCCCAATTATAGTCCCAAGTAGTTTTCAATGGAAAGTCAGTTAAATGTTAGCAGTAACGACGTCAACGGGTCTGCACACCTTGTGGGCAGAGTCGCGTCCGGCAGTGGAAGAGGCGAGGATTCCAAGGTCGTAATCAAGCGAAACCCTTGCAAACGAACAAAACAGAAACATCACGAGAGAATTGGGACAGGGAATGTCTGTACTATGTTACGACCAGGGAAATTGGCAAATGTAATATTAGAAACTAAAAGGTTGAAATTTGGAATCCTGGGTTTATCAGAAGTCAGATGGAAAAGCGATGGTGATTTTATGAGTGAGCTCTAGGGAGTAAGAGTTATTCATACAGGTGGACGAAATGGACAAAGTGGAGTAGCTATACTTCTCAACAAAGACTTGGCTAACAGTGTAACAAATGTGGAGCAAATTGAGGATAGACTACTAGCAGTGGAAATCAAAGCATCACCAGTTGACATGGTTGTGATACAGGTATACATGCCAACATCAGCGCATGAGGATGAAGAAGTAGACCTAATGTATGAAAAAATTGAGGAATACCTAGGAAGAATAAAAGGCACGAGCCATGTGATTGTAATGGGTGATTGGAATGCCACAGTTGGAGAGGGAAAAGAAGAATGGTGCATTGGACCATATGGGTTGGGTGTTAGAAACAGCAGAGGAAAAGAAGTAGTTGAATTCTGCAAGCGCCAACAGCTAATAGTAACAAACACTTGGTTTAACCATCCAAAAAGAAGGAGGTATACATGGAAAATGCCAGGTGATAGATCAAGACACCAGATTGACTACATCATGGTTAGAAAGAGATACCGGAACAGTGTAAAGAATGCCTGTGCCTACCCAGGAGCAGATGCAGACACGGACCATAACCTGGTGGGCATAAACATGGAATTAAACCTCAAATTAATCAGGAAAAGGAAAGTGATAAACAAGAAATGGAATAGAGAAGCAATTAAGGAAAAAGGACAGGTACTATCAGAAGGCATAGAAAAACGAATTGAGCAAACAAGTGGAAACAAAACGATTGAGGAACGCTGGCAGAAACTAAAGGACATTATGTCAGAAGAGGCAATAAAAACATTAGGCTACCAAGAAGGAGAATGTGCAAAGAAACCATGGATTACATCAGAAATGATCAAGCTCATGGAGGAGAGGAGGCATTGGAAACATCAAACTACAGAGAAAGCAAAGAAGGAATACAGAAGACTAAATAACAAATTACGGAAAACAACAGACAGCGCAAGAGAGAAATGGTGGGATGAACAGTGCAAAGAAATAGAAGACATGCAATGTAGAGGAAGATATGATCAAGTATATAAAAGGGTAAAAAAGACTGACAAAGAAATCAGGGGAAGAGGAGGAAGTGGTTATACAATTAAAGATAAACAAGGAAAACTGTTAACTGATCATGAAACTGTGAAGAAAAGGTGGAAAGAGTACATTGAAGAGCTTTACATGAAAGATAATAGACCCATGGAATTAGGTGAAAAAGAATATAAGGAAGAGCTGGAGGATAAAGGACCAGACATAATAGAAGAAGAAATAATAAAGGCCATAGAAGAAATTGAAAACAACAAGGCAGAAGGAGTTGTCAACATACCCAGTGAAATGCTAAAATCACTCGGAGAGAAGGGAAGGAAGGTACTATATCAAATCTGTCGTGACATTTATGCAACTGGGATATGGCCAGAAGACTTCATACAGACAGTTATGATTCCTGTAGAGAAGAAATCGAATGCAGTAAATTGTGAGGAATTTAGAATGATCAGCTTGGTTAGTCACGCAGCCAAAATTGTTCTGAAAATTCTCACCAAAAGAATACAGGCAAAAGTTGATAGCATCCACTTCCTTGGCAATGATCAATTTGGATTTAGAAGAGGAATAGGGACTAGGGATGCCATTGGATCTTTAAGAGTACTAAGTGAAAGAAGTATATAACACGGCAAGGATGTCTACATATGCTTTGTAGACTATGAGAAGGCCTTTGATAGAGTGGACTGGGTTAAGTTAATGAGGGCATTGCGAAGACTTGGAGTGGATTGGAGAGAAAGACGGCTAATCGGTAATCTCTACATGGGACAAGCAGTGAGAATAAGAATAAAAGGAGACATGACAGAACCGGAAAAGATTGGAAGAGGGGTAAGACAGGGATGCCCGCTGTCACCACTGCTATTCAATATATACATCGAAGAACTGATCAAAGAAGCACTAGAGGAGTTGGAAGAAGGAATCAAAGTAGGAGGAGTATTGGTACCAGCATTGCGATTTGCAGACGACCAGGCTATGTTAGCAAACAAAGAAAAAGCTTTACAAAACATCATGGATAGACTGGCCTTAGTATCCGAAGAATATGGTATGAAGATTAACACCAAAAAGACGAAAGTGATGGTCATCAGTAAAGAGCAAGGAAAGGAGGCAAACATCACAATCTATGGACAGAAGGTAGAACAAGTGAAAAATTCTGCTACCTTGGCAGCCTTATCACGGAAGATGCCAGATGTCAAAGCGAAATAAGAAGGAGAATTGCAATGGGAAAGGAAGCACCAAAGGAAGGAAATAATGAGGAGTAATCTCGATAAAGGGCTAAAGAAGAGAATGATTAAAACATTGATATGGAGTGTGGTGTTATATGGCTCATGGACGATGAGAAAAGACGACATCAGAAGACTGGAGGCGTTCGAGATGTGGACATGGAGGCGAATGGAAAGAATAAGTTGGACACAACATATATCCAATAAAGAAGTCCTAGATATCGTGGAAGAGAAAAAGACAATAATACAAACAATAAAACAAAGGCAAAGGAACTGGATGGGCCACATTTTAAGAAGAGAATCGTTGTTCAAAACAATACTGGAAGGGCACATGGGGGGGGGGGTAAAATAAACAGAGGAAGACCACGTACATCACTACTGCACTGGATGATGCCAAAAGACGGATACAAAGGATTAAAGACCCAAGCTGCTGACAGAGATAGATGGCGCCAATGGGAACCAGGACCTGCTTCCGGGCAGAGAACTTAAAGAAAAGAAAAAAAAGGGCATACTCAGCCTAACCCAGAAATGAAGTGCGGATCGTATCACAACCGAGCTGGATCCATCGTTCGTTTGAGAATTCGTAATGGGAGAACAAAATACAGCAGAGAAAGTGTATAACTCGGAGCAACTAGAATATGAAGTAACAGAAACACAATTCCGGATGGAAGTGGAAAAGTTCAGTCGCTCAGTCTGCACATAAATAAGCGCCTGATGGAAGCAACTTGGACGGCGAAGAAGACAGGCCAGAAAAGACTCACTGTTGTCGAGATGACAGCTTTAAGAAAAATTATGTCCATCAGCTGCTGGAAAGTTATAAAACAAATGTCTCAATCGTAAAAGAACTTGGGGGAATAGGCGTCTATACTATACTCTGTTATCCATTTAGGAAACTGGCATACTTTGGTCACATAGTACAAGCAGACCATCCATGTACGACGATACTGCATGGCAGAATTAACGGTCGACCTCGTAGACGATGGACAGATGATATTGTTTAATGGACAAAGCAACCAATTATTGTCAATTGCGTGAGGACTGCAAAAGAGAGTCACGCGGAAGACCTTGTCATCAACCGGCATAGCCTCCGACCCGCAGGAATGAAGATGGACGATACCATATCATACCTTACTATGATATGACACGATTCGACACGACACAATATAACACGATATAACATGATATGACATGATGCGACACGACCTAATAATATAACACGCAGTCAAACAAGGTAAAGCAGTGCCTTCTCATATGCTGCATCTGAACTTCGGAACACTATCCCAGCTTCCCTCCGCAGACTTGGACACTTTCAAGCAATAAAATTTGAATCGTCATGTCCCATAATCTCTGCATTATCTCCTCAAAGTCTTCAGGTTTAAGCTTAAATCCTTGCTTTTTCTAAAATCATTCCCTCCATAGCTGTAACAACCTAGCCTCACTGCCTTTTGGATGTTGACTATTGCCTGGCTGATCATATATCTTTCCCATAGCTAATTTAAGAAAGGCTGAGCGCCTAAGAATAAGCAGCTGTGCTGATTTCCAAGGCGCTATAGAAATCCACTAGATTTGACTTACTTGCTTACTTACTTACTTACTTACTTACTTACTTACTTACTTACTTACTTACTTACTTACTTGTAGTTCAATCATTGGAATAACCAAAAGACAAGGTTCAAGGGTGTTTTCTGTCTACAGTGCCAAAAGGAACGCTCAGCGAAAATTTCTTTGGAACTGTTAAAATGTCGAGCGAGTTCACTTGGTCGACCAGATATATAACACCGGAAAACAACATTGTTTCTTAATATTGTTCATGAGTACATACAAAACCGAATGTGCTGATCTGCAGTTGAATTTTTTAATATTAGTCTACGTCACAAGTTTTTTGTGCTTATAGACTGAGTTATATATGCATGCAAGAGTGAGAAAAAATTTAGTTGTCATATTATCATCATCATCGTCATCATAATCGTCATCACACCCACTACCATCATCATTATCGCCACCACCACCACCACCATCATAATGATGTCGTCGATGACGACGTCGTCGTCTCCATCACCATCATCGTCATCATAAGTGTCTTCTCCAAGTGTACAGTCTTGTCGAACTATGTGACCAAAGTATTTTATCTTTCTCTTCTTTACCGCTGCCAAGAGACTTCTTTTTGTTTAGGTCTTCCAAAGTCTGCACTGGCCGACCTGCAGTGCGTACAAAATGCTGCTGTACGTCTGGTGCTGGATTTTAAATCTCAAGACCACGTTACTCCGGCGCTTTGTGAACTTGTGAACTTGTGGCTTCCGGTCCAATCACGGATACAAAACAAAAACTATGCACGCTGATATTCTGTGCATGAAATGGTCTTTGTCCGACCTATCTAACCGATTTGCTCCAGCCAACATCAACTGCCAGCGGTAGACCAGGTCTACGATCATCCTCTACCAGAAACCTCGTCTCCGGACAGTCATGGGGCAACGAGCAGTGTTTATTCTAGGCTTTCTCTGGGAGGGAATCCCCCAAAGTTAGAAATCCACCGACAAAAAAAATAGATATTTTGGCTTGGGGTTAAATTTTCCTCTAAATATTTGTCGACGGGGTTTTTTGCACTTGGAGAGGGGAAATGTAAGGATGACGACCTTTCTGTTTGACAGGCATTTCAGAAGGAAAAATACAATGATAACCTTTTTTACTTGTCAAACATGACATACTTTGCCCCCTAACATGTTAACCCCCCAATGTCTAGGTGGCTAGAAGAAACACGGGGCAACGAGCCTTCTCGTACAATGGACCCCATGCCTGGAACCAGCGCTACGGAGCATAAAGTCGCCCGTCGCTTTTCACAAACAGTTGAAGACATCTGTTTCATTGTGCATTTACATTGTAATGCGCTTGATAACATTAATTGATTAGGCGCAATATACATAGCTAATTACATTTACATTCCATTACCCCGTACATTTGTTACTGTCTATATAACGAATTCCCAGCAATGTTCCAAGACATTTAATTGCAGACGCATAAATTCTTTTTTCTTAGCATTTGCGAATAATCGAAGTCCTGCAACCATATGTAGCTACTGGCCAAACCAAAGCTAATAGCAACATGTATTTGGTTTGTATACTGATGCTTTTAATTTTCCAAATTGTATTAAATTTTGTTAATACTGTCAGTCACAGCCAGTCTGTATCGTATTTGCTACTGAAATTTGGCATAATCCGTGATTTTTAAACCCCAACCAAGTGCAAGTTTCAACTTGTTCTATTTGTTCCCATTCGCATTATTATGTAGGCTATTGGCTCTGAATTCAAGGCAATTGCTTTGGTTTTTCTACATTTAACTCTTATTCGGATTCTGATCGTATTAGTCTCTATAGTAGCTCTTGCAGATCTCCTGGTGATGCAGAAATCAGGACGATGTCATCTGAATATCTTAAGTTGATGATCTTTCTACCTCCAATTTTGCAACCTTTGTTGTATCTCTCTAATGCTTTTCTCCTGGCCATCTCAGCAATGATGTTAAATAGATACGGAGACAATACACATCCCTCACGGACATCTTTATGCATCTGGAACCACTCAGAAACAGTTCCTGCAATTTTCCCCGGGATTTCTGTTTTTTTGTACAATTTGCTAACAGAGACACTAAATTGGGATGGTAACTAATTTCTAACATGGTCCACCATAATTTATCGTTTGATATCGTGTCAAATGCTTTTGCAAAGTCTATAAAACAGAGATATAGCGGTTGTTTCAATTCGACTGCTTTACACATAATGATGTGAAGGTTTGTTATTTGATCCCCGCTATATCTCTGTTTTATAGACTTCGCAAAAGCATTTGACACGATATCAAACGATAAATTATGGTCTGAACGATGCCTGTTGTTCAGCAATTTCGCTTTGTCTTTTTAACAATCCTGCTTAGTATTATTTTGACAGTATCTTACTGGCATGTGATACAAGAGGTTCTGTTATTTGCACAACGGGGTAGATCACCTGTTTTGGGAGCGGTATAAACGTTGCATGTGTCAATTTTTCTGGTCATTCTCCCGTTTCCCATACAACCATACATAGGTGGTGCATTTTATCTACTAACAAATCACTGTCTTTTTTGAAGAGTTCTACACTACAACATTGACAATTTGAAATCACTTTATTTCGCAGACGGTGAATCACGTTGCGGCTATTTGAACATTATTTGTATGTTAATATTTTAAACTTTAGAATATTTATAACTGTTAGCATGGGCGCAAACACGATCCATGTCCTCATGTCCTGACTCCCGACACGAGCGCTTTTGCGCAGTGTTTGCACAGAGTGTTTTTGTCCTCATGGCTGTGGACACGGGCGTTTTTATTTATAAAATGAATACAAATTGGTCAGAGCCCTGGTATAGGACAATTAGGACATAACCGTTTTTCTGACCAGGTTTGCGCCACTGAATGCTAGACATAACCTCTTTCATAATGAATATTGTCTAATTTCTATTACAAACAGGATTGCTCTTTAGCTATTGTGTTAATTCTAACGCCAGTGACGACAAATTACGTTTATTTAATCATATACAATATATTTTATTCCTTAAGTCCATCAAAATCGGGTTTGTCTTTCAGGTTCAAAAAACCTCAAAGGGTTCCTGCTTAATATCACTTTCGTTCACGAAAACACATCCAAGCAAATTCTTCGACTTTTCGAATTATCTTATAGCGAGTTAACAACCAAAGATTTGATTGAGGTAAACGCTTGGTATTATTCAATTAAGCGTCTATTTACTTCAAAACGAGTTCTCTGTCAATTGTATATTATAGTGTGCATTAGGTAAGTAAGGCATCGTTAATTTACATAGAACTCTCGAGGAGTAGCTAATTATTTATAGGCGTTCGGTCCAAATCTGAAATAGCAATTGCCAAATGGAGCGTCATTTTATGCAGAGTCGCATGGATGCGATGTTACGACTATGGAGGAAATGACATTTTAAAAAGGCTTACGTTTTAGTTAGGAACAATTGAACAAGCTGAAGAAAAGAAAGGAAATCGTGACTGAGAAATTGTTGTTTGACCTTATCTTTGTCTTTATATTCTTGACGACTTCTATAGCGCCGTACGCACGATGAAGGTCGAAGTCCAAGGCGCTTTGACATACTTTGGCATGCCGATGACGAACGTCGGATAACAGAGACAGCGTAAAGTCAGCCCTGATGGAAACGACGGAAATCGCCGCCCAAACGCCCACGGTAGCGAATCCCGTAGAAAGGAGCCTTCCGCTGTAGAACCGTCCGCACCAGGCACGTCAAAGGAACAAAAGCACGGAATAAGATGTTGAAAATTCCGCAGATGTTGTAAGAACTGTCCGCGAGGCGAGCCACACGGAGAATTTAAGTTCATTCGAGTGCGAGATCGCCGGCGCGTGGGGCCTGCAAGACCTGCGGCTGTAGAGGACCCCGCCGGCCTCGGGTTAAGTTATTCCAAGTAAGTTATTGCGAAAAAAATAATATAGGATTGTTGTGGCACAATCACTGTGTGTCTATATTTATGTGTACACCTTAAAAAGACCGGTTATAATCATAATAATTTCTCCAGCATTTACATGATGACTTGCTTACTCATTGGTGGAAATTTCCACAACCAAAAATAGGCTGCATCGAAAGTTTGGCGCGAATGCGTGCAGTGAAACGCTTTTACTAAGCGTGAAAATAGCTCAGTTTCTTAAAACTTGGTACGTTACCGTACGTATGTATGTATAGGTACATCGTACTATACTGTTCAGCTCTGTTGTAAATGATGCTTTTGGTTTGATCAGGTTTGATTCAATGTAACCCTAACCCTGACCCTTTTTTTGCTTGTCAAGACTTTTCAAAAACGTTGCAGGGACCCTTCGTAAAAAGTTGCAGGAGGCCCCCAAAAGTCATACTCCGGCTTTGACCAAGACCTTTTATATAAGTAAACTAGCTGGGGGCAGTCATTCCGAAACTAGCTTACCATGTAATGTAATGTAGTATTTGTATAGCGCCTCTTTTATTTCTACTCAGAGGCGCTCCTGGCATTGGACATTGGAGTCGCATGATAAAGTAGTGGGACTTTAGCCTTTGCATTGAACAGAGCGAGGGAGTAAGAAGTGAGGCCCGAATGGATGGATTTAAAGACATTCCAGAAGGAGGGTCCGATCACTGAAAAAGCCCGACGCTGAGTAAGTGCAGAGGAACATTCTTCCGATCAGTGGAGCGGAGCAGGCGACGTGCAGTGGAAGAGGGTGATTTGAAACGCTCAGTAATGTCAGAAAGGGCCTAACCTTTAAATACTGCAGAAACAAAAATTACTTGTTTGAATTTGATGCAGTCAGAAATTGGACGCCAATGAAGGGTGTTAAGCATCAAATTTAAGATGCTAGAGTAGCGAGGAACTTTAGCCACAAGACGAGCCAGAGCATTTAGGACAGATTGCAGAGTGAAGAACAGGTTTTTGAGGAGAGCAAGATAAAGAGAATTGCAAGCCTCCAAGCAACAAAGTCATGAAACAGAGATTTGGCTGCAGAGAGAGAGAGAGAGAGAGAGAGAGAGAGAGAGAGAGAGAGAGAGAGAGAGAGAGAGAGAGAACAAAAGCAGAGAGAGAGAGAGATTTGGAGAGAGAGAGAGAGAGAGAGAGAGAGAGAGAGAGAGAGAGAGAATAACGAATAACTGTGATTTGCGTAAGTCGGTAAAAACAGGATCGAGAGAGTATAGCAAAATGCTATTTGAAGGTCAAGGTACTTTCAAAGTAAATACCAAGGTTCTTGATACAATTTGAGAAAGAAAGTTTAGGAAAGAGAGATTTCATTGAGTCAGAGTAAATTTTATATCAATTAAATATAAATAAAAACAATTGGATAATGTTATTTAATCAAGGAAGAACGTGAACAGACAGCGGAAGGATGCTGAGTTCAAAAGTTCTGATGAAATTTACGCGAAAGTACAGAAAGTTAAAGGATGGTTGATTCATAGGAAATATGAGTGACAGGGGACGAATATCTGGTTGATCGAAAATGTGGCATCATCAGTTTTCGGAAGCAGACTGATTTTTATGTGTGAAGAAACGATGTAATTTTATATTTAATAAGTTCTGTTGTTTTGAACTAGTGTAGATGTGTAATGTAATGCAATGTAATGTGGAATTTGTACAGCGCCTCTTGTATTTCTACTCAGAGGCGCTCCTGGCATTGGAGTCGCAGATTAAAGTAGTGAGACTTTAGCTTTGGCATTGAGCAGATAGAGGGAGTAAGAAGTGATTTCAGAATGGATGGGCTCAAGGCATTCCAGAGGGAGGGTCCAGTCACTGCAAAAGCCCGACGCTGAGTAAGAGCAGTGCGTGATATGGGGACATAAAATTCTTCTGATCAGTGGAGCGGAGCAGTGTAAGAGGGTGATTTTAAAAGCTCAGACGGTGAGACGGTCCCTGACCTTGAAGTGCTGCAGAAACAATAAGTACTTGTTTTAATTTAATGCGGTCAGAAATTGGAAGCCAGTGGAGGGTGTTAAGCATAAAGTCTGAGATGCTAGAGTAGCAAGGAGCTTTAGCCACAAGACGAGCCGCAGCATTTAGGACATATTGCAGAGTGGAGAGCAGGCTTTTAGGCAGGCCAAGATAAAGAGAATTGCTATAGTCTAAGCAGAAAAGCATGCGCCAGAGATTTGGCTGCAGATAAAGAAGTGAAGAACAAATAGCCATAATTTGCCTAAATTGGTAAATGCAGGATCAAGAGAGTCTGGCAAAGTGCTCTTTGAAGGTTAAGTTACTGTAAAGTAAATAACAAGGTTTTTGATACAATTTGAGAAGTATAGATTAGAAAAGAGAGAGTTCAGTGTGGCGTCCTCACTGACGCTACTTATAATGATTACTTATAGAGTTTTACATTACACTAATCAAACAGACGGGGGTCAATCAATGACTGCATGCATGAACATCAACGTCTAAGCAGCAAGTATAAGTCAAAACTCTAGTCAATAACATCGCTAGCCGAATGCTCAGCTATTGGAAAAGGAGGCGTGGCCTCTAGATGTTCATCAAGTGTTCTACACGCCACGACCCTTTTCTTTTTTAATTAAGCTTATTATCTAATTAATCTAAAATATATCTAAAGCCTAAAGCCTAAAATGCATAATTGTTAACCTTCTAATAAGCCTGGTGCTTTTAAAGTTAACTATTTATATCTGCTGGGTCTTTTGACTATGCGTCCACATCTGGTTTGATATGGCTCTAGCGATGTTCGTTGGTGGTTCGCTAGATGGCTCCTGAGTCGAATCAGATAAAGATGCCTTCAGGCGCTGTGAGTCGTACACGGCGGTCGACGGGGGTCAGAGGGGGTCGCTGGTCGCTCTGCTGTGAATTGTGCGAAAGACGCGGACGACTCTCCTATTCTCTTTCCAACGATTTTGGCAGATGCAGATCATTTTCCTCGTGAAAGATAATTATATAATAATCGATGGTTCCGATGAAAAATGTACGTTTCTTGAAGATCGTCGCTTGATAGGGCCGACGTTGAAACGTATTTTGAATGAGCGATTTGGTAAAACATCCGTGATTTCTCCCTTCCCCTATTGGTCCTCTCGTGGATGGGACTTGTTACGCACTGTTTGAGCCTTTTCTCGCTTCCGTCGTCTCTCTTTTGTGTTTGTTGCACCAGGTAGACTGCCTGTCTCTTGAAATCTGTAGCGCTTGTTTCACGTTTGCTACAGAAGTATTTGCGAGCAGTTTGCTGTTGATGGGCAATTTGGATTTACTACGACGTCCCATAAAGATCTGAACAGGGGAGAGGAAGAAGTCTTCAAAGAGCGATTTCGCCATCCGATAAGTGCTATAAAAATATTTGAATTGTCCTCTTTTGCCTTCTTCATCAGTTTCTTAATGTTTCTGAATGCATTTTCAGCTTTGCCGTTACCTCGACTGCATTGGGGGCTGCTGGTGACATGTTCAAACTCATATTTTTGCAAACTGCCTAAATTACACTGAATTGTAGGATGAGTTGTCACGATAAACGTAGGCTGGGATGCCGTGACGACTAAGATGTTGCCACAAACAGTAGACAATGTTCGAAACTACTTTCGAATGTGATCTATCAATTTAGAAATAATTTGAAAGGTGGTCCACATATACGAGGTAATCTCTCTGATCAAATGTAAAAATGTCGTCAGCTATTCGTTCCCACGGTCTTGACGGCGGTGGGGTAGAGATTAATGGATCCCTCTGGACTGCGTCTCGAGATCGGTTGCGTTGGAACACCTTTCAAGTCTTTGTCGGATGTCAGAACACATTCCCGGCCAGTAGACTAACTTCCTCGCACGCTTCATGGCGTGGGAGGACCTACGTTGGTGCGAGGAAGACGTGCGAGGACGCCTTAAGACCGATGTGGCTGGAATGCATTTAACGCAGATTCTTCAAAATTTCCGGGCGGACGGGCGGGTGCTGGTTCGACGAGACGGTCGGCTTTGTAAATCAAATCTCGACAGACGCTTAATTCGTCGGCGAATGTCGAGTAAGTTTTAATTACATTTGGCAAATGTTTCGTATCCTGATGCCATACATTGAGAATTTTTTATTTTAAAAGAACATAGTTCGGATCTTTGGCAGATTCTGTAATGAACTTCAGGGATTGAGGTGAAGTGATCATCCGAATCTCTGCTGTCTGCTCAGCGTCACATGTCTGGAGTAGGGCTATTCCACAGAGGTCTTCGCCTCGGGAAATGTAAGTTCTTGATAAACTATAAGCTGTTATCAATTCCTTTCCCGGGCGGAATCAAAGCTATATTTTTTGCAGTCGGAGTAACATCATCTGAAGTCTTTTCGGGGCAGATTTTAATGATTTTTTAAATGTGACAACAGTGGCTTATGGTCTGTTTCACAGATGACGTTACTTCGTGCGTACGCGTAATAGAGGAATCTTTCAAGTACGAAGAACAAAACCAGGGCCTCCTTTTCGCTCTGCGTGAGGATTTTTCCGTATCCATCAGCGCGAGGCTTGCGATCTCCACGACCTTATTTCCATGTAAAAGAGCAGCTACTAATCCACTCTGATAGCTATCAGTTTGAATCAGAATTTCCTTTGAACTGTCAAAATAGCTTAAAACAGGGGCTGTCTTTAACAAACCTTTTAGTTGCTCGAACGTGTCGGTGTGACGTTGGTCCCATTTTAATTAATTGTCATACTTTAATAACTCTCTAAAGCACTGACGTCACGTCGCTGAAACAAGGACAGAAACAGGCTAAATAATTCGCCATTCGGAGAAGTCGATGAACAGCTTGCTTATCCGAAGGTTGTGCGAAATTCTTGATGCTTCAATCGTGGATGCTTCAGACCGTCTTTGGTCAAGACGTGTCCCAGAAACGTAATGCTTTCACGATGTGATTTCATTTTGTCCTTGTTTAATTTCACTCCTTTCTCCCTGCAGCGAAGAAAAAGTTAAATGAGATTCGCGTCGTGGTCCTGCATGGCTTAAGCATGAGAATTACCACTTTCTATTTTCAGGATATTGTCAGCGATGCAAAATACTCTATTTAATCCCGAAAGTGCCGCCAGAATTCTTGATCGAAAGATTTCTGACGATACGATTTGAGCAGCTTCTGTGTATACTATATACTGCTGATGTTGCACGCTTGTTTGCACCTTATAATTTTAAAATACATATGTACGCTGATGATATTCAGGCCTATTCACATTCCAGCCCCACTGCAGATCACTCGTTAATTTGTTGAAGCCTCTGACTTACTTTGTTCATGGATGCACTCAAATCGTCTTTTACTTAATCCAGCTAAAATCCATCTAATCTGGTTTGGTACTCGAGGTCAGCTCTCAAAAATTGATCATCTGTCTATGCAGTCTGCCTTCCCTGGCCTCTCTTTCTCCTCTTCTGTCCGTGATCTTGGTATAATTCTTGACTCTGAGTTAACTTTTATGGATCATATTAACTCACTTTGTCGCAGTTGCTTCTATCATCTCCGCCAGCTTAGAGTGATTCGACGTACACTAGACATGCCATCTGCTTCTACTTTGGTTCATGCATTTATTTGCTCAAGGCTTGACTACTGTGGTTCACTTTTTGCTGGTCTTCCATCGGTGCGACTTGATAAATTCCAGATGGTTTTTCGTTCGGCAGCCAGGGTGATTGCTGGTGTCACAAGACGTGATCACATTAGTGATTATATGATGTCTGTTTTACACTGGCTGCCTTATCCTGCTCGAGTTGAGTTTCGTATGTTGAGAGCGGTTGCACTCTCTCTTTATGGTGCCACTCCATCTTACCTTTCAGAGCTACTCCATCCTCTTAGCTCTATCCCTGGTTGGCCATGTCTTCGGTCCACAACCAATGGTCTTTTCATTGTGCCCCAAGCACGAACCTTCTTGTTCCTGAAGCGAGGCTTTGAATCAGTTAGCCCTATCCTTTGGAATACTCTTGACGCCAGTATGCGTGGCTTAGAAACTCCTAATTTTATGGCCAAGCTTTCCATCAAATAAATCTCCAAAACGGGCGAATACATCGATCCTTGTTAAGAGTCACTTCATCGCGAGTGGATCGATCGGAACCCGATAGATGGTCTTTGTCGGATCAAGCCACAGCCGTAAATTCCATTGTTCTTTATAGTAACGACAACTGCAGAAACCCATATCGACCATCGACGGGTTCATCAGCACATATATTGGCTTCAACGACGCGGAGAAGATCTAACTCTTGGCAAAACGACATGCTCAACATCTGGCTTTCGTGCGCAGTGACAGCTGTTGTCTCGTCTTTGGATGGGTGATCAATGATCATTTCGTCGGTTGGCAACTGCGGACCGTAGCATATTTTGAGCACAGATTTAGCTGGACGCAGCGCGGGTCTGTCAGGAAGATTGTCATAGATTGCTTTTGAAATGGCGGTGATTGTGCTTCCACAATCGAGCATAAATCGGACGCTCATTCCGTTTACTAGGAGGTGTGTAAACACTCTGCCTCCCGCATCAGTCGAGTTCAAGACGAGTATGGATTCGAAATTTTCTGAGAGTTATTGTATACTTCCCAGTGATGGGCAAAAGTTAACTAAAAATTAGTTAACTTTTAGTTAAACTACTTTTTTTTAGTTGCATCAAAAGTTAAACTGGTTGCCAGTAGTTGGGTAAAAAGTTTAGTTAAGGCATTAGTTAAACTGATTTTTTTTAGTTAACTTTTTTTAGTTAAACTTGAGTTATTCAGATTCTATGTCAGATGAAAACTTTGATCAGTCTGTGTTTTTGCGGTATATTCTCAAGGAATGAAACATTGTAACGTTGAAACAACCTCATTTAATATGCCGATCAGTGAATTTGTGGATATTGTGACAGCTGCTGTTTAAAATTATAATCGTAAATCGTGTTCGTTGCAGCTTGTAACATAGTTTTACTAGCTCAGTAGCTCATGTCAAAGTTAAAAAGTTAAAGGTAAAAGTTAGTTACTTAAAAAGTTAAACTGCTTGATTGCAAAAAAAGTTTAGTTAAAGTTTAACTAAAAAAAAGTTAGTGCCCATCACTGATACTTCCTTGAGAAGTAGTTTTTCGTTCCCAGACAGCGGTGTAGTAATTTCGTCCATTGCACGTTCGACAGATGGCGTCAAAAGCTGGGATATTCGATCCGCCATTCTCATGACGACGACCACAGAAACGACAAGAATCTCGCGTAATTTTATCATGGCGATTCTGGCGTTGACTCGGACGTTGGCTCTGGTTTTCGGGTCTCGCGGCGTCGATTTTCGGGCGACGACGTCTCTGTTGTCGGCGAGGTGCGGACGCCCGCCGTAAAGCGTTAACTTCTCAGGTGATGCGATTGCTCCGAATTTTAGAAGATTGGTAACCACTGTCCTAAACACCTCTAGGCGTACTTGAGATGAAAAATGGAGACGGCACTATTTCACTTCGGTTTTGGAATTCTTAAATTAAAATGGATCTGCATTTCCGAATATCAACATCATGGGTTAAGCAAAGGCTTACCCTCTTTAAGGTCGGAATTCGTCGGCTCTAAATGACGATGAAGCTGGGTCTCATAATCTTAGAAGAACATTTACAGAGTTTATCAGTTACACCTATTGGTGTAACAGTGTAATTGTAAACTTTTTAGCTATTTCTGTAATACCACTTGAATATTAAATCTAATGCCAGTGCCCATTCGATTGTATGGGTGCATCCGGACAGACATTGATCGTTGCTATCTCGAGCGCGCAAGTTCCACCTAAATTGAAAAAAGAGTATTATTACTATTTGGATAAAGCATTAAACATCAGTATCCCAGTTAAAGTAGGGCTGCTAAATGCCTTCGTTTGACCGGTTGCCATTAACGGATGCGTCTTATGGGCACTGAAGAAGGATTAAGAGAAAAGAATAGATGCTTTTTAAATGAAATTCATACGAACAAATTTAGGTATCACATACCTTGAAAGAAGAACCAACAATGAAGTACTCAACAAAGTAAAGTGAAAGAAAAAGAATTGAACTATTTTGGACATATAGTACGACAGGGAAACGCCATAGAAAACTCCACAATGCAGGACAAAGAAGCAGAGAAAGACCAAGAACGACCTGGATGAATAACATCAGAGAATGGACTTTTATGAATGTACCAGAAGCACATCGAGCCGAACTTAACCCATGTCATCGTCCAGCGCCGATGTGGCGGAGTGGCAGGATGATGATGATGATGATGATGATGATGATGATGATGATGATGCTAAACGACGACGACGACGATGATGATGACGACGATGACGATGACGATTAATCAATAAAACGCCAAAATGGAAAAGTTTATAACGCAATCGATAATTATAATTGCGGAGCAACGACTATAACAGACCAGCAACAATGCGTCATCTGTCGGGAGCAATTGTTTAACCGGGGCGGGGCCAAGGCAGCAATGCTTTATAATATTACTGTAATAATAATACTGTAATCGTAATAGTAATAATAGCAGTGGCGGCTCTAGGACTTGGCAAGTGGGGGGCGTTGGGGTGGCAACTTCTAATCATGGGGGCCAACCATTTGTTGTTTAATGTATGTAGCATTAAGTATAGGGTCCCAACTGGGGGGCCACTTGGGGCCAGACACTCAATAGGGGCACTGGCCCCCGGTGAGCCGCCACTGAATAATAGTAATAGTAATAATAATAATAAATTGTTATTATTATTATTATTATTATTATTATTAGTAGTAGTAGTAGTAGTAGTAGTAGTAGTAGTAGTAGTAGTAGTAGTAGTAGTAGTAGTAGTAGTAGTAGCAGTAGTAGTAGTAGTAGTAGTAGTAGTAGTAGCAGTAGCAGTAGTAGTAGTAGTAGTAGCAGTAGCAGTAGTAGTAGTAGCAGCAGTAGTAGTAGTAGTAGTAGTAGTAGCAGTAGTAGTAGTAGTAGTAGTAGTAGTAATGTGATTTCAAGTGGTTTAGGAGGCTTAGTAAGCCTGTGTGAAAACCACTGTAGTAACTCTCCGCATTCAATAACAAGTTTTCCTAGATAGCCTTTGAAACCGTTTACTGTTTCAGCTGTCACTCCGACTTCGTCCAAACTGTTCCATTTGTCCACAACCCTTGCACTAAAGAAATTTTTCTTTCTTGGTCCTACCTTCTGCTGAAACAATTTGCATCTGTGGCTTCTTATGCTATTATGGTGTGCCAATGTAAAGAATCGATCGTATGGCACATCTACTTTCCCAGTCATTATTTTGTATGTTTCTATCAAATCCCTCTCTTCCTTCTCATTTCCATTGTTGTCAGTCCATAATGTTGAAGTCTTGTTTCGTAACTTAAATTATGGCATCCATTAACCATCTTTATTGCTCGTATTTGCACTTTCTAAAAGCTCTATATCTTTTTTAGAATGGCTATCACGCATGAACACAGTATTCCAGATGAGGCCTTACTAATTACTCATATAGTTTAACGATTATCTCCTTGTCTTTACTCACTATTGTCCTTTTCATCATTCCCAACATTTGGTTACCATTTCTTGCTGCTTCCAAACACTGTTGAGATGGATTCATACTTCTATGGACACCCATGTCTCTTTTTCTGTTGTGGTAAGAACCTTCCCCCCCCCCATTACTATTATTAGATTTCCAAACATGCAATACAGAACATTTATCAATATTGAAAAGCATTTGCCAGTCCACAGACCACTGAAACAATTTCCTTAGATCTTCCTGTAAAATTTTAGCATCATCCTTAGAGTCTTTCTGCACATCTTTTTATCATCGGAAAACTTTGAACTTTTTCAAAGTAGTCCTTCGTCGATATCATTTATGTATATTAGAGAAATCAGTGGCCCAAGCACTGAGCCCTGAGGCACGCCACTAATTATAACTCTTACCCATTCCGAATGGCCACACCTGATGCCAACCTTCTGTCTTCTTCTCTTCAACCAATTTTTAATCCATCTGAGAATATTTCCCCTTATTCTCTCTTATAATGATGCAATATGTCAGAATTTTGGGTAATGTAATTTTTAACTAAATTTAAAGTTACAAAAAGGACTTTTAGAAGTGGAACGAGTTGCATAGTCCAATTTAGAACGAACTATTGTAGTGAACATAGTGGAAGCAGTTTTAATGTAAATGTAAGGATGTAAGCGGTATAGATTACGAATGTGAAGACAACGTTTACATTTTTTAAAGTCTTAAAAGTTTATATATGTCAGCTTAAAAACTGCCAGAATTTGGAGAAAATCGAAACTAAAAAATACATCCACGATGTTGCGGTTGGAACATTATTGTCGTGTCTAGAACTTAAACTAGAGTGGAATTTCAAATTTTGAGTTTACGCAGTAGTCCAATTAAAAAAATTATGTTTGTATGCAGTGTTTATCCTAGCCACCTTGACATTGAGGGATATTGAAATGTTGGGGGGCAAGGTCTGAGTCTACACACTTTTGGGTAGGGGAAATTTCCACCCCACAGCCAACGTTTAAAAAAATTAGGGGGGATTTTAAAACTTTGGGGTAGGATTCCCCCCTTAGAGAAGGCATAGAATAAACACTGTCTGTATTGGATGAAGAGCGAAGATGTTTTTAGTCAACATGCTGACCTCGATGAAAAGTCCGATTAAAGTTGAATGAATTATACTGTAGACTGTAGAGTAGTCAGCATGCTGATCTCGATGAAAAGTCCGATTAAAGTTAAATGAATGATACTGTAGACTGTAGAGTAAAATATATATATTAGTGTCGTCTGCGGTTGGTTATTAAAATTAAGAGAGCTAATGGAAGTGTGGCGCAGAGGCTGAAGTAAGTAAGTAAGTAAAATAAAATCTCGTGGATTTCTATAGCGCCTTGGAAAACAGCACAACAGTAGCTGCTTATTCTTAGGCGCTCAGCCTCTCTTAAAATAGCTATGGGAAGGTATGTGATCAGCCAGGCAATGGTCAACATCTAAAGGTCAGTGAGGCTAGGTTGTTACAACTATTGAGGATATGATTTTAGAAAAAGGAATGATTTAAGCTTAGACCTGAAGACTTGAGGAGATAGTGCAGGAATTATAGGAAATGAGGATTCAGATTTTATTGTTTGAAGGTGTCCAAGTCTGCGGAGGAAAGCTGGGATCGAGTTCCAAAGTTCAGGTGAAGCATATGAGAAGGCACGGTTGCAAATTTTCAGGGATGACTGATTGAGTGGGCGTGACAGAGTGAGGTAAGATGATGAACGTGTGGGTCGAGAACAATATGGGCCAAAGTCGCTAAGTATTCGGTATTCTGTAGGAAGTTGAAAGCAGGAAATTTTAAAAGATATGATCGGTATCACTGGTGGGTTCACTCACGGTTATTTATAGGATTGTGAATTTGGGGGTGTCGGGAAAATCTGGGGGTGTCGGAATTTGGAAGTCTCTACCGAAAAAGGCTGACAAGCAAAATAAAAGGTCATCCGAGAATAAAAGTTAGGGGTACTTCTCCATTTGGAGGGTATTCAGGGCTATTGTCACATTTGGGGAGGGGTATTGAGGTGTTAAGGGGTGTCAAAATATCCCTGGTTACACTAGATATTCCAAATCATAGGGGGATTATGGCATTTTATTGTCTATTGGAAGCAGCAGAAAGATTTAAGCAGATAGAGTCCGCAACATGTTTAAATCCAATGGTAGTCAGGAATTAGGAGTTTGTCGTAAACCTACCGTATGTGAGGATGATTCTGTTGATCGATGTCTAGACTAACGTGCAAGGTCTTTCAACTCAGCTTGGTTAAATGCTTGAAGAATTCCAAGCATCAACTTCTCGGGCCACGAAATCTTCATCATCGGTGCTGTTTACTGGCAGAATTCATCATCATCGGAAGCTTCCAAAGTAATAAATATAGCACATAAAAGGCAATAAATATAGGCACATAAACTTCATCACAATGAGCAACGGGTCCCAGAGCAGAGCCCAGAGGGGAGATTTGGGTACTGGATGAAAGATATTGTCTTTGAAAGTTATTGTCTTTGATATTGTCTTTATTTGCCTGCAGTATTCAGGCAGAAGTAGCGACCATCAAAATAGCCATTGGAACTCCAAAGCTAAGAGTTTTTCACTCACATTTTAACTGATTTTAGTCCACTGTCTGTGGTTTTCAGCACATTTCCTGCACATTTAATGTGGTTTCCAAGGTTTTTTCTGGTCACCAAATTAAGCTCCGAAATATGCATGATAAGCTTTATGCACAAATTCAAACACTGTATATTTCCTTTGTTTAGGTGTTGAAAACAATCACGAATGTAGCAAAACTTGTCTGCATCATTCCTGCACCGTCCACGAAATGTTTGAGTACTGGATGACATACTCCGCAGAAAACTATTTGCTGCCATCGGTTTCACGCTACTTACATAGGCCTATGGCAGTAAAATGCTGACGTATGCAGTTTAAAACTGCCTATTTTGCTGGTGTACTATTAAACAGTTATATCTACTGCATATTCAGCATATCATTTTGCACACCCTAGTCTTTCTGCATAGGCCTATTCAACAAAGCTGACCAATTATAATTATAACACGTAATGCAACGTTCTTACTGTAATAATTTATTAAGTAATAAGTAAACAGCGTTTTGCGGAAAAAATGGACGTGACTGGAGGAAACGGGTATGATTTTTGGATTCAGCACACCATAATGCATAAAGATCATATGTTATCTTCAAGCCAGCAAAATTGATGTAGATCAGTGTAATCAATTCGGATTTCGGTTCGAATGAATTAAACGCAAATTGCCGCAGACATCTTCCATCATCTTCTCGTCAGAACCTCTTCGTTACGCATTCATCAAAAACGATCACGTGACATCCTCAATCGAACAGAACACTGCATTGATTGCCCAAGAACAAGAGATGACACGATTCTCCCGAAGTTCATTGGCAACTGTTGCTGACATTCGCGATGTCACTTTTAGATGGTGTCGTCTGCTTCTCCTACCACTTATATATATATATATATATATATATATATATATATATATATATATATATATATATATATGCACATATGCACATATGCACATATGCATACATGTCAGATTTAAGTAGCTTAGAGAGCGCAAATACAGAACACTTGTTATATTGGAATCTTCCAAATTGACAGTGAAAGAAACTATGATTTTAAAACCTATGACAAGTAGGCCTATCGACTTCATTGTATCTAGTGCAGAGATAGTGCATGTATAAACTCCAAAGATAAGCCAGGTCTTTTTTATATGGCTCATACACCACACACTGTCATTCGTTCAGATTCTCCTGTGCATTATGAAGTGGCGCTACAGAAGTTAAAAACCTATAGAATAAGATATATGTATAATTATACTGTACACTGTATGTTGGTAGATATATGCATACTGTACAGTGGATAGTGGTATGAGTTTTAGGCAGTTTAATTTTTATAGTTCTGTGCTGTAACTGCTTTTACTTTTAGATGTACTATAAAAAGCAGGTAATTGTGTAAATGAGATTTTTGTGGCTCAGTCTTGTTACGATTAACTGAACCGTAGATTGGTTTTCACTATGACTGCATCGTTCCGAAGCCAGAAACCTTATACCGGATAGAATTGCACAGCCTACCGCCAGCTGAACACAGAGAGCAACACTACTCTTATCTTCTTTTTAAAACAGGTAAAAGTTCCAATATTTAGACAGCAGGCCATGCTTGCGCTTATTAGTTCTTAATTAGGGTTTTGTGACATTAAACAACGCAACAGTGAATCACCGACACTCAATCACGTGGACATGGACATTTAATCAAAATAGCATTATTTGTCCAAAAGACAGTTGATATAGCATAGTTAATAATCTGGAAATACACTGTAGCGGGGTTTTCTGACCATCCGTAAATGTTAGCTTCTCCGCGGGAGATATGCAGTAGAAACTTTAATTGCTGGTCTTTGTTTGCATTACTAATCAGTATGGTGGGTCGAAAAAAAATGTGTCACGAAACTGAGGAAATATTTCATACCCATCTAATTTTAAATAAAAATAACAAAAGACCTATTTTTGAACATTTGGAAGTGCCCCATTTTTAATTAGGAAAGTTTGTACATTACTTGAAAATTACAAAAATTTGTATACCATCAATGAACGATTAATAGACGATCGGCATTACAGAGCTAGTCACTGTAAGTGTTTATTACAAGAAGTTTTCACAATAATCATTTTTTGACTCAAATAAGGACATTAGATTCCGAAAATTGACTCGGGCGTGAATAAAACCGTCTCTTGCTTCAAAGCCATAAACTGTCGTTGAAGCATCTGCTACTACAGTGTAGTTTTATGCAAAGCTCCACCACACACACATATATGTGTACACACCATGTGTGTACACACCATGTACACACACACACACACACACACACACACACACACACACACACACACACACACATATATATATATATATATTTATATATGTATATATATTTATATATGTATATATATATGTGTGTGTGTGTGTGTGTTGTGTCTGTGAGATCAGATAAAAGCCATATGTCATTTCGTACGTATTTTAATTGAAATTAATCAATGAATCGATTAAAAATCTCCGATTGATCGAACAAGAAAGTTTTAATCGTTACAGCCCTTATATATATATATATATATATATATATATAATGAAATTATATATATAATAAAATTATATATATAATAAAATTATATATATATAATAAAATTATATATATAATAAAATTATATATATATAATAAATTATATATATAATCAAATTATGTATATATATAATCAAATTATATATATAATCAAATTATATATATAATCAAATTATATATATAATCAAATTATATATATAATCAAATTATATATATAATCAAATTATATATATAATCAAATTATATATATAATCATCAAATTATATATATAATCAAATTATATATAATAATCATATATATAATAAGAATGACACAAAGACAATAAAAAAGCTGTGTTAGGGCTTTCATCAATCTCTAGAACAAGGCTTACATTCCAACACTTCACTCTCCGTCTGTCTTGAAATGTGTCGATACACTAATTTCCACTGGTTCAAAATTACGTCGTTCTAAGCCAGCGGTTCTCAACCTTTATAATGCGCGACCCTTTTAATTAAATTCCCCATGATGTGGCGACCCCCAACGGTAAAATTATTTTCGTTCACATTGTAAACTGCTCAAAGTAATAATGCTACGACAATAAAAATGTTCGAAATTGTTATTTAATTGTCTCCATGTCTATCCTAGAATGATAATTATAGTAAAACAACTAGTACGTCGTAACTACCACTGAGGAAATTTTGTACAATAACAATGAAACAGACAACCTCATATTTCTGATGGTCTCGGGCGACCCCTGTCAAATCGTCATTCGACCCCTGTGGAGGTCGCGACCCACAGGTTGAGAACCGCTGTTCTAAGCCAAGTTCAACACGTCAAACCACCTACTTGAGTAGCTTGAACTCTTTGTTTGACATTGCAGTATGCAATTGTGTCACATGCAAGATGTGCTTATTTGTTTTGTGGATCCGACATAGCAAATTACACAATTGCATGCTGCAACATTCACAGTCAATTGGTTTATATGTATGCTGCATACAAATTAATTAATTGCCTTTGAGAAATCTGTTTAAAGCGTTGGTTGGATGGATCTACATCTGGACCCTCAAGTTTTTCTGGTCTCACTGTGTAGTGAATTGCAGCACTGCGAAAAAATTCATTGTTCATTTTAAAAATATTACATGTGACCACGATATGCCGGAGTTGAGTGAAGACGCAATAGATGAGGATATTGACAAGCTAAGAATTGTCCCACTCACTTTGATTAAAAAATCACACACAAGGAGTGGAGCTTTGCATAAAACTACACTGTAGTAGCAGATGCTTCAACAGCAGTTTATGGTTTTGAAGCAAGAGACGGTTTTATTCACGCCCGAAGTCAATTCTCGGAATCTAATGTCCCTATTTGAGTCAAAAAATGATTATTGTGAAAACTTGTAATAAACACTGAGTGACTAGCTGTGTAATGCCGATCGTCTATTAATCATTCATTTATGGTATACAATTTTTTAAATTTTCAAGCAATGTACAAACTTTCCTAATTTAAAATGGGGCACTTCCACATGTCAAAAATAGGTCTTTTGTGATTTTCTTTTAAACTAGATGGGAATGCAAATATTTCCTCAGTTCCGTAAGAAAAATTTTTTCGACCTGCCTAATAATCAAACACATTATTATTAATGGAGGGCTCCAACACTACAATTTCTTATAGCTCCATAATTCGGAAGTCATCAACCACAGAAAACATTATCGCCAACAGTGGGAAAACCACTGTCTTGGGCTTGAATCCTAAGACCAAGACAGTAATGAACGATATCAAGGCCGACGAGACACTGGCCAGCAGGATCAAAACCAAGACAAAGACATTTAAAATACTGTTTGGAGACTGTCTCGAAACGAGGTAGTGTTTCGAGACGTCATATAACTGCTCTTACACGTCTGTCGGGAACCCCGCCACTTTATACCCCACTGAGGAGCTCGGAGCTCACTACTCTCTCCAAACCCTTTGATGGACTAGAAAATTTTTTCCAAGGAGGAGTCTGGTGATTGCCGATATTATTATTCTTCTTCTTCTTCTTCTTCTTCTTCTTCTTCTTCTTCTTCTTCTTCTTCTTCTTCTTCTTCTTCTTCTTATTATTATTATTATTATTATTATTATTATTATTATTATTATTATTATTATTATTATAATTAAACTTGACAATTTTTAAGCGCAGTAACATAGCTAGGTGTCTAAATCAAAGGCGCTGTACAGGGAACGAAATGTTAAACAAATGCGTCTTGAGATGTTGTAGGAACCGATCCGGAGAGGTCTCGGTTGCCTTCATATATGCTGCAAAATTTTCCAAAGCTCAAGATTTGCCTAGATGGCGTGCTTTTAAAGTGGCTTAGGAGGCATTGCTGCCTGTGTGAAGCCACTGGTGGAGGCGCAAACGGGGTTTGAACCCGCTCCCGCGCGTAAATCTACTCTGCTATCTTCCACCTTCAATCTGATGTTGACGTAATCTTGCTGCTTTTAGGTCGCTGGAGAAAATCACGCTGCTCCCCAAACTCCAAAGTTCGATTAGACAGGCTCTTTAAGTGATGTTGCTAACTATTCTGGAACCTATCGGCGCCACTGACAACGTTGATTAGTTTTGTGCTGTTTATATGATAACGGGGCATAATTAGTGATGTCAGTCATACTGTTTTAAACAGGTCCATTAGTGGATGTAAATAATACTGCGTCATGGACGTCTTGGATTTGGACGAAGCCAAACATCGCCAATGCGTCAGTTATTGAGATTTGCTTTTCAATAGCCCCGGCGGAATTTAAGTTCTCAAAATACAACGTCTTCATGATTGGACACCGACATGGAAATCTACGTCTATATGATTCTAACGTGACAGTAGAGGTCACTCCCAAGTTTAGTATTTAAAGTATTTTTTTGTTTTTGAGATCTACTTTAAGTTCATATATCTAGTTTGCGGGTTGCTTTCGAAAACGTGTTTAGCTGTACAATGTCGCAGACCATTTGCATTTGGTACATCTTGCCAACATTATGATATTATGATATTATGATATTATTATTATTATTAAATTATTGCTTTGCAATACTGCAATCTTTTCACTCATTATATACTTATCTTTCAATTATGAAAAAAGAAAACAGAAGACATAGTGGCAGAGGCACAAAGTATATTTCGAACCAACAGGCCAATTGACCAGATCTTGACACTAAGACAAATAGCAGAAAAATATCAAGAATTTGGCAAAGAGCTTATACATCTGTTAGGTCAATTTTCGAAAGGTCTTCGACAGTGTCTGGAAAAAAGTACTATGCATAACCATGAGATTCTATGGTTGACCAGAGAAAATAATCAGAATACAAAGACACCTTTGCAGCAGTCAGAATAAATGGAGACTTAAGTAACTGGTTCCAAATTATAAGTGGAGTAAGGTAGTGTGGGAGCCCTATAAATATAGACGGCAAAGGGCCGGTAGACCGAGTCTTGACTTGGATTACTGAATAGGTATATGTACCGTTCATTACTAGTGGTGCGCGGTGGATCACTGGTTAGCGCACTGGTCTGCCAATCTCGAGGTCCGTGGTTCAACTCCCGGCCACGACAGAAACTTTCAGTTGTTTCTGGGCTGTTTCTGTCCCAAGCGCCCAGTTGACTCAGCTGTGAATGAGTACATCGGGTGGAAGGAAAGGCGGTGAGGGAAAGGCTGGCAGCCGTCCTCATTCAACTGAAGGCGCTAACCCTTCGATTCTCCGTACGGGCGCTGAGCCTATGGAGTGGTAGTTAGGTACTTTTACCTAACCGTCCTTAACTGGAGCAGGTACTACATTCCCCCAAGGGACAGGTAAGCCCCACGAAAGATAAATCGCGACGCGGAAGGAGCCCGGTGAAGGTCCGGAAAAGCAAGGAACAACGACAACACTACAACACAATCGCCTCGCCTAGCCTATATGAAGAACCGCGAAAATTGGAAATAGAAAGTTTCAGTTTGGCAGTGACCGTCGGCGCCTTATAATACATGGACGCAATTTCTGCAGACTACCATCACTGACCATCATTTTTGATAATGATATGATGATGATGATGATTATGACGACGATGAAGACGAAGACGATGATGGTGGTGATAGGCGGTAACAGTATATTTGTAATCGTAATCATAATCGTAATCGCAATGGAATTCATATTCATATTTTTTATCCGTATAGATATACAAACCAGCATATATTTGGTGGTGGTGATGATGATGACGATGATGATGATGACGACGACGATGACAGTGGTGCTGGTGATGATGATTCTGATGATGACGATGATGATGGCGGTGATGGGCAGTAAGGATAAACATCACGACTTCAATCATAATAAGGATAATAATGTAATTGAAAAATTTAAATGGCGATCGAATGACAGACAACAGAAAACAATGGAACAAGCTCATTCATGGTGCGGTCTACCCTCTTAGCGAGGATGGCTGAAGATAAGACATATTTGATGTTTCATAAATTTAAGCTTATTGTGCAGTACTCATAATCACCATCACAATTCATAACCACAATCACGATTATAAGAGCTGTTTGTCGTCGCACGAAAGCAGCATTCACAAAACAGCATAGAACATATTGGAAATGATGCACCAATATCTTTCTTCTGTGTTTGGACATTGTAGCAGGCGTATGCTTGCCATGTGTTCAACAAAGTATGTTCGGATTTCTACCGCATTGAAGTAAGTTTATTCTCATAGTAACAATCTTGACTTGCATCGAGATGAAACTAGAAAACATTACCCAGGCCTTTTTGTCCGAGGTTAGTTTTCTTCCATCTGCAATAATATCGTCAGTTGTTTTTTCAGATCTTCTTTTATGTTGTCTACACATTTTTCTGGGCTTGTCTCTACCTTTTTTAACGTTCCTTGCATGTGTAGGTGTTGTTTTTAGTCTTGATTCTTTGATCCTACTTACTTATCCATACCATATGTTCACCTTCTCTGAGTTTGTGCATAATAGTATTATCTAGCCCAATTCGCTTCCGTATATCTTTCTAGGTCTTTGAAGATCTAGATCTAGGTCTTAACTCCAAGAATTCTTATTAGGCAGCTAATTTCTGCAGCTAGTAGTCTTTTTAATCTTTTCTATTTGTGACCCAGGTTTATGATCCGTATATTAGGATTTTTGGTGTTTATTTTAATTTATGTTGAGTTTATATATATATATATATATATATATATATATATATATATATATATATATATATATATATAACAATACCTGCCGCTATTCATATTGTCCGCGCTCTCGTACTCTCAAGACTGGACTATAGCAACAGTGTCCTTCTCGGACTACCTGGGAACCAACTCAGTTAACAATACCTGCTGCTTCAGACAGTCATCAGTGCCTCGGCTCGGATTATTTTCGGCTTGAGGTGGCACGACCATGTGACACCTGCGCTTAGGGACAAGCTCCATTGGCTTCGGGTCCCGGAGCGCATAGTTTACAAGCGGAGCTGGTTGACTTTTCGTGCTCTTCGGGACCCAGCCTGTCCCGATTATTTGGCACGCCTAGTACGACGACAAACGACGACTGGATGCCGTTTCCAGCTGAGATCTAGCAGCCGCCACCGGCTGTACGTTCCTCCTCCGGCCAGGACTCCGAAGTTTGACGAGCGTTCTATGACTCGCGGTAACCCACGTCTGTAGAACGCGCTCCCTGATGCGCTGGTCGGGATTACTTCATCCGAAACGTTTCCTAAAGAGCTCAAAACGCATTTGTTCACCATATCGTATAGTTGACTGTTGACTGTACAGCGCTTTTGGTTTTGGCCGATGGCCATGTTACGGCGCTTCACAAATCGTCGAGCAATAATAATAATAATAATAATAATAATAATAATAATAATAATAATAATAATAATAATAATAATAATAATAATAATAATAATAATAATAATAATAATAATAATAATAATAATAATAATATAATTTCAGTTGATGTTCATTCTTGAACTCCCACTTATAGCATTGTAGCTATCAGAATATGATCATGTCATTTAGATTCGTTCTCCCAGGCTTTCTTAATTTTTCAATCTGAATTATAACTAGCGATTTTCTAATAGACCGAAAGATTTTGTCTAGGTCGAGCCGGAAGCAACAGCAACCCCAAAGTGCAATTGCAAACTTCGAGGACATTGCAGAGAAAAGTGTTCTTCGTCTGCTTTGGAAAACGTCAGCATGAATGGTAGTAAGTTTCACTTAATGAATTCAAGAAAACGTAACATCGCTTGCACAGAGGGTTCGGTACAGACAAGCGTTGTTTGAAAAATACTATATTATAAAAATATTGCTATTTTCATGAAATATAATATTTACATGCAAAAAGTAAAGCCCTCTGAGGGTTCCAAAGGCTTGTATACGCCTGTTTACTTTGCCGCGATACCGCAACATTTGCGAACAATGGCTGAGGAACTTAAGAGGGTCCGGTGTCCGTCAGGGCACCTGTCTAGCGTTTCTCCACTCCACCGTCTTTCCGCCCCTCATAAATCATAATACCAAAATATTTAATGTATTATTTTGTAAATATTTATTATGTACTATATGTATTATATTTAGTATGAATATTAATATGTATATTTAGTATTTATTATACCAAATTATACAATGTTCATTTAAGAAATGAAACAGTGTCGCATATATTTTAATAAATAGCGCTTAACGGCTAACCGCCTTATAGTTAAAATTAGAATCGAGAATCAGGTCACGCACAATGTGCATCGCATGCAAATATCGACAGTAAACGGTTGAATGTGAGCGGTATTTTAGAAAATACGACATTCGTGCCGTTAACAATGCTCTGCACTCGAGCGGGACTAAGTTGCCTTTAATATCACTACAGATCACTACGGTGGAGGCAGTGGATAAATTTGTTTACCTAGGCAGCACTCACAGCTCTGATGGAAGATGCACTGCAGATATTTTACGTAGAATAGGCATAGTCGCTTCCGCCATGCAATCGCTTGACAGACTATGGAAACAGAAGAGGAGGAACCAAAATACCAAAATAAGAATCTATAAAACATGTGTCATGCCGATCCTTTTATATGGCTCGGAGACCTGGACTCTCGTGGCACAAAATACACGGAGAATTGAAGCATTTCACATGCACTGTCAGCTACGCATACTAGGAATTCGATGGTTTGACTTCATTCGGAATTATGAGGTCACTCAGATGACCAACCTAGAACCTATCTTACAAACCATCAGTCGTCGCCGACAAGCACTTTTTGGTCATGTGGCACGCCTTAACACCCACCCTCCGGCTTACGGTGCTCTTACAGCAGCCATTAACCGTAGATCTTAAAGGAATCCACCTCCAGGGTGGAAAAGACCCCCAGGTCGCCTTCGCCGCACCTGGATACAACAGATTGGCAACGGCGCACCTTCAACAATGATCAATCGCAAAAGAATGGGAGAAGGCCCAAGATCGCGGCAATAGTTCAACAGTCCAACAGTTCGGACTGACCTTTGGATTACAACCTCGATTAACCACGGACAATGATTCACGACTACGATTATTCACTGAAGCGACCATCGACTGGTGCAGATGTACTACCACAATGGCGCTAAAGAAGTCTACTTACTACTACTACTACTACTACTACTACTGCCTATATTCGGTGCTCTGATGCCATTACAACAATAGCAGCGCTTATAATTAGTAATTATATAATTATGGTATGACTCCATTTGGAGTCGGTGGTAGTCTCAAAGGTCCCCGACTCCATTTAGAGTCATGTCACATTGGCAAAGATTTAACTTAGATTGCTTTTACATTTTGCAGATTGTAGAACTACAGTATAACTGTTGTATAACAATTGTGGTTGTTAGAAATAAGATTCTGTCCATGTGACACATATTGTTACAGTCACATTTGACGCACTTAATTAGTTCAGAATGAAAGGTCAAAGGCACAACGCCGTCACATCTGACTTCCATTCTATAAGCTGGCATGCTTATCATCTGGTTTCTCAGCCTACAGATGTAAAAGATACTGGAGGTTTGTGCTTGCAAACTAAGATGGCAACTTCAGTCCATGAATCAATGCTTCACCCATGTTGTTTTTAATTAACACTTACTTTTAATGATTTTAGGTCCGCTGCCTTGCCACTTTGTGTTACCTGATCTACCGCAAATAGAGGATTTGTTACCTGATCCACCGCAAATAGAAGATTTGTCCGAAAGAAAACATCTAATCATTGGAATGGTGGTGGGTTCGTTGCTGAGTGCATTTGTTGCTTCGCTCTTTGGATATCTTCGCTGCAAATATCAAATTCGAAAGACAGCATTTGACAAGGGTCAGTCTTATTTGCGACTCAACAACCTCAATATGCGCAGAGCTGACCTGGTTATTTGAAATGTTCGTCAGATAATACTTATATGTAACATACTTCATCTTGAAAATGTCATCTCACGCAAGCGCGTAGTTCTAAAAGCAGAAATGGATACACGAGCATACGTTTTTAGATGAATAAATTGATCACGCGTTTGTAGAATTAAAAAATCGATAAAATATCCTTCCCAATGTAAGCAAGTTTTTCACCATTTTACATTGCATTAAGTGCTGTAATGTAGTGTGGCATTTGAATAGGGCCTTTTATATATCAACGCAGAGGCTCTCCTGGCATTGGGGTCGCATGACAAAATAGACATTATCTTTCGCATTTAACAGAGCGAGGAAGCCAGAAGTGAGTCTGGAATGGAAGGGTCAAAGACTCAATGCATTCCAGAGAGAGGAGGGAGAGAGAGAGAGAGAGAGAGAGAGAGAGAGAGAGAGAGAGAGAGAGAGAGACGCCGAGCACGGGAAGTGTGCAGTGACGTACTCCAAAATAATATAACTTAAGTTATTAAACTTGTATACTTGTATTACAAATGGAAACGACAATGTTGTTTTTTTCACAACTGAGTGACGTGGTGAGCTTTTGGCGTTCGCGTGACAGCCCTAAGCCAAAGCATTTTGCATTGCTTGAAGGCGTGCTTTTTGTGAATCGAAATAATTCCTCTCTTGTAACTGACTTTAACTTGCAATTCTTCGATAACTTCACAATTTATGACTGTCATGTATTTCAACTACTATAGAGCAATCAAACAGGCACGGTCAACTGTCCTGATAGACCGACGTTTTTTCATTAACACGCAAGAAGAAGTCATAATTTTTTCTTGACGGCCCGGGCCCCCCCCCCCCTTGTGCTCGCCGGGCCCCTCTGCTGAACTGACATTTTAACCATTCTTTAGTGTTATTATTCATTTTTTTGTTAATTATACATATTCATCATCGGCCCGGGCCCCCTCCAGACCGCCGGGCCCCTGTGCAGTTGCCCCCTCTGCCCCCCTCTCGGAGGGCCTGGACGCATCTAGTGATGGTGAGAGTTTAATGGCCAGTGTTAAACCATTCCAGACCCGTGATGCTGCCACGGGAAATGCACGATCACCCACGGTGGAAAGACGTTATTCGCGGGTCGAGTAGCGCTGCAGTGGAGGCCGAACTCAGACGTTGTCGACCATCGAGATCTGAGACACGTACAGTTCTGTCTTTAGGTATGCTGGGCTCATGCCATTCAGACACCGGAACACCAGTGACGCCAGCTTGTATTTGATACGTTCTGGCAGTGTAGATCTACCAGTAGAGGTGTTATGTGGGCGCTCCATCCAGATCGGTGAATCAAACGCGCGGCAGCGTTCAGCACCGTCTGAAGACGGTTGAGGAGATAAAGAACTTTATGAAGAACTTTGTAAAGCCTTGGATACAAGTAGACTTGGATTTGCATAGGCCCCTATCTGCAGCTGTTAGAAAGACATTTCCAAATATAAGTGAGACAAAGATCAAAAAAGGGATTTTTAGGATCTAATATTAGAAAACTGCTGAAAGATTAAAACTTTGATGATCAGTTGAATGAAACTGAGAGAGGTGCATGGAATTCCTTTTAGATTGTTTGTCGCGACTTCATGGGAAATTACGAGGCAGGCAACTACACAGAAATGCTACCAGAAACTGGAATGTAACATGTCTTTGAAAATGCACTTTTTGGCGTTTTTGCATTCGCACCTTGATTCTTTTTCTACAAATCTAGGAGCAGTTAGCGATGAACACGGAGAAAGGTTTCACCATTACATATCAGTAATGGAAAATAGGTATCAGGGCAAGTGGAGCTCCAGTATACTATTGCTGGACTCAAGAGGGATGTTCCTGAGGTACAAACAGTAGAAAATTATGTACAACTACCTTGTAGGAGACAGTACGTCACAATTAGGGTTGCCAACTTTCGGTGACTCGATTCCTAAACACTGAACGACAACTCCGTCGAGGTCGACGATGCAGCATTTTACCAGTCGAAATCCAAAGCGATAAGTGTACTACCTAAATTTCATAACTTGGGCATTTATTAGACTTTTAAGCACAATGCAAAACGTAGAGTTAGCTGTTTATTAAAAAAATTTTAACCAACAGCCTATGTAGTCTATAGATAATGTAGAGCACATTGCAATGGGCCTAAGGCAGGGTCTCCAACTCAAATCAGATGGCGGGCCGCATTGGACCACACCACGTCGCGGGCCGCTCATGATTACAAGTACCGATAAGTACCTTGGTCTAAGACAATGTATAAGTCTAAGACTAATAATACTAACTAATCCGTAATTAACTGTGTAAAGTGTAAATGTAGGTTAAAAAACACGCTGAAACATTGCATTACAAATTATTATTTATTCTTGTTCCGCGTCCTTGTTGCTAAGTAAGCAATTTGGTAACCTCCTAGCAGGGATATTTCTAGGATTGTGAATTTGGGGGTGTCGACCTCAAATTGGGGGTGTCCGGAGCTAATTAGTATGAATTTTGCATACATACCATTGTCATATTACCAAATTTTGGGGTGTGACCTCTAATTGGGGGTGTTGAGGAGTCTTAGGGGGTGTAAAAATATTCCTGCCTCCTAGTCTTAGGAATAACGGTAATAACCGATCCTATAGATATAATTGTTATTTTCCTAACTCGGTGGCGTGTCGGATGAAACTGTCCGGCGGGCCGTACACGGCCCGCGGGACAGTACACGGACCACCGTACACGGACCGCGGGTCGCCACTTGGACAACACTGGGTGTTGCTATGTAAGACTTAGATGACTGCCTAAAAACGCTAATATTTAGTAAAGAGTCGCAATTCCTGCTAACAGGCTCAGCAAATTTTGCCAACGCAGTCTTTGAACTTGTTTCCAAAAACATTGCCTGCATTAGTTTTAACTTTTAATGTTATTGCAGTCTGCTGCGATACTTCACTGACTTCAGAAAAATCCTTTTAAAATTCTACATTCCTGGACTGTCCAGGTCAATCCTGGACAGTCGGCAACCCTAGTTACAATAGACATTATACAATTATACATATACGCACACATTGGCCTAATGTAAAATGAACAATATTGTAGATATTTAAACTACGTTTTACTAAAGAATATTACGTGATGGAGAATTTCAGGGTCAATATCCGAATTTCTTGCCTAGAACTACTAGAATCAGACTTGTTAATTTCTGTGACAAAAATTTAGTAATTTTGTTCACCGGTGTTATCTTAGTAGTTTTATTGCGGTGTCCATCTTTAATGTGTAGGCCTAGGCCTATAGATTACGCTGATATGCTGCATGTCAAATGCTGGAAAACTGGCTTCACTTTCACACACCATAAGCTATCTAGCTATAATTAAAGTCTTCAGTATGTTTCTATGACACAGACGTGGATGACAGAGATTCGTAGAATAGATTTGTTACAATTTATGCATGGTCATAATTTTTTGTTGCTAGACGGATTAAATACAGAACACTGTTGGGCCGTGTTGTACCAGGAAACTCCTGGAGTTGGCAATCAGGCGTTTTCGTGTCTATCGCATTCAAATATCTACTAGGGTGCTCCAAAAAATAAAAGTCAAAAAAGTTTCGCTCCCGGCGTTTTCCCCATTATTTTGAAGACTATCAAACAGAATAACAAAATATTTTGTGTTTATTATGTGGTTAAGCCTTGCCACCAGGCAAATTAAAAGTTGGAAAATGTAAAAATTTTGCCATTATCCGAATCATAATTGTAACCAATTGTGAATATTATATAACAGGTCTAAAATAGATAATGCGTGTCTACAGTTTTTATAATAAAATTGCTTACAACAACTATGAACAACAGACAGCACCATAGTAAGCTAACATCAGTTCAGAGCATCACGCAAAGTGCTCTTCTTCAAATTTGATGTTTCACGTCTGTGATTTTCTACAGTCTGCAACAAGTATTGTTTTGTTTGCCCTTTGCAATTATTGTACCAGCAAAGTTTGTGATCAGCTTGACTGCCCTCTCAGCCATATCATTAAGGACCTTGCAATTTGTGAACAAACATGGCAGCTTCATTATGCGCTGCATCAGTCACCCATTGGTTTGGCGGCAAGTGCATCTAACTGCTGTCTAAATGCAAAAGCCTGAAAAGCAGCCAAGATTTAGTGACAATCAAAGTTAGTGAAGAGGTTGACAATTGTGGAAAAATTGGGATGATCTTTCGAAGACATTGAGAATTATCGTCTTCTTCATGACTCAGGAATTGACGAATACGCTTCTTGTTGGAATCTGACAAAAGCGTTGAGAAAAGCACAAACAGTGCGATCTCTTCAGTGAGGTATCACAAATGCCTGTTAAGCGCTGTCATAGCAGCCTGTGCCACTCCTGGATCATATCTTTTATGCCACATAAGATCATTCAATAACTGAAAATCATTTACTGATGCATCTGCAGCTGAACGTGCTGACAACCAAGCTATCACACAGAAAAGTGCATCAAACAAGCAAACGCGACGCAACTTGTCCATTTTATCTTGGCTGTAATTCAGCTGTTCACCGAATGCATGCATCTTAACACTGTATAGGATGGTTGCCATCCACCGGGTATGATGAAATGCTCAAGACTTTAGCCAGTGCACACCACGAGGTGGTTCTTTTCCCAGAAATATCATCATCAGCTCGGCACTTTCCCGATAGTCATCACGAGGTATAGCATCTTCCGAGGCATCGCCAGAATCCTCCGGCAAAGACAGCTCCTCACGAAAAAAGGCAATAACTACCGGTACTTCTTGCTGACGTTTCTGTCTACGATAGCGAATGTCAAGCGTTTTGAATGCAAATCGTTGAGCAAGTACGCCCCAAGATTGTTGAAAATCCTTATATTCAAGTGTATATGGGTTGGACGTTTCATCGAATAATTCCTGCCAAACTTCTCACAACATTACATTGTGTCGACAAGCAAAGTAGAATAATTTTCTACCTAGTAATGTCTCCAGCTTTACACAGGCTCCACAATAATTATTGTGCTTTCACCCTTCCAGCCGTGTATCACATCCTGGGCAACAGTTGCCTGGGTTGCTCCAGTACCATCAGATATGGCCAGAACATCAAACAGTTTTCCTTCCCTTCTCTGGGAGCTGGCAGTCCTGCTATGAGACGGCTAGTCTCTCACTGTCTCCTGGCACAACTTTCCATCCCATTGTTCACTTCGGTGCAGTAAACGATGTTTTTACAAGAAGAGCCGCTTCTGTTCGAATTGCCTTACCTGCTCTTCTGGTACTTGACTTTGATAGTGTTTCTCTTCTTTCCTTTCTTGACGTGCCATGTATTGCTACGTTGGCGACCATGGATTTCCAGTTTTCCACTCTTCTCTGTTTATGGTTTTCCTTATCAGTTCGAAGTTGTCTTTAGCTCTTGTTGCTTCTCTTATAGGCTGTCTGTATACTTTATTCTTTTATCTCCCTCTTGCTATTTCCCCTCTACTTTTCCTGGTATGACTAGATTTTGACAGTGTCACAGATTTTGACAGTGTCACAGTTTTAACATCAGCTTCATCCTCGGAGATAAATGCAGCCATCAATGTTGTTCTCTGACCAACTGACAAATTTTAACTTATTGGCCATCATCGATATTTCTGCACTCCTGAATAGTTTTTTGAAAGCCCCAAGTGTTAATAATTCACGCTTGTCACATTCTTCTCTTTACTTGACATGCAAACTCGTGTTCTTGTGAAAAATTAAGGTAGGACATTAAATTTTCTAATATTGAAGTTTTTGCGTTTGTTTACATACATTGTCACATCTTTGGCATGCTGGTGGCAAGGCTTACACAATTTAAATTCACCCAAAAACTTACATACTTTATTTACATGCATCAATGAATGGGAAAAAGGGCAGGGAGCTGATTTTTGAGAAAAAATTTTGACCATTGACCTATGGAGCACCCTAATATCTACCATCATTTAATAGAATAGTATACTGTATACCAATAACAAATAAATCTACATTGTGTATTGTGAAAATTTTCCTCGCTCTGAAGTCGCATGCTAAGCGAACTTACTATCATATGTTGTAATAGCCACTTTGTTTACTGCTGTTTGTTACTATTTTTCATATTTTGCACTTAATAAGTCTTCTACAGTTTTAGCCCATTCTGTCCTTATATTTATTTATTTTTCATCATGCCTTCTTTTGTACCTTTATAGTGACCCAAAAAATTTGTTTATTCTTATAGTTTTGTTTTTCTTTTCTGTTAAACTCATTGCAGACAGCATCAGCCGACCAAACTCATGCCTAAGATTTACAGGTCCCAGGATATGGAACACCCTATCGAAAACTACTAAACATCACCCTGTTCCTATATTTAAAAGATCACTGCATCTATAATCTCTAAATTTATGGAGTAGAGAATAACATCGAATTAATAAGAGAATGGCAAAATCGAACAAAGTGGAAATCCATGGTTGTTAACGTAGAAATACACAGCACCTAACGAATAACGTGCGTTTATTATTTGTTTGTTTTCTGTTAATAATATACGGATTTGATTTGGTGCACGCAGTCGATAATCAGCATACACCAGTTCCATGACCTCAGACAAATTTCACTGCCGTCTAATTTCGTTTCTTGCCCATGTTTCGGTTGTACTGCACAGTACTGGGTCAATTAATTTCAAATACCGTTCATTTCAACTCCTCTCTTACGTACACTAACAATGCTTCTAACATTCAAATTAAAAAATTCAATTCTCTTTAGATAATTTCATGCTACCAGTACTACGGTCCGCCGAGAGAAATTCCGGGCCCATGTGCAAAATGACCGGCGGGCCCTTGGCAAGTCTTAAAAATAGCCGACGACCTTTTTTTATTTTGCTCGTCATTGATTCCACCAAACCGCCAACTGACTCTCAAAATCTAGTGATGACCTTTTTTGCTTGTCGATTTTTTCACGCAGTTTCTTCTCTTGATGTCCCAGACCCCCCTTTTCCTCGCCGGGCCCCCCATTGGCAACATAATTATTGGTATTTACTTATAAATTAAACATATCCATCATCGGCCCGGGGCCCTTCGAGACCGCCGGGCCCCTGTGCATTTGCCCCTGCCCCTCTCGACGGCCCTGAGTACTAACAGATATTTCGCCGAATACGTGTTTGGAATTTCTGCGATCAATTCTTTCTTATATATATTTTAGCAACTCGAAAGAAAATCGTGATACTATATTCAAACGACGATGAAAATGATTTACATTTTATTCGGTTTCTTGCCAATTTCCTGCAAGAGTATTGCTGCTGTGAAGTATACGTTAACAGATGGCACGAGTTGAGTACGGGACGAACTGATATGAACGTTACTGAGGCGAACAGTTCTGAGACGAACGTTAAACGAATAGAGGGTTTCATAGATTCGTCAGATAGCACAGTATTCTTCCTGTCTAGAAAAGTCTGCCTTCGATATTCCGACATTTTCAGGTGTGTCATAAAACCGCCAACCAGCACTGGATCTTACGAAAGTCTTGCTGTGGTAAGCGACATGCTTAAACTTTCCATGTCTACGGATAAGGATTCCATTAGCAACAAATGCTACCAAATTTTGTTTATGCCATCTGCAAAGAGCGAATTGGCATTGAATGAATTGGTCAAAGAATGCTATATACTTCCAGATGAAATCCGCTATTTCCTGAAAACTACCTGTGGAATTTCTAAACTTTCTAAGAAACAGAAGACGGCTTTAGGAACACTGGAGAGTTTACTGATTCACCAACCGTTACTTCGAAGTCCCATTAGCGTTGATAAGTTGCAAGGATCAAAAGAGTTTTCTTCCATCAACAACAATCTATTCTCTTCCAAAGATTTAAACTGCGAAGAAATAAGCTTGGCTGTGCACGGAATTGAAGGCAGAAGGCTTCCCAGCGAGATTTCCGGTGATTCAGCCTATTATAGTGGAGCAATTCGCGAGTACCCGCATCTGCAGGTTAACTCAAATAACACAGTTCCTTTCACTTCCACAGTTTCTTTAGTTACCACCAATGACCTAGGGGAATCTTGTGAAATTGAGTTTAAATCTTTCTTAGCACCGAGTTCTGTCGGGACATCTTGGGAAGATGTCGAACACGATGTTAACTAAATCATAAACATATGACTTTAATGAGGATAATAAAACATAAATACAAGAATCATTACGCCTTGATTAACAACATTCTCTGAATGTACTAGTACTATGCCTAAAACTGATTAATATTTGGCACACTGTCCAAAACTAACTTATACTGCTATAATATAATACTGCTGTCAGTGTACTATGCCAACAACTATTCATCTTTTGCACGCTGTTAAAAACTAACCTATACTGCTATAATACGATACTGAGTCACTAACATTAACATTATTAACGGTTGTAGGAGAAAATGTCCGCAGACAAAATGTCACGGACAAAATGTCAAGCGGACAAAATGTAACCCTAATCTTAACCCGTGACATTTTGTCACCGGAAATTTTGTCCCGTTCACGTTATTAACATTAGCAGTAAAAGAGAAAAAGTCATACCTCCATCTGCAAACGCCGAATTCTTATATTTATATAAGTTTCGATCTGAAGGTGAACTTAATGGAAGTAAGTAAAAAAGCAACGTCCTGCCCGCGCCTCACTGGCTCATAGAACGGTGCTGACTCCGCCAAGCCCCACTTCTGGTACCAAATATACAGCGAAACTGATGATACTGCTTAGTCTAAATCAATAACCCGGGCTTTTGGGGTTTGCTCTGTACTATGCCCAAAAGTACAGCGTAATCTGTCCGTTCATGATTTTTGACAGGCGAAAGTGGAGACAGCTAATCGCTCGCGCTAAGCACTTGTGATCCTTCCCCGAGCGCCCACGCTCGGGCGCTCGGGAGGGATCAGAATACCAGGCGAACACCAGACTAGCTTTCTACATCTAAGAAACGCAACGCGGGGATTCTGGTACCTATTTTGAGCGTTGTATTAATTAATCAATTACTAGTCATAACCGAATTTTCATTCATTCTGTTCGGATTCGAGCGTCTTTATTTACTTTAGAGCACTCTGTAAGCGTTCTCTGGCCTTAATTCTGCCCTTGATATCTGAGCATTGGATTCCAGCGCTTATATCCCGTCTAGGCAATCAGCAACGTAGGTGGCATAAGCCATTAATCTCGGGTAGCTAGCAAATATCATACAGGAAATGAGAAAGGCGCGATTGGACATATTGGGCTTGGCAGAGGTGAGATGGAAAGAAGGAGGCGAGTTCACCAGTAATATAACAGATGAGGAGACGGAGGAGATCAGGGTTATTTATGCGGGGGAGGAAAAGAGAGGCAGAGAGGGTGGCATTACTCCTAAAGAAGGAATTGAGCAGAAACATAACAAACATAGAGAGATGAAGACAGAGTGATAATGGTGACAATAGAAGCGGAGCCGGTAAATCTGACAATTATACAGGTATATATGCCAACAACAACACATACTGAAGAAGAAGTGGATGAAATTTATGAATATCTAGAGGAGAAAATCGAGAGGATAAGAGCTACAAATTTCTGTGTTTTGATGGGGATTGGAATGCAGTAGTGGGAAAAGGAAGAGAAGGAAATGTGGTGGGAGAATATGGGATGGGGTTAGAAATGAAAGAGGAGAAAAACTAATTGAATTCTGCAAGTTAAGAAACATGATGATAGCAAACACTTGGTTTAAAAACGAAAAGAGAAGAATATATACATGGAAGATGCCAGGAGACATAGCAAGATACCAAATAGACTACATTATGGTAAATGGACGATATAGAAACTGTGTAAAAAATGCGAGAGCTTACCCAGGAGCAGATGCAGACACAGATCACAACTTGGTAGTAATGAAGGTGAGAATACAACTGAAATATATAAACAAGAGAAAACAATTAAATATACAATGGGATAGAGATAAAATCAAAGAAAATGCAACAGAAATTGCGGGGAAGATTGAAAAACAAGTGACGACAACAAACACAGGAGAGACAACGGAAGAAAGATGGGAAAAACTAAAATCTGTGGTAGTAAGAGAACTAGAGCAAGAAGTAGGAAGGAAGAAAAGAAGGAAAGCTAAAAAGCCATGGGTGACAAATGAAATGATAGAAGACATGGAGCAGAGAAGAAAATGGAAGAAGCAGAACACAGAATATGCAAAAAAAGAATATAGGAGACTAAATAACCAGCTGCGAAGATCAACAGAAAAGGCGAAAGAGAAATGGTGGGAGAATAAATGTCAAGAAATAGAAAAGTTACAAGGACAAGGGAAACAGGATCAAGTATATAAGGAAGTAAAAGATTTAACAAAGAAAGAAGGTATGCAAGGGAGCAGGGCGGGTATTAAAGACAAACAAGGAAATACACTCACAACCCAACGAGAAGTGGAAGAGAGATGGAAAGAATATATAGAAGAATTATACCTGAAAGACAGCAAACCAACGGAACTCAATATAGAGGAACAGCAAACAGTTGAAAGCGAAGAGCTAGGACCAGGACTGATGAAAGAAGAAATTCTGCACGCATTAGAAGAGATGAAAAACAACAAAGCAGAAGGAGTGGACCACATACCAGCAGAAGCAATAAAGATACTAGGAGAGAATGCAACGAACGAACTGGTCGAAATCTGCCAACAAATCTATATGACAGGAGAATGGCCAAACGATTTTCTACAATCAATAATGATTCCGATTAAAAAGAAAGTAAATGCAATGGAATGCGAGGACCATAGAACTATCAGTCTATTGTGTCACGCGGCGAAGATAATACTCAAGGTCATTACAAAAGAGTACAAGCGAAAACAGATGCAATAGGATTCCTTGGAGAGGATCAGTTTGGGTTTCGGAAGGGAAAAGGAACACGGGATGCAATCGGATGCTTAAGAATGCTAAGTGAGAGAAGACTTCAAAATGGAAAAAATATCTTTATATGCTTCGTGGATTACGAAAAAGCGTTTGACAGAGTAGATTGGAGGATTTTGATGAGAGCACTGAAAAGGGTGGGAGTGGATTGGAGAGACAGAAGACTGATAGCAAACCTATACCTTGGACAGTCAGTGAAGGTGAGAATAGAGGAGAACTGAGTGAATCGTGTATGATTGGGAGAGAGGAGTAAGGCAGGGATGTCCACTGTCACCGCTGTTGTTTAACATAAACATCGAAGAATTAGTACAAGAGGCGATGGAGAATACAGATAAAGGGAGTAACAGTCGGAGGAGTACTACTAAAAGGCGCTGCGCTTCGCAGACGATCAGGCCATGCTAGCAAGCAATCAAAAAAGGGCTTCAGGAAGTAATGGATAAACTGATACAAGTGTCAGAAAAGTATGGAATGAGAATCAATACAAAAAAGACTAAAGTTATGGTAATAAGTAAAAAAGAAGGAATGAGAGTAGACATAAAGGTTTACGGACAGATCATAGAGCAAGTGAAGGAATTTAGCTATCTAGGAAGTCTGATAACAACCGATGCCAGATGCAATAAAGAGATAAGAAGACGTATAGCAATAGCAAAAGAAGCTTTTTACAAGAGAAAGGAGCTGATGCAAAGTAAACTAAAACTAAACCTAAAAAAGAGATTGGTAAAAACATTGATATGGAGTGTGGCGTTGTATGGGGCGGAGACGTGGACAATGAGAAAGGAAGATATAAAACGATTAGAGGCTTTTGAAATGTGGATTTGGAGGAAAATGCTAAAAGTAAAATACACAGAGCATAAGACAAACGAGGAAGTCATGAAGGAGATAGAAGAAGAAAGAAGCCTGATAGATACAATCCGGAAAAGGCAGAGAAATTGGATGGGACATGTCCTCCGGCATGACTCTTTACTAAGAACAATAATCGAAGAAAAAATGGAGGGAAAGAGAGTGAGAGGTAGAACGAGAAAGATGATGTTGGAGTGGATGATGAATAAAGGATATCAGGAACTCAAAGAAGAAGCAAGCAATCGATCGGAGTGGAGAAACTGGATACCTGGACCTGTCGAGAGACAGAAACACTGATGATGATGATGTTGCCATTACTTTCCCCACACCCACGTTTTACCTCACAGCTTAACGCTGCTCCTCAATTTACCACCGTCCTCTAGAGAGCAAGGATCAGTCGACTTTGGGTCTCCTGCGGGTATCGATCCCAGGACCGTCTTCCCAATCGACCAGTGTTGTTACCACTATGCTAACATCCCGCCTCATGCTAACTTCCCGCCCTCCCCGCATGTAGAAGTGATATCCACAAGGTCACTGCATAGGATACAACAGTCAAAGCAGGCATTTTATTGGCTTGCACAAAATTTCCTCAATTACCATCGGGCTGAAAATAATGCTGAACTAAGGGAACAATTTGATAGCCGAGTGTCGCTGAAAATTATATTCTTGCACACTCTCTCTCGAATTTTGTTGCTTACAAATTTCACTGATGTTAGTGATCAGTGACGGGGAACAATTTGACCAGGCCAATTCTTTAATATGGTTATGGTACTGGACAACTTCTATAGCGCCGTAGCATGGTAAAGGCCAAAGTTAAAGTCGCTGTCAACAACGCTGACAAATCAACATGGAACGGAAGATTCAACACAGAACGGAAGATGTTGGTCTTGAAGGAAAGTCCGCCCAGATGGCACTAAAGAGGTCGCTGCCGTGTCGAAATCGGGCAGTGAGCCCTTCAGAAGGCGATCTTTCGCAGGAAGACGTTCCGTCGAAGTCAGCGAAAACGCCAAAAGGAGGTTGAATGACAGCATAAATGTTAAGAAAAATTCTCCGCGTTGTAAAAATCAGGCGGAAAATCCTTGAGGGCGGTCGTCTGCGAAGATATACCGATCCTGACGGGAACCGACTGAAGATGGAATTCCGCGCGTGAACCGAAACAGTCTTTGCCCTTTATAGCCTGTAGACTACGTCGGCGGGCCGGTGGCTTACATAAAATGGCGGGCCAACCACGCCGACACTGGTGACATAAATCCTATTCTTTCAGCGCTTCGAAAACGCAAAGACGATCGCCGACTGCTTCGAAACGACAGATAAGCGACAAACCACGCGATTAGCAAAAAGAAATTAGCACAAGACGTCGTTAAAACCGTCAAGAACGGCGATATTCCGAGCACGTACAGAAACGTGTCAGCAGCCAATGTGACGCTACCGAAAGTATCGAACAAAGTCAAATATTCATAGTGAAGGCCACTGAAATTCAAAGGCCAATGAAATTCAGAATTAAACCGAACTGTATTCGTTTAAACTCTTAAATTAGCCGAGTTCACTACTAATCCTATGAAAATTAAACATTTATTTGTAATAATCCACTATCTACATGTATACCAATTTTTGGATGAAACACAAAACCCTGATCAGTGAACAGGTTTTTAATGTTATAGTTACGTGCCAATGAAAATACCACGAGGAAAATAGTTACTATACGTCATCACTATTGCATCTATTCATCTGTTTTAATCTATTTCTGATTGATCCAAATTTGCATATGGTATTTTATTATTTCTTTGATGGATTGGTTTCTTTGACATATGGACTCTTTGGACATTTTGATTCTTTTCTAAACTTCGAATCACAAATTTCCCAATTATCAAAAGCCTGCTATGTTCATATTCGTGACCTTCGCCGCCTACGTCCTTGCCTAGATACTAAAACTGCCACCACAATTGCCACCTCAATAGTCCACTCCAAATTAGATTATTGTAACTCCCTCTACTATAACCTTCCCAAAGCCTCTATCAACAAATTGCAATCAATACAAAATGCACTTGCTCGTGCTGTTACTAAGTCACCTAAATTCTCCCATATTTCACCCATACTAAAATCATTACATTGGCTTAAAATAACTGAACGTTTCCAGTATAAGATAATAACACTTACACATAGCTCACTTCAGTCATCAAAACCTGTCTACCTTAGGTCACTATTAACCCCTCAGCCTCCTCGACCTACACGTTCGTCATCTCATCTCACTCTGTCACGTCCGCTAAATCAATCATCCCTGAAAATTTACAACCGTGCCTTCTCATATGCTGCACCTGAACTCTGGAACTCGATCCCAGCTTCCCTTCGCACACTTGGACACTTTCAAACAATAAAATCTGAGTGCCCGTTTCCTATAATTCCTGCACTATCTCCTCAAGTCTTCAGGTCTAAGCTTAAATCCTTCCTGTTTCTTAAATCATTTCCGCCATAGCTGTAACAACCTAGCCTCACTGCCCTTCGGATATTGACTATTGCCTGGCTGATCCCACACCTTTCCTATAGCTATTTTAAGAGAGGCTGAGCGCCTAAGAATAAGCAGCTACTGTTGTGCTGCTTTCCAAGGCGCTATAGAAATCCACGAGATTTTACTTTACTTTACTTTACAAATTATGTAATTATAAATGGTCTTTGTTTCTTTTGACATTTATCTAAATATGTCATCATGTTGGTTTGATGGTTTGCTTCTTTTTACATATGTAATTTTGTAATTGTAATGTAATTATAATTTAATTGACTTTGTTATATTTAACATATGTCTTAATATGTCATAACGTTGGTCTTCTCAACTGTTAATATGAATTTTTTTCATTATGAGCCGTTATAATTATTTACTCTTTTAGTATTCATTTACCTTATTTCCTGTGTATTTATCTTGTTATTTCTTTTCAAGCTTCTGTTCCTTTTTTCATTATTTGTATTTTTTAAAATCTATTATCTAGTTAAGTATTATATCCTTAATTAATCGTATAACGAGTGTAAATAGTGAAGATAATAAACTATTTGACTTAACTAAATTCTGTGAAACTAAATTATCAGAACATGAGAAAGATTTTGACCCAGATATAAATTTCTTCAATAACCTAGATATACCCATAAGTAACTATTATGGCTTAGATAATATAAATAACTACTTTAACTCTTTGAACTTTTCCTTTCCATTTAATATTGCTCATGTAAATAGCAGAAGTATGTTTAATAAAATAAATGAAATTAAATTTTTAGCTGAAACATAAAAATTAATATATTTGTCTGGTTACAACAAGAACTTACTAAACTCGTAGCTTTGCCTGAGTTTAATTTTGAACACAAATCAAGAAGTAGCTCAAATAAAGGTGGGGGTGTTGGATTTTTAATAGAAAAGTCTATCCATCATGAAGTATTTGACCTTGGAATTCCTGAATTTAGCACTTTTAATATTTAGCAATAAAAATTCATTTTAATAAAACTAGATCTATATCGATGATATGTATAGATAAACCACCTGGAACTATAATGACAAATTTAACTCTGAACTTTCACTTCTATTAAACAATTATGCTCTTAATAAAAATGTAATCCTAATGGGAGATTGAAATGTTAATTTACTAAAAGTCTGTAATCACGAGCCAACTGCTGGTTTTAATAATATGATGTTAACGAATAAATATTTACCAATGATAAATAAGCCTACCAGAACAAGTCCATATAGTGAAACTCTAATTGATAATTTTTTAATAATTTTTTTAAATAAGACAAAATCTGCTGTTTTGCAGTACCCATTATCTGATCACTACCCAATTATCTTACCTTTTGATTTAAAACCTGATAGGAAATTGCCAATAGTAAACTCTAATTATCGAAAAATTGATTCTACAAACAAAAGTGACTTCTTAGAAAACAATAAAAATGGCTGGAGTAAGGTTAAACAAGTCTGTATAGACCGGGCCTTGCTTACTCTATTTTCTTAGAAATTTTTACACGTTATTATAATTAATCTTTCCCATCATATCTTCTACTTCTGCAAGTAAATTTTAAAATCCCTAGATGTCTGCAGGTCTACTCAAATCGATAAAAACAAAAACTAATCTATATAAAAAACTTTAAAATCCAACGTGTGAGAATAAGACTGCCTTTAATAAATTTCATAACAAATTTAAATCAATTATGAAAAAGCAGAAAAATCTTACTACTCAAATAAACTCTTGAACTGTAAAAACTCTAACTCCAATATATGAACATTAACAGCATATTAAATAATAAAAATAATGTAAACTGTGAAATTTTACTTAATCAACTTGAGAATAGTGATATTCACTAATGACAACACACACACACACACACACACACACACACACACACACACACACACACACACACACACACACACACACACACACACACACACACACACACACACACACACACATATATATATATATATATATATATATATATATATACCTAATCGGAATGTGGAATGTACTTTCTATAAGGAGCAAGTATACGGCGGTCATGAATGAAATTGTCTCCAAAGAACTTGACGTCCTTATCGTCACTGAATCATGGCATGAACGGTCATCCGATGCTGCAGTTTGTAATGCTGCGCCAGCAGGCTACACTTTTCAAAGCCAAGCACGATCTGCTTCTCGAGGCACAAGTGGTCAGAACTGTGACTCAAGAGGTGTGGGCATCTTAGTATACCATCGCGCTGCTTATAAAGTAAAACAAGTCGACATCAATGTTACCACGACTACCTTTGAGTCAATGTGCCTGACATTTTCTTCGCCAGATGGCCCTTGCACTGTTCTTTCCATCTATCGGCCAGGTTCACAACCTGTCACAAGTGAATTTTTCAGTGAACTGGAACATTGTCTGGAGCAATTAGCCATATTCAATTTGCATGTGATAGTCGCTGGGGATTTTAATATCCACATGGAAAGACATTTGCCGGATGCTAAAACTCGTAATGCTATCCTTCGTCAATTTGGGCTTGTACAACTGGTCAATGAGTCAACTCACATCAATGGAGGATGTTTGGATCTCATATCTCAACTGAAGGCGGATTTATCGTTTACTGCAAATCAGTTCGTTTGTCTACAGGACTTTGACGAAGTAACGTTGGATGTTCTTCGACGCGTCATCCTCTCTATGCCTACGAAAACTTGTGAATTCGATCCGATTCCGACTTTTATTGTGCATGACTATATTGACTGTTTATTGCCTTTTCTAACGTTGCTCTGCAATAGGTCTCTTAAAGAAGGCTGCTTACCTGCATCGCAGAAATTGGCAATAGTTCAGCCTAGGCTTAAGCAAACTGGCCTTGATGAGTCTGAAATGTCAAGTTATCGCTCTATCTCAAACCTCAGTTTCTTATCTAAGGTCCTTGAGAAGGTTGTCACTATTCAGCTGCTTCCATATATTGAGTCTAATGATTTGCTGCCGAAATACCAGTCTGGTTTCCGTGCCTCACATTCCACTGAAACGCTTCGCTTGCATCTTCTCTTAGATCTCAATAGGGCCATCACTCTTCTTGCCCTATTTCATGTCAGTGCTGCTTTTGACACTGTTGACCACGATATTCTTCTACAGCGCCTCTGTCATTTGGTGTCTCTGGTGTTCCTGTGGCCTGGTTAAAATCCTATCTCTCTGAACGCCGGATCATTGCATCGCTTGGTTCTACCTACTCCCGTGAAGTGCCAGTTACTTGTGGAGTCCCTCAGGATTCGGTCCTTGGGCCGCTTTTGTATATACTTTATACTGCACACGTTGCACGCTTGTTTGCACCATAAAATTTTTAAATACATATGTACGCTGATGATATTCAGGCCTATTCACATTCCAGCCCCACCAATGCGCTGCAGATCACTCGTTACTGAGTACTGCTGCAACTCCCCCACACCAAAGTCGTCGACACTCAGCTGCACACCTCCATGAGAATCATCTCTGGCACTCTACGTCCAACCGAACTGTCGTGGCTGCCGGTGTCGTACAAATTTTGTTCCGTCATAAATGCGGTTCCGGGGCGGAGCTAGCTGTTGCTACGGGAACCAAAATTATACGTATACGTATAATTTTAGTTCCACTTATAAAATATAGACCTATCGGTACTATAGGGAATATCGGTATTCTAACCGATAGGTCATAAATTTACGACCCGTATACATAGGGACTAGTTATTTAAACGAGGAACAGGAAACCCTATATATTTACACGAGAAGCAGGATATAAATTTACGACTGATAACATATCCTATCGGTCTCATTCAACAGAAACCGTCCTCACATACATTTATGACAAATTCCTCACTGCCATTGGATCTCAACGAGTTACTGGTCTCTGTCTCCTTGATCTTTCTGCTGCCTTTGATACTATAGATCACAAAATCCTACTGAAACGCCTTTCCCTCTGGTTTGGAATATCTTCTGTAGCTCACCGCTGGTTCCAATCCTATCTCTAATCTAGATCCTTTCAAGTTTCATGCCAAAATCAAACTTCATCACCCTCCGATCTATACTATGGAGTACCACAAGGATCTGTCCTTGGACCGGTTTTGTTCAGTCTCTACACTACCCCACTGTCATCCTTAATCAACTCTCTCAAATTGAATCATCAACTTTATGCAGACGACACTCAATTATTTCTTTCGTTTACTCCATCTTCCTTTAAGGCATCAATCTCTCAACTAGAATCAGCATTTTTGTCAATCTCATCGTGGATGTCAGCTAATCTCCTTGCCCTCAATCTCTCCAAAACAGAATTTCTCTTATTTGGACTGCCACAACAACTGAAAAAAATTGAAAACCCCACACTGATTTTAGCCCCAGATACAATAATAACCCCTGTTCCAACTGCAAAAAATCTTGGATTTATTTTTGACTCCTCCTTAAATTTTGAAGCTAACATATCTCAACTATCAAAAACCTGTTATGCTCACATTCGTGATCTACGTCGCCTTCGTCCCTACCTTGATATTAAAACTGCTTCCACTATTGCCACTTCAATAGTTCACTCTAAGTTAGACTACTGCAACTCACTGTTTCACAATCTTCCAAAGGCTTCCATATGTAAACTCCAATCGATTCAAAATGCCTTAGCTCGTGCAGTAACTAAATCGCCTAAATTTTGCCACATTACACCATTACTCAAATCTCTCCACTGGCTCAAGATAACAGGACGCATTGAATATAGAATAATATCGATGACTTATAACTCACTTCATACATCAAAACCAGTCTACCTAAGAAATCTGATAATTCCACAACAACCTGGATCTACTAGATCCTCTTCTCATGTAACTCTCCTTCGACCTCTGAATCAATCATCTCTCAAAATTTGCAATCGTGCTTTTTCATATGCGGCACCTGAGCTTTGGAACTCAATTCCAATATTCCTTCGTTGTCTACATCAAAGCCAAATAACAAACTCTGAGTCACAATTTTCTCCCCTTCTTGCAACATCTCCTCATGTTTTTCTTTCTAGGCTGAAATCATTTCTCTTTATAAAATCATTCCCTCCATAGCTATAGCGTCCTGCCCACTCGACCTTTTGATTAAATGACCCGGCATGAACGACCCACCTTTGGCTATAGCTACTTCATTTGAGATTGAGCGCATAGGAATAAGGAGCTACTTCGGTGCATCTTTTGAAAGCGCTTTAGAAATTAACGAGATTTTACTTACTTACTTTTTACTTACTTTTACTTGAAGCTTTGCACGTTAATACGAAACACTTGCAGTCGGAACGTATTTTACAGTAATGGCTGCTATAGGTATAGGCGGAGCTTATAAGTAATTGACAAATACAAAGGAACCAATCAGAATTTGATCCGGTACTTACTTTATACCGGAACTAAATTTATACGACACCGGTTCTCTCTAACATCTGTCCCCCAAATCTGAGTCGCCCAGCAGCTGCAGACAAGTTTCTGCAGAATGTGGCAGAAAATGAAGACTGGTCACTTCACGAGGACCTAACCAATCCTCCTCAAATCACGTCACCCCTGCGGTTGAACAAGGAACCCACAGACGTCGATGGTCAGTGGAGACTTGACTGGAGGTCGGCTCAGGTGACCAACTACGTGCGTACGGTAGTACCATCTGGTAGAAGATCCCGCTATCCGACTATAGGATTCGATACTCTGCAACAGTGGCGTAACTAGGGGGCGGGGGCACTTTGTTGACAGCTCCCGGGCCCCCCGAAGAGGGGTCTAAGCTAGGGTTAGGTTATGGTTAACCATAACTTAAACTTAACGCTAACCCTAGAAATGATGCGGTGAGGACCTTTTTTTGCTCGTCAGGGTTAAAAAATGGAGACGATAACGTTTTTATTGTTGCTCGTCAGCTCGAAGCTCTGGGCCCCCATGTCAAAAATGCCCCCGGACCCCCAAAAGTCACGCTACGCCACTGCTCTGCAACGTAATTTTTTGTGTCCGTTGAACCGCTTCCGGACAGGGCAGGATCATTTGCAGTGATGTTAATCATTGCAGTGATGTTAATCATAATGATCATTTGCAGTGATGTCCTGGTCCTTGTCCTTAAGGACTCGGTCCTCGTCCTTATCCTCGTCCTTGTAGATTGGTCCTTGTCCTGGTCCTTGTAACTTAGTCCTTGAAAAATCCTTATAAGGACCAAATTGCTTGTATACCATTTTCAATTGTTCTGATAATTATGTTACAAGTTAAGAGTAGTATGTAGATTTATATTTAGGCTACATACTTGCTTTGAGTTACTCTAAATGTGTAGTCATTGTTTCCTTTATAATACCAGTTTGAGGAGTTTCCTTTATAATAACAGTTGAGAAGTTCCTTTTATAATACCAGCAGAGGAATTGATTCTTTAACATAATTTTTTGTTTCCCTGCGACGCCTGCTCCAGTTTAACGAGTGTTTTCGCAGTGGTCTCATAATTAGACCTCATCGTGCGCGCATGACTGATCAGCTGCCGGAAACACTTATTTATTTGAAATGTAACATTGCTGTTGACTAGATTATGTTTTACAACATTCTTTTTTTTTGCTTTTCTAATTTTGCGATTCGATCATTCGAATTGAAATTGGTTTTGTTTTTTTCATTTCTGAATTTTTTGTTTGACAGAGGTCGGTCCTTGTCCTTATCCTTAGAGGTCAGTCCTTGTGGTCCTTGCGCTTGGGGAGTAAGTCCTCGTCCTTGGAGGGTCGGTCCTCGTCCTTGGGGCTTGGTCCTTGTCCTTATCCTCGTCCTTGGAGGGTCAGTCCTTGGGGGTCAGTCCTTGTTAACATCACTGGTCATTTGCAAATACTGTATCCGGAAGTGGGGTCTGGACGACTCGGATCCGTGTATCTGCGGCGAATTGCAAACAACAAGTCATATACTGTATAACAGTGTATATATTTTCTAAGTGCCGTATGATTTGTTTAGAAAGGCGAGCAGCACTTAAGCCTTATCATGTAGAGCAACTAGTGTTCTTATCTCACGACTTGAATAACATCCAGCAACAGTAGACTGAACTAGAAGTCATGTTGGGGAACTGTCATAGCTACATGTAGCTACCAACTGATAATTGCAATGTGTTTCATCTGTTTTGTGTTTTATGAATATTTTGTGCTTAATTACTATTGATCATTGTCCTGAATCCTGATCCTGTTGCAGCAAGTTTAGTTAGCAATTTGGTGAATCTATTTGTATTTCACAAGTTGATTGAAATTCGTATAATTTACTTGGCCATTTTACAGAGCAGTAAGGAAAGCCAGTTTTTAAAAGTGCTGTGAAATAATCGAAACCGAAATCGCGATTATATAAAAAAACCGTAATCGTAATCAAAATCGTTAAAAATAATCGAAAAAATAGTAATCGTAATCGGCAAAAATAATCGTACTCGACCCAGCTCTAGAGAAAAGTAATGACAACAGGTGACATTAGACGCATTGAAATAGCTTTATTTTCCCAGCGTTTCCAAATGGGAACATTTATTTGAAGGCGGTGTATACAAAGAACCAGACTGCTTTTTGTAGCCTCTGTTTTGAAGCTCGAAGACCGTAATAAATAGTTCAATATATCAGATTTTCGATATATCCAATTCCGGGTCATATAATAAAGCGAACATTTCGTTTTGGGCAAATGTGGATGTCCCCCTAGTATACCGTCTAAAATATCGATTTTATGTCAAAATAATAAGATCTACATCAACAAATGTTAAAAATAAAAAGTTTATCACTACATAAAGGAATCAAATGAAAAAGTATAACCAAAACTTTAAATCATGTAAATCACTTTCTCTAAAACCTCAATGTTTATCGGTGTCAGTTATCAAGGTCAGGCTGGCTGACAAAGCAGACTGATTGACCTTGTTGACAAAGTAGGCTACAGTATTTAAAGTTTCCAAGTCTCCAAGCGGGAAGATAGATGAGTGGTAATATCATTGGGCAGGCACGCCGACGACACGGGTACAATCCCGTAGGAGCCCCTAAGGTCGACTCAGCCTTAATCGCTAGAGGGCGGTAGTAACATCAAAAATGAGTAGCAATGGCAACATTGCGATAGTAACCATAGGTTCGGCGGAAGAGACTGGCCACCGTCCGCCGATGTATGGCTTAGCCACCTATGGGCTGCTGGCTACTAAATACGGGGATCAGCACCGGACCCTACGGGCGTGAGCCTACGGGTGAAAACCTTTACTTTTTAAGTCTCCAAGAGCAGAAGTCTTGAGGGGAGAGAGCAAAACCTCTACACCGGATTTGACTATTTGATAGCCTGCTTTTTCAGCCATAGGTATAAACTCAGATGAAAAAGTGGGGAGCAAATTTCAATGCCCGTCCCCTCCCTACTCTACCCTACCCTCTAAAGTGGGGAGAGAGTCAACCCTAGCGGCCTGATAGATGTCTTGTTGATCCCAGCTTCAAAGTTTAGAGGACACAATACCCGCCTAGACACAGATTTCCAGAGGCCTTTGAACAAAGTCAAATATTGACGTTAACATAATTATCAGTACAATTGATAATGGCATGCAGCTAATATTATTATTATTTCTAGATGATTTATTAAACGCTATAACATAGCTAGTGCTAAAATCAAGAGCGATTTACAGATGTTCATAAGATGCGCGAAATAAGTGAGTCTTGAGGGCAGTCGCAAACGCCTCGGGGGATGTGATGGATGTCACTGAGGCGGGAAGAGAGTTCCAAAGAAGGGGGTTGCCGCGTGTCACGGATCTTTCCCCCAGCATCACCGTCCTGGACGGAGGAGGGACATAAAGGTGAATTCGCTTGTTTGATCGCAGCTGCTTACGACAGTCAGTCGGCATCGGCCGCTGTATGAGCGCAGAAATGTACTCCGGGCAGAGAGGGTCGTGCAGTGCTCGGAATGTGACCATACAGCGTTTGTAAGCTATACGCTCCGAGATCTTCAACCAGTGTAGCCGTTCCTTTAGCAATGGAGTCACGTGATCCTTCCATCTCGCGCTGAAGATCAATCGGGCCGCAGCGTTCATGACCGACTGAAGACGGTCAAGCTGATAGTCCGGAAGCCCCAGAAGAATGCTATTGCAATAATCCAACCTGGATAGCACTAGTGCCCGGACTACGTGGATCGCTGCTGATGTTGCTAATAATGGTCCTTATAAGGATTTTCACGAAATAAGTAAGGGGTTGTTCATTACCGGTAATTGTCAACAATTTTTTGGCAATTTTTGACCCCTCCCCCTTGTCAACAACTGTCATCTTTCACGTAACCCCCTCCCCATAATTACGCCAAAACTTTTGATCCCCCCAAATCAATGACAGGTCCCAATAACAAGGTTATTATTTTTTGTGGTGATGACCTTTTTTCCCTTTTTTTCTCATCGAATGTCAAAATGTGGTGGTAATGACCTTTTTGCCATGCTTTTTTCCATTGTAATAAGTAGTATTCCATGAAATTTCGTAATTTTTGATTATTTGTAAAAAGTGAAATTGTTGACGTCAACTTTTCTTGACCACCCTCCCCCTGTCAACAACTGTCAAACTTTTTCAAACCCCTACCCCTAAATTGTTGACATAACTAATGGACAGCCCCTAACAAGGACCAGGACAAGGATTAACATAACTGAACTTTTAGAGACCCATTGGAAGTTAACAGCAATATAGGATTCATCCATATAGTACGGGTCTATGGTACGTACGCACCGAGGGGGTGGTTGGATTTAGGAGATTTTGTGTACAGATGCATAAGGGGAGGGGAGGAGTCTCAACTGTAGGCATGCACAAATTTACAAATTTATATATAATCTACGTAACAATTCAAAAACCGCTCAGGTAGAAACCTGGTTATTCACACACATTAGATTTGAACATTATTATTCTGTCTGATGCAGTGTTCAAGACAATAACATTTGAATGTTCTATTGTATCTGTTTAATAAATAGCAATGTTAGAAAACAAGATATCACAAAACTATAGTTTAACAGCAAAACAAATGCTTTGTTACTATGGCTAAAAATTAATTTTTCAAACAGGTGGGGGATAGAGCAGCTAATTTGTATGTACACATAGGGGAGCAGGTCCAAAAAGTGTATGGGATACAACAGGGGAGGGGAGGGTATGAAAATATGCCTTTTTTGCATGCATACTATATGGATGGCCCTTACTGCTTCAAGCCTTGTGCCATTCCAACTAGAAAGTCAAGACTTGACTCTGAACAAATTCATCATCCAAGAGAAGCATCAAAAGCATCAATCTGCATTAAAACTTTCTGTTTATTGATAAATTAATTTCAGTTCTGGCAATTGTTTCAACTCTGAATCTGGTTTAATGTTTGCAGTTGTTGAGGATTGGAGATTGTCTTCACAGTTTATTATAGTAGATTGATGCAAACTAGCTTCAATTTGGAATTTGGTGCTATTGATCAGTATTTCAGGATTGACTTGAGGATCAGCACTATCAACAAAGTAATTTTCAGTTTGAAATATAGCAACCGGCTCAAATCTTGGCACAATGTTGACAGGTGGGGGAGATTTAGACTTCTAAAAAACAAAAGCAAACACTGCCATAAATGCTAATTTATTACTAGTTCCATGTTACTTTATAATTATATTTTAATACAGCACAGCACAAAATATTTAGGCCTCCAGATCAAACTAACAAATTTTAGTAATTGACAATTCATCTACGGGGGCGTCCATAAATTACGTAACATGGTTGGGGTCTGGCCATTTGTTATGGAGTGTGATGACAGGGGGGCGTTCTGTAAATGTGACGTAACGCACAATTTTTTTAAAGCGATGACCTTTGACCTTTTTTTTGCTTGTCAGGGTTTTCTGAGAGGTAAAATACAAGGATGACCTTTTTTGCTTGTCAAGACTTCAGAAGACGAAAATGGGGGGTCGGCCCGTTGTTACATCATATTTTAGGGCAGTCTAACGTTTTGTCACGTCGCATTATGTAGGGGTAAAAAGTGCCAAAAAAAAAAATCGCGTTACGTAATTTATGGACAACCCCAATGAAACTGCAAGTGTCTTCTTTCTTCAAAACAGTGCTATAAAAACATTTCTGATCACATTAAATTCAATATCTCATCTGTCAACATACGATAGCTGTTCAGAAGGACTAAAAGGTGCAATGGCACTATGAAACAATGCACTGTGAGAAATATGATGTATACGAGGGTAAAGAAAGAGAGGATAAAGTTACACATTCAAAATCAGCATTACAGAAACAAGCTTTTTTACCAATGTTACTCATGACTAAGTCCAGCAAAGATTCAGTAGGAGCAAGTTTTGCAAAAAATGAAATGATTGCAAAATCATCACTCCCCCTTATAGAGGGTTTGTTCATAAAATGCCTTTTAAAGGGCAGTGACATTTTATTCTATCCTATTGGACAGCAGCGATAGGATTAGCAGACAAAAGTGGAAGCACAATCAGGTATATTGTGTAACAGTTTTGTCAGGCGAATGAAGAGGCGAGATATTAGTGCAACTGATATAATGGTTCTCCAACTGCGGGACAGAAAGACTAGGGATCTACTGTCATACAACCCTATGGAATAGAGCATGAATTACAACTTCAGAAATCGAAAATTTTTGGTCGGAGTTGAGCCTCTCAGGGCAACGACCGAACAGACAGCTACCGGGAAGCCCAGTAAGGGAAGCCAAGTGGCGAATGACCTCCAGGTCAAGAAGGACTAAGAAAATCAGAAAAGGATGACATTTAGAAAGGAATCAATATGGATAGGAACATGGAATATAAGAAGTTTCCTAGAACTGGGTAAACTAGCTTTAATTGAGAAAGAATTCAAAAGGATAAAACTAGACATAATAGGACTGGCAGAAACAAGGTGGAATAAAGACGGTCATTTCAACAACGCTGAGGACAATATGATTGTATCCAAACTTAGCTAACTTTTACAGAAAATAAAAGCTTTGCCTGTCAGCAGTGCATCTGCAGAACGGAGATTTATCATACTAAAGCATATAAACTATGGATGAAATCCGACAGTCGGACTTTTCATTGCTAAATATTGAAAAGGAATTTTATGAAAATTTAGATTTCAATAGTGTAGTTGACAGTTTTGCTAAAATGAAGAATAGATGCTAAGTTCCAGTTAGGGTCTAGTGTAGTAGGCTTACAAGTTGAAAGGAATCCACCTCCAGGGTGGAAAAGATCGCCCTCGCAGCACCTGGGTACAACAGATCGGTAACGGCGCACCCTCACCCTCAATATCGACACGGCAGCAACCTCTTTTGTACCATCTGAGTGGATTTTCCCTCAAGACTAACATTAAGGTTGTTAAGACCGCTAGTTTTGAAGGACCGGTTAACCGTTCAAAGAAAGACCAGTTAACCGCTCGTTAGCGGCAGTCTGGTATGTAGTATGCCAACATTGAAGCGCTTTGATGCCGCCGGCGCCTATGCCGGTGCCCTGCACGACTACATCAAAGCGCTTTGATGCCGCCAGCGTCTATGCCGGCGCCCTGCGCGGCTACAACAAAGCGTTTTGATGTTTTCAAATTGAAATTACGGTTAACCGGTCAAAGATAAAAGGACCGGTCCTTGCTCTTAGGACCGGTTAACCGTTAACAACCTTAACTAACATCTTTCATTCTAGGTTGATCTGTCAGAGTTGTTGACAGCGCCTTCGCCATGCTACGGCACTATAGAAGTTGTCAAGTACTATAACCATAACCATTGGTTATCCAAAACACTTTTCCAGACTCATCAGCACCTGATTGGCACACAAGAAACAAAATTGACTATTTCCTGTCTTCAATTAGGTGGAAAAGAACCATTAAGAAATTCAAAACCTATCCAGGGGTAGATGGGGACAGTGATCATCAGCTTTTGATGGCAGAATGGAAGTTAAGACTGAAGAAAACAAAGAATTTAGGGCACCCAATCAAATTTAACCTAGATAAAAACACCATGGAGTCTGAAGTGAAGTGCAAAACAGAAACAAAGATCTAAATCAGTGCTGTCCAACCTTTTTGACAAAGCGGGCCACTTTAAAAACTTTATCAGAACCGCGGGCCGCAGCAGAAAATTTAGTTTAATTTAAATGCAACACCTATAAAAACAATACCAAAAATTGTCTATCTTTAAATGGAAAACATTTATTACGAGTCAGCGTCTGTTTTTGTGCCTTGTATAAGTTCAGTGACGAAATAAATTCAAGCATGTTTCAGTGATAAATCTGACTTTGGATAGTATTTGAATGTTCTTCATTTGAGGTTCATAAGATGTAACAGCTGCCCTCAAGAGGTTTTCTAAATGTTTGTCCGTCAATGAGTTTCGTTTTCTTGACTTGGTGTTAGTCATCGCAGAAACGCAGATTCACAGACATAGGTACTTCAAAACATCGTTGAGACTTTTTTTACAAAATTTTTTGAAAATGGTTGTTGTCGAAATCTTTATGCATGGACGTGTAGTGTCTTCGCTGAATTGATTTTTTTCAAAACAGATACAGAATTCTTGCATATGAGACATAACGGCTTGTCATTTTAAAATACAAACATAAAATCAACTTCCACGACGCATTGAAAGTGCGGTTCTCTTCTGCAACTTTCCGCTTCTTTGCTTCACTGAGTTCACTCGAACTACTGGCTATTTTGAAATTTATTATTTTAAAGTTTAAAGTTTAAAATTTAAAGTCGATTAAAATTTCCCTGTATTTATGTAACGATTTAACTAATAACTAATAACTGTTTGCAAAAGACTTGCGCGCTATCGTCATCCGGATAACAGACAGCAAATACACTTATTGAGACAGCAAATACACTTATTGAGACTAGTTACCGCTAGGTGGCCATACATGATTTTGTTCATATATACTTACATACTAGTTTACGTGATAACTGCCTACGAAGGAATCGTTATTAACATTTTAACGAAAAGTCGCCATTACAATAATTTGTACACAAAATGCAAAAAAAGTTGGTCAGACTAAGGCAGGCCATCTAAAATCGTCCCGCGGGCCGCATGCGTACCACGGGCCGCGGGTTGGACAGCACTGATCTAAATAGACTGGAGAAACAAAAAATGCCAGAACTAGGGCAAGATATCAAAGGTGTAGTAAGGGAAATTGCAGAGGAATCACTCACAAAACAACAGAAGAGGAAATCTAATACTTGGATCATCATCTCATCATCTTCTCCTTGTTCCTTCATGAACTGAAGTTAAGGTGACAGCATGAATTTCTTTCCTCCAACCATGTCGATCCTCTGTCTTCTTGACTGCTGCTGACATTTTCATTCCTGTCCACTCTTCCACGTCATCCGCCCATCTTCTCCCTGGTCGCCCTCTTCGTCTAGTTCCCGACATCATTCCTTGTAGGATTGCCCTCTCCAATGTCGACCTAGTGTCGCTGTTCCGCTGTACGTGTCCGAAGTATTGCAGCTTCCTTCTTTTGCACATGTTGAGGAAACGTCTTTCCGTGCCTGACATTTTCAAAACCTCTTCATTGGTTTTCCTATCTCTCCAGCTTATGCTTTGCATGGTACGTAATGAGTACATTTCAAAAGCTTCTATTCTTCTCTGTATTTTTCTTTTCAGAGTCCAACTTTCACATCCATATGATGCTGTACTCCATGCAACACTCTCGATTATCCTCTTCTTTGTTCTCATGCTGATATTATTGTCTTTCCAAATGTTCTTCATTTTCTGATGGCAATCCTTCCTTTTGTCAATCTGGCCTTTATTTCTTCCTCTAGGGAGCAGTCTTCTGATATAATTGCGCCAAGATATGTAAACTTTCCCACTTGTTCCATTACCTTCTGATCTACTCTGATGGAAACTTTGTCTCAGTTAGTTGTCATTACTTTTGATTTATTTACATTTATTTGAAGCCCATATTTCGCACTCGCTTGTTCCACTCTGCTTACTAGTTCTTGAAGTTCCTGTGCGCTCGATGCCAGCAAAACCACATCGTCTGCATACCTTAGATTAATTATTAATGGTTAGTCCACCAACTTTGCATCCCCCTTTGAACCCTTCCAAAGCCACACGCATTATCATTTCTGCTATTATATTAAACAGACGTGGGGATATTATACAACCTTGTCTCACGCCCTTTTTTATTTTGAACCATTCTGTGACTGTTCCCATTATTTGTATGGCACCTTTTTGGTTTTTGTATAAATTTGTTAGTAGTTGAACCAGATGTGCCGGAAAGCCCATCTCCAATATTATATACCATAATTTTTCATGAGGTACAGAGTCAAATGCTTTTGTATAGTCTATAAAGCAGATGTACAGTGGCTGCTGGAATTCTTTTGCCTTTTCCATTATTATTCTTAAATTTGTTATGTGATCCCTTGTACCACGTCCTTTTCTGAAGCCTGCTTGCTCTATTGCAATCTCCTCCTCTATTTTATTGTCTATCCTTTCCAGAATGACTCGTAGCAATATCTTACTAATGTGTGATATCAGGGCTATAGTTCTATAATTCGTGCATTCGTTTTTGTCTCCTTTCTTTGGTAACGGTATATTTATTGATTTCAGCCAATCGCTTGGCCACTCACCCGTCTCCCAAATTCTAACGCATAATTTGTGCATAATTGTGATTGCGTCATCTTTTCCCAATTTGAGTAATTCAATTGGTATGTCATCCGCTCCCGCAGCTTTCCTGTTGGCAGTTCTTGATATTGCCTTTTCTATTTCTGACTTTAAAGGAGGTGGTTCCTTTTCCCCTGTATAAGCCTCTGGCATGGATGTTTCTGATTTTTCCTCCTCTGAGTTAAATAATTCCGTTCCATACTCTTCCCATCTTTTCAATATCGCTGCTTTCTCTCCCAACATAATCCCTTCTTTTGATTTGATGCAACATGTTTGAGGCGCAAAGGTTTTTGTAAGCTCCTTTAGCATTTTAAACACTCCCCTGCTATTCCCTTTTATCGATTCTTCCTCTAATTCTTCGCATACCTTGTTATAATAATTATTTTTATCCTGCCGTAAGCTTTTCTGCACTTTTGCCTTTACCTCTTTATATTTTTCTTTCAACTCTGTGCTTTTAGCCCCTTTCAATTCCCTCTTCTGTTGTACTAGTTGCAATGTTTCCTTTGTTATCCAAGCTTTGGTTTTCCTCCTCTTTTGTTTTGTAAGTGATTCCTTTGCACTTTCCTTTATTGCATCTTTGATATCTTGCCATAGTTCTTCTGGCATTTTTTGTTCCTCCAGACTATTTAGTTCTTTGAATCTGTTTTGCACATTTACTTCGTACTCCATGGTGTTTTCTTCAAGGTTAAATTTAATTGAGTGCCCTATCTGTTTTGTTTTCTTCAGTCTTAATTTCCACTCTGCCATCAGAAGCTGATGATCACTGTCCCCATCCGCCCCTGGGTAGGGTTTTGCATTTCTTAATTGTTCTTCTCCATCTGATTGAAGATAGAAAATAGTCGATTTGGTTTCTTGTGTGCCCATCAGGCGATGTCCACGTATACAGTCTCCTCGGATGGTTCTGGAAACAAGTGTTTTGGATAACCAATCCTTGTTCTTCACAAAAATCAATTAATTGTTGTCCTGCTTCATTCCTCTTCCCCAAGCCATACCTGCACATACATGTTTCCGCATCACCTCTTTCTCCAACTTTAGCATTGAAATCCCCGCCTATAATGGTCACTTCATTGCTTGAAAAATGAGACAAAGTATCCTCAAGTTCTCTGTAGAATCTGCATCTGTCTTCTTCCTCTGCTTCTGCAGTTGGTGCATATACCTGTATGAAGTTTATATTCACTGGTTTCCCTGCTAATTTTATCCACACTATCCTGTCATTTACAGTTTGATATCCCAACACAAATTTTTTCATTTCCTTTTTTATCCATATTGCTACCCCTCTCTGTCCCGTTTCCTCTCCCCCGCTGTATACAATCATATTTTCCTCACTACTGTTGAAGTGCCCTTCTTTACTCCACCTTGTTTCTGCTAGTCCTACTATGTCTAGATTTATCCTTTTAAATTCTTTCTCAATCAGAGTCAGTTTACCCAGTTTAAGCAATGTTCTCACATTCCACGTTCCTAACCGTATTGATTCTTTTCTAAGTTTCATCCGGTTTCGATCGTCATACTCCTTCTTAAGATGGATGTCATCTGCCTCTTGGCTTCCCATACTGGGCTTTGACCAAGAAACTTCATTTGCGCCCTTTATGGCCATCCTCTCAGTTGAACCCTCCGATCCTTCCCCAGTAGCTATCTGTTCGGTTGTTGCCCTGGGGGGCTCAGCTCCAACCGAACATTTCCGGTTTCGTAAACTGCTGTAATTCATGCTGTATTCCATAGGTTTGTAGGACAGTAGGTCCCTAGTCTTTCTGTCCCGCAGTTGAAGAGCCTTTATATCGGTTGAACCAATATCTCGCCTCTTCATTCGTCTGACAAAGCTGTTCTGGCATCATACAGAACAATTAACCCGACCTGTGGTAGGTAGGAGGACGAAAGTCTGTAACTACCTACACACAGGTAATTCCTGGCAGGCGCGTCCAAGTCGCGGAGGTGGGTACTGCATTGCAGTAGCTAAGTTCTGCCAGGGACCCAGTCCTGCGGGGTATAGCGTAGTCCCCTAGCCTGGGGTTACAGGCAAAGCAGGAAGACAAAGGCTTCATCGGTGGAGGATCCAAGACCAGGACAACGGCGATGGAGGCAGATGATCGGACTCTATCTTATTGGGCAGCAGCAGTAGGATTAGTCGACAGAGGAAGAATTGATAAAATGGAACAGAAGGGGAGTGTTTAAAATGCTAAAGAAGCTTACAAAAACCTTTGCGCCTCAAACATTTTGCATCAGTTCAAAAGAAGAGATAAAGTTGGCAGAGATTAGCGACACTGAAGAGATAGTGGCACAAGGGATCACATAACAAACTTAAGAACAATGTAAAAGCAAAAGAAATTTTAACCTCCACTGTACAGGGTGAACAAGTGAAAAGTGGCCCCCTTTATGATATTTAATATCTCAGCGGCATGTGCAGGGATTTCAATAAAATTTATAGACCATATACCAGGGGATGTTTCTGATGTAATAGCCAAATTTCATGCTGATATCTTTAGTGTTTGCTGAAATATGGCCAAAACACTAAAGAGACCCACATTTTTAAATTGACATTGGACTATAATGTCATAATAAAGTGATAAAAAATTACTTTTTATTTGTTGGCCCTGAAAAGGGCCGTTTTAAAGGGGGCTTCAGATGATTTGCTACGGGATCAGGTGCTCAAAATGCCGCCCTCAGCCTTCACACATGCCGACAAGCGCTTCTTCACTGACAGTGTCGACTTCTTGATCTGGTTCTCAGGCAAACTCTCCCAGATATTCTTCAGCACAGTCTTCAACTCCGTTATGTTCTGTGGCTTTGGCTGATACTTTTGATGTCTGTCAAGCAAGATTCCCCAGATGTGGAAGTCAAGTGGATTGATATCTGGGGAGTCGGGTGGCCAGTCATCTTTCTTGATGAAATCTGGACAATTTTGCTCCAGAAAATCCTGGGTCCTGAGAGCAGAGTGGGCAGGTGTTCAGTCTTTCTGGAATATAAAATCTTCTCCAAGGAAATCAAGACAGTCCTGCAGCCAATCATAATGCTGCTGTGTTTATCTGTTGGCCGTAAGTAACCTTTGACCTTGTCTGGCGCGATGACAACAACGCTATTTTAGACTTAAAAATGATACATTTTATTATGACGTTATATTCCGTTGTCAATTTCAAAATTTGGGTCCCTTTAGTTTTTTGTCATATTTCAGCGAACACTAAAGATATCAGCATGAAATTTGGCAATTACGTCAGAAACATTCCCAGGTATATGGTCTATAAATTTCATTTAAATCGCTAAACACACGGCGGAGATATTAAATATTATAAAGGGGGTCACTTTTCACTTGTTCATCCTGTATATCTGCTTTATAGATTACACAAAAGCATTTGACTTTGTACCTCATGCAAATTATGGCATATAATGCTCGAGATGGGCTTTCCAGCACATCTCAATCAATCAATCAATCAACAGAGTATTTATATAGCGCCTATTTATCTTATTTAAAAGAACTCCCTAAGCGCTCCCGCTGCGGTTAGCGCTGTCAACTCGGCAAAGCCAACGTCGGAGGCACTGTTGACAGCGCTGACGCCTCTGCGGGTCGGAAGATGATTATAAAATCCACTCGGATAGTAAGAGGAGTTCGCGGCCATAACGAAATCCGGCTTTGAATTCCTGAGAGAGTGGACTTCCGCAGAATGTTTCCCAAGACAGAGACGCCAGTGAAGGACGGAAGGAAATGTTGACAGTCCCGCACGACGGTAAATGGAATACGCGCCGTAGAAAGGTCCGACGACGTACTCCCAAGAGGCGGTCTTCCGTTAGAGTAATCCGCAGCCGAGTAGGCTCCCGTCACCGAACTCATCAGATTCGACGGTGATAGAAAATTCCGTAGAGAACCGAAGCAAAACAGTCGATCGAGACGTACAATTGCCAGGAAGGGCGACATTCCAGACACACAAACACGCACTGGCGATGTCAGCCATTTATTTTGGCAGACAAGATGGCGGACTTGACATCAACGACGACCGAAAACATCCAGAAACAAACGGAATATACTGAGAACAGAGTTAGCTCCTCGAAGACCGATGAGCGAGAACTCCGTCCTCTCATTTGGTAGGAAAACCAAATGTAGATCGTCGAAAACTGGCGAGAACGGCGACAAAATCCAACACGCAAAACACGCGCTAGTAGTCGGAAGACTACCGGAACCGGAAAAAAAGTTCAATCTCGTTCAATTGCTAATAAATTTGTACAAAAAACCAAAATAATGGGAACAGTCGTGGAATGGTTCAAAATCAAAAAGGGTGTGAGGCAAGGGTGTACAATATCCCCATGCCTGTTCAATATAATAACAGAGCTGATAATGCATGTGGCATTGGAAGAATTCAAAGGGGAATGCAGAATAGGAGACTAACCATCAATAATCTAAGGTATGTGGATTATGTGGTTTTGCTGGCATCGAGCGCACAGGAACTCCAAGAACTAGTAAGCAGAATGGAAAAAGTGAGTGCAAAATATGGGCTTCAAATAAATGTAAAGAAATCAAAAGTAATGACGACAAATGGAGACAAATTTTCGTCAGGGTGAACCAGAAGCTACTGGAACGAGTGGAAAAATTAATATATCTCGGTGCCATCATATCAGAAGACTGCTCCCTAGAAGAGGAAATAAGTGCCAGGCAGACAAAAGGTAGGGTTGCCATAAGAAAAATGAAAAGCATATAAAAATATCAACATTTAGAATGAAGAAGAGAATAGAAAGTGTCGCATGGAGTACAGCAGGGGTCTCCAAAGTTTTTAGCCACGGGCCACATTGCTGATACCTGACGGCTCTGCAGGCCACATTCATAAGAAACTAAACGACTCTCGCTGAATCCTGCTCATACCGAGTTCCTGTGGCTGACCACTCCGCTGAGGCAGCACTTCATCCACTGTTCCGAGTCCCACATCGACAGGGCGGTTGTCGCCGCAGTAGACAACTGCGTCAACTTGGGGTTCTTCTTCATGAGACACTTACGTTCGGCGGACATTTGGACAATACCATCCATTCCTGTTACTATCACCTGCGCCGGATAAGAGAGGTCCGTCGCTACTTCCTACTTCGGCAGCGATAGACTTGATTTGCGCATTAGTTGTCTCTCTGGTGAATTATTGCAACAGTGTGTTCTATGGACTACCGGTCGGGCAACGTAATCGACTGCAGTCGGTTCCGAACGTCTTGGCCCGCGTGGTGTTTGGTGCCAGATGGAGCAGCCATGTAACATCAATCCCAAGGGGTCGCTTGCATTGGTTGAGGATCCCTGAGCATGTGGTGTTCAAGTGCCACTGGCTCATGTTCCGTGCTTTGAATGACTCCTACTGCCCAAGATATCTGTCAGAACTAATCAGCCGATCAGCGGCGACAGTACCACATCGCTCCCTTCTCTTCCAGCAATCATCTGGTTGTCCCCCTCCGCTCAAGACAGCGGGACTAGAGGACCGGTCCTTTCGGTGTGGTAACCTGGCATTCTGAAATCTGCTCCCGAAGGCTGTGACAACCGAGACCTCTCCGGATCGGTTCCTACAACATCTCAAGATGCATTTGTTTAACAGTTCGATTTCCCTGTACAGCTTTTTGACTTTAGCCACCTAGCTATGTTACTGTGCTTAAGAAATTGTCAAGTACACTACACAACAAATGAATAACTAACAATAAGAGACTTTTATTGCTGAATTATGTTGCAGTGTGTAATGTAGACTGTATAATATCAGTTCAATTGAAATGGTGTTTAAATACTGTGAGATAAATGAAACTGATGCATTTCTGATAAAATTACATCAACTGTGGTTCAAAGTCATGACTTTAAATGGTCATCCGATAATGCTGATCTGTAGCAGGATTTATCACATGTTTCATATTAAAAATGCCTTTTCACACAAATATATAGTTCCAAAAGCAGAAATGAATTCACGAGCAATTTTTTAAAATGAATAAACTGATCACATAGAAGGCAATGATAGAATTCTATCAGATTTTCTTCCTTAAATTTGTCCTTCAGGATATCACTGGATTGCAAATCAATAAGTTCCATTTGAAAATCAGAAGGCAATGTAAGTCTCCAATAACAGAGTCAAAGGGATTTTCAAATAGTTTTGTTTAAGATGAACATGCATCTAGATAAGGCAAACATTTCTGGAGTTGTTTTCTCAAACTTCAAATGATATCTTGGGCAAACAAAATACATAGATGTTCCTGAAGCGAGGTTTTGAATCAGTTGGCCTTATCCTTTGGAATGCTCTTGACGCCAGTATGCGTGGCTTAGCAACTCCTAATTCTATGGCCCTCTTTTTGAAACGACTTAAAACTTATCTCTTTGTCAATATACAGTAATTTGCTGTGGGAGCACTTCTGAGTGATTTTTCAGAAGAGGTGCTATACAAATATTTTGTTACATTACATTACAAACAAGCATGGAAAGGGAGTCACAGCTTCTTGGTTATATTTGTGACAGTGTGACAAATGAATGAAGCAGCATCTTCATAATTGATTCTCAAAATCTGCCAATTTCTGACAGAATGCTTTAACCTTGGAGTACAAATCTAAGATGCATGAATAGATCTGCTTAAAATGCTAATTTTTCCAAAGCCATTCACTTTCCGTGAGCAACACCAGTGGATGGTTCCTGTCATTTAGGAATATTTCAATCTCCCTTCAAAGATCAAAAGTTGAGTCAGGACTTTCCCATAGCTAAGCCATCTCGCTGAAGAATGGTAAGATAGGTCCGGAAACTCGGATTCAATTTCCACCAGGAAATCCTGAAATTGGTGATTACAGAGTCAATGAAATAGCATATATCTATGGTATAGAGCCAGACAGCTGAAAGTTGAAGCGTTATAATTAAAGTCTATGTTTCTATGACACAGATGGAGAAAAAAAGAGATCTTAAAATAGATTTGCGGGTGTTCCTCATTTCTTGCCACGGGCCGGATTAGAGACACCTGGAGTACAGCATCATATGGATGCAAAACCTGGACTTTGAAGAAAAAAAGAATAAAAGCTTTTGAAATGTACTCATTGTGCAACTGCGTAACATAAAATGCATAAGTTGGGGAGAGAGAGAGAGAGAGAGAGAGAGAGAGAGAGAGAGAGAGAGAGAGAGAGAGAAACTTAATGAAGAGGTTTTGCGACTGTCAGATACAGAAAGACAGTTTGTCAACATGTGCAAAAGAAGGAAGCTGCAATATTTCGGGCACATACAGCGGAACAGCGATGCTAGGTCAACGCTGGAAAGGGCAGTTCAGCAAGGAATAATGTTGGGAGCAAGACAAAACGGGCAACCAAAGAGGCGACGGGAAGATGATGTGGAAGAATGGACAGGACTGCAAATATCAGTAACAGTCGAGAAGACACAGGATCGTCATTGCTGGAGAAGAGAAATTCATGCTGTCACGTCAATCTCAGGTCATGAAGGAACAAGGAGAAGATGATGATTATGGCGATGACATTTTATGCCCTGATAAAAAGAAATTGTTTGAAGACATAATCTTATAATCCAATATAGTTGCCACCAAAATTACATATTTATCAGCTAATATGGAAAAACAATTAAATGAAATGGCTAAGTTCTTTGAAGCAGTTTCAAATGCTCTTGACAAAAGCACAGATGTGTCAAATACTGCACAGTGTGCTGTATATGTCAGAGGTGTTGATTCCAGCTTTAATCTGACAGAAGAACTCCTATAATTAAAACCTTCGAGGAGCACTACAACTAGACGTGTATTATTTCAAGCCCTAGAAAATGCATTGAGAAATATAGCTTGCCATGGAATAAACTTGTGTCTTTGGCCACAGGCAGTGCGCACTGCGCAATCAATGTGCATACATAATGAGATCCCGATTCAGGTGAGATACTCCAGCTTTCACGACCCATGTACCGATTTCCCACTAGACTGCATTGTTCTCCCAATTCCCCTGCAGGCCAAGAAAATGGTCCGCGGCACGTGGGAGACGTCGGGATTGGGGAATAGAGTGGCTGTCTGTTGACCCAAATTCAATGTAGACCAGGCGTTATAATGCAATTCAATAAGTTTGTAGGCTCCTAAAATTTCGTCGTCGACTTATACGCGGGTCATGGCAAATTTCCTTAATTTTTTAACCTGAAAATGGGGTTGACTTATCTGTGAGATCGAATAATCTGCTAGTATATACGGTAGTTAGTATCTGCTCTCTAGTACTGTCAAAGCTCAAGTACATGCACACTTTTTAAACTCATATTTTTCCATTAAGTTGTGGATACGTATTATACTCATAACTCACTTTCCCCAATGTCTTAATATCACTGGTATCTAAGTTCGGTAGGTGGCGCTGCGTGTGGCTGCAAGAAATTTCGATCATGCAATATAATGTTGTTTTTAGCGGATTATTTACTTGTTCTGCGTTTTGTGATACACTAAAATCCGTACCGGTCGACAGTTCATCCGTGGATAATGCCAGTTTATTCATCATTTGCGCGACTAAGGCGAAATTAAGTAACATCAATACCGGTAACATTTTGAAAATCGTCGTCATTCAAGATGGCCGCTGCATGATCACTGATATCGCTACGTTGCGGCTTTCAAGTCACTTTGTGTCCAATCCGCTTGTGAAATAATCGTTTAACTGACTGCACCGTGTTTCACAATGCACGATGATTCCCTGGCATGGGCTTCGAACCATCAACCAACATCAATTGGCAACCAACAACACCATCGCTTATTACAACAATAACCGATCATAGGCCTATCTGTGTACTGACTGTATTATCTTTAACCTCAGATCGTCCCGGCTACACGCACGACGATCCTCTGGAATGCGCTTCGACCCGTAAACCAGCATTCAACAGCTGTCAACCAACGATAACAGTAACCAATCGTATCTGTGAAATCGACCTTCGGACGGTGTGCTGATTATAATCGCAGAGGTCCGGTCACTACCAACACCATTGTAAACATCGTACTAATCGATGACACATCCGATCTGCGCTGAAATCAACCCGGCATCTGTGCTTCCACTATCGACGATCTCTTCAGGCACAACTTACCGAAACTCACCCAGCAGGACGGGCTCGTCAGCCTTGGTAGGCAACCGTCCTAAGAGAAAACTACTCCAAACAAATCACTCAGGGTTGGGGGCAGCAGCCCAACCATGTGAGTGCTGGTGGAGGGACACCTTTATACTACATGTCTAACCACAGCATTTACTCAGCTACAGGATCAGAAACCTGCCGCTACTCTGCTGTCTCATCCCAATGGGACGTGGATCATCTCAACCAACTGAATACGCAAGCCAGCATATTCGGTTGCCGGTCTCAAGCCCGGGTAAAAGAGGAGAGTTTGTCAGATGAGTGTCAATGTGCTGACAGTAAAAGAAAAACACGAATGAAATCTGATGACAATGAACACAGTGAACTCATCCTGGTTCGGACGTCGCCCAGTAAAACAAGGTCCACGTCCCCAACTGAATAATCGGGGTTGGGTCGAAAAGTTGGCTACCGAAAGACGAAAGACAAAAACTAAAACCAGCATCAGAGGAACTTTCTGTTGGCACCTGGAATGTTCGAACCCTGTGGGCAACTGGAAAGTTGGAATTGCTAAAGACAGAGATTCAAAGATACAGATGTGACATCTTGGGATTAGCAGAGATGCGATGGACAAAACTGGAGAGATGGGATGCAGCAAAGTAATATGGTCTGGAAATGAAAAGAAACAAGAGGCAGGAGTTGGATTCCTACTTAGCAAAAGGGCCAGATCAGCCTTGTTGGGTTACAAGCCAGTAAATTCTAGAATTATGGTGGCACGATTTTAAGCAAATCCATTCAACATTTCAGTTGTTCAAGTCTATGCCCCAACTGCGGAAAGCACAGAGGAAGAAATTGACTGCTTCTACGCAGATCTGATCAACACAATGGACAATATACCAAAAAGGGATGTGCAGACTGTTACAGGTGACTGGAATGCAAATATAGGCAGTGATAGATCTGGTTGGGAAAGAGTGATGGGAAAGCATGGATATGGAGACAGAAACAAAAGAGGAGAGAAATTACTGGAATTTGCTTTGGAACATGAACACAAGATTCCAACAGAAAGACTGCAGAAAATGGACCTGGAGGTCCTGTGTTGAAAGGACTAAAAATATGATAGACATGGTATTAATTTCCAAACGATGGTCCACATCAACACAACAGTGCAGATCATATCAGGGTGCAGACATAGATTCTGATCACAGCTTAGTGATAGCAAATATCAAAATGAAATTGAAATGACCAATAAAGACACATTTCAAGAAAATTAGAGACATAGCAAAGTTATCGGATGCAGATGTCGGAAAAGCATACAGGGAAAATCTAGAAGACAACATCAAGAATGCATCGTGGAACATGGCCAATGAGCAAGATATTGATAAGCGAGTTGAAGGAATTGCTGTAGCCATTCACAAAGCTCTTGAGGAGACAGTCCTGGAAAAAGAGAAAATCAACAAGAAGTGGATATCAGACAAAATTCTCCAACTGGTACAAGAGAAAAGGCTCTTAAAAATTAGACAAGACCTGTCAGACCAGGCAGCAAAAGAGTACAAATCAAAATGTAATGAAGTAAAAATGCTACAAGAAAAGATAAGGCAAAGTGGTTGGAAGAGAACTGTGAAAATATTGAAAAATTCCATGGTGAATACAAGACAAGAGAAGCACACAAGTTAATACGGAACATTAACAGAAAGTGGAATCCGAAACAAATGGCCATCAAGAACAAGAAGGACAAAGCCCTAATGGATAAAAGAGAAGTCACACAGAGGTGGACGGAGTACTGCAGTGAACTTTACGAAGCGCAGATGGATCCAATTACTTGACAAGAACTTGTGAAAGAACTAAAGGACATATCACCGTCAGGCAGATCAAAGTGAAGATAGTATCTTAAGAGGAGAAGTTGAAAGAACAATTAATCATCTAAAGAATAATAAGAGCTCCGGTATAGACATTGTTGGAGGCTCGGTGCGCAACTAATAAGAAAGACGTGATTTTAAGCTCTTTAATTCAAATCGACTAATCTTGTCGATCAACTCAACCGGAAGATCTCTTCAATACTAATTAAGCAAGTATGTACAGTGCATCCTCCAACATATCCCCCCCCTAATGTTGATTGTTTTTCTGGGAAGGAAACAATCACAAAAGTTACAGGAAAAAATCACAGAAAATTTACAGAAAAATTGCACTATACAGGAAAAATTTACCAGTACCTAACAGACAAATCAAACATCAGGTACTCTACTTAACAGATCTTAATCGATCTTTGAATCAGAATCTAAATTATTTCTAATGATAAAATCAAAATTCTCTGGTAAATAATCGGTAACACCGAGCAAAACAACCCCCTCACAAAATTTGCTCTTTAAATTCACCTCAATCAACAGAATTTCTGAAACAATGCCATTAGCACAACGAATTAATCTAATATCCTTAGTATCAGTAAATTCACCTTCCTTCAACACATCTTTCTTTACAAAACTCTGCAAACACGCACCAAACCGTCAACACTTACTACCGACCCACCAGAACAAAAATTCTTAAATTTAGGATCAACTCCCAAACTCACATTATTCACAACCAAAAATCCTCACATCATTAAAAAATTATACTTAGCTTAGACACAGATTATCGCATATCAACAGGCAGATTAAATTCCAAAATAATCACTTATAATCAAAAAAAAATGAAATACTTTCCATCTAACATAACAGTGCGGTATGTACCAATCTATCAAACACACACCATGACTCTCAAACCACTTCAATTTAAAACACAAAAATAAATTGCTTACTTCAATGTCACAAAACACATTTGAATTCTGTGTTTTAACACTCAAATAATCAAATGACAATCCAAATGCAACACACACATCATGTGCACTAATCAAATCCTTATTTACCACTAACACATCATCAAACACAATGTCACTTGACAACTCAACATCATCAATAATTGGATTCTCATCAGTATCAATTACACCAACTTCATTGTCAAAATATAAATCAGACAAATCATCGTCACATAGATTCACAATTTCCTTATCATTATCAACATCATTATCAATTGCATTATCAACTAACTCAGATAACACACAATTATCTTCCTTGCAGACAATTTCCAACTTCTCGCAAACCTCAAATTCCTCAATTACAACATTCTCAAACACATTGAAATTCACTTCACAAATAACAGGTTTGATTTCGACACAAACCATCTCTTCCACATTCCTCAAAATCTCTTCCTCCATTCCAAACACCATCTCAGAACACTGAAAAATCACACATGACATATCAACTTCTTCAAACAAATTCAATTCTGAACTGACTAACACAGATTTCACAATCTCATAATTAATATCACACAATTTATCCACAGATAAATCATCATTAGGTTCAGACTCCAAAATTTCTGCAAATCTGATTTCATCAGAAATTACATTAGAACACAACACAGATTTATTATCCTCAATATCACACTTTCTTCTGAATCTGGACAATTTCTTACGTTCTCTCTCCTTAATCTTCTTTCTTTCTCTGGCTTCCTCCCTCTCATTTTCAACTCTCTCAATTATTTCATCATTACAGACATCCAGAATTGTACATAAGACATGTAACATAAACCTTCTCGACCAACTCTGAACATCATCAAAATCACAGCCATGTTTTAATAATTCAGTTCTCAACTTATTATCTGACATTTTCAACACATTGTCCCTCTCATTTTCAACTCTCTCAATTATTTCATCATCACAGACATCCAGAATTGTAGATAACACATGTAAACTAAACCTTCTCGACCAACTCTGAACATCATCAAAATCACAGCCATATTTTAATAATTCAGATCTCAACTTATCATCTGACATTTTCAACACATTGTCCAAAGTTATTTTAAATCTTGGTGACATTTTTCTCATGCACAGCTTTATAATTTCCAGAACAATAATTCACACATCACAACACATTTCAACTCTACTGCAACAATACAATCACAATCAAATCAGAATCAAATCACAATTAAATCATAATGCAATGCAAGCTTTTCACTTTGCTCAATTGCTAACAGAGAGTTGGCTAAGCCAAATTTCACATTCAATGTGAAACAGTTCATTGAAGATCTTAGCAGCTTGACTTTCTTTGCTTTACTCGACTGTCTCTGAGTACTGACGACTGACAATGACTGACCACGATTGCCAGTACCGACGACGAGGAACTGAAGGCTTTCGACCGCCTTCCAGTCAAAATACACTGCTCGGCAACAGTGCAGGAATATCGACGCGAGAAACAACGCGTCGGCGGCGAGGATGCTTCCCGAATCAGAACACTGCGCCAGGACAGTGCAAATGGCGGCGCAAGGAATGCTTCACACCCTTGTGAAACACGACGGCGGCGAAGGTCGAAAATCGAAAATCGCTATGACAGCGAACGAATACGTTTGACAACACCGCCAACGAAATGAGAATACCAACTGCGCCAGTTATGCACAGCAGCAACGAATATCGAAAATTCACGCTGGAATGGACGCTGGAAATGGCTACGGCCGAGTGAAACGTCGATACTGAGTGGAATTACTCAGCAGAGCACCGACTAAACAAACGAAGAAGTGATAAACGCCCACAGATGCTTGCGCTACATAAACTGTGGATCAACACGATCAACGCTAGATCGCCTCAAGTCGAAGATCAACGCAGAGAAAACACGTTCAACGAAATTCGATGACAGACATACTTCAAACAGAATTCTTTTCAAAAGAATCAAAAATAATCGCAAAATTTGACGATTCAACATCGAATTCAATCACTTCAATCGCTCAGAACAACAAAGAATTTTTCAGAATTCCAACGCACACAGAGCGAGAGTGGTTCCTTCTCTCTCTGCAACGTAGCGCTCAAAACTGGTTGAAACCGCTTGGCCAAACCAGTTCTAACCGGATCTCACGTCGATCTACACCTTAATTTCTCACGAAACTCATCAAAATATGCTTTCTTCGCAACAAATCTTCCTCAAAAACAACTCGAAAGTCTTCTTTTTGGACGAGCCCCCAAAATGTTGGAGGCTCGGTGCACAACTAATAAGAAAGACGTGATTTTAAGCTCTTTAATTCAAATCGACTAATCTTGTCGATCAACTCAACCGGAAGATCTCTTCAATACTAATTAAGCAAGTATGTACAGTGCATCCTCCAACAACATGATCACAGGAGAGATGATCAAATATGGTGGAGACGTGCTTATTGATGAAATGTATAAGCTATGCAATATGGCATGGAACTCTGGAAAAGCTCCAGAGGAGTGGACAAAATCAATTTTAGTGGTATTCATATTCATCTCTGACTTGGAAAGAGCAATGAACAAGATAATGGAACAAGTAAAGGGAATAACAGTGCAGGGACAAGAAGGGAAGTATGATAGAGTGCAAGAGTGCAAGAACTATAGAACCATAGCACTCTTAAGCCACCTGGGAAAAATACTAATGCTGATACTGACTGAAAGACTTGGATACACATGGAAGAATACCTTGCTAATGCAGATCAAGGTTTCAAAATATAGTAGACAGCTTAATCCAGGAACGAAATATTGTCATATGTATAATTGTCTATGTTAGATTGTATTACCCTTTCTAAAATTGCCATATTAATTAGAAAGGAATTAAAAATTAAACTTACATTTGACAGAAATGGAACTGAAAATGAACTAAGTGCTTTCTTCAGAGATCCAACTGCTCCCATATCTGAATCAGCTTTTTCTACAGCATCCTCCCAAAAATTTACATTATTTTTCACCATTGCCACAAATGCCTGACAACAAAACAACTCTAAAAAGTAAAAATCAGTTTAAATTCTTGACAAAGAGAGTGCTCCTAGAATTAACATTGATCAAGAATATTTTAAATTCAGCAAATCATGTATAAGGGGCTGCTGCCCCTTATACATGATTTGCTGAATTGCTGAATGGCAAAAGGTAACACGCCAGAGCGAGACACTTATGGAAAGGGACTGAGCCCGGCTGAGCACTGAAGCACTGGAGCACTCAGCCTTACTTGCCATAGAGCAGTGATAAAAGTGAGGAGCATCACTCAGCTGCAAGGAAGAGCACAGGTTTGGGAGATTTAGGTTTATTCCAACTACGTTGCTGATTGCCCATATAGCAAATAAGTGTCAGATCCCAACACTCAAAATTCTAGTATAATGAAATCAAGTAGAGAGCACAGATGAAACAGCAATATGACTACATAATGTATTCAAGTCGTTAAAACAGTCAAAAAATTCCAATTCCTTTTTCAACATCAAATGATTCACAGTTCACAATTTCCAAACAAAATGCTTTTTCTGAACTGAATTTTCCTCACCTCCAGTCTATCTATGCGTTCAAATTGTTTCTCAATTTCCTTACATTTACAATGAATTTGTTCAACAGTCAAATTGAGTGACATCTTTGCATCACTTCTAATCTGCAATGAATACAAAATAAATTATGCTGTATCCAGAAAAGATATTTAAATATTTTATATTATTATTAAATTTTTATTAAAATTAATAACACTAGGAAAAATAAGTGAAAGCAGAAGTTCAATAAAGAGTAGGTTATGGTAAGCAGAAGGAAATATAAACCACATGCAACAATATAAATATGGAAAGCGGAAAAATGAAATAATGTGATTCAGGCACAACTGATTCAATACTGAGGCATGGAACCCAGTCTGAAAAAGCCTACCATATCAGATGTTCCAAGAAAATCTTCTAATCTGCTTAAGATGTCTTCAACAGTATCACATAAGGTCTGTTGCTGAAAAACAAATCCCTGAAATTAAGCATGTTTATAAGTTTTTTATATTTATATGTTTATAATTCTATCTTATGAAATTTAGCGTGTTTATAAGGATCGAAGAGATAAACTCTAAAGGCATGAAAATCAACCCTTTTGCAAATTTGCAATGCATGATTTTTTCTGCTTGATTTTAAATCAATGTCTTACATTGCTAAACCACATGTATTTATATTATAAACTGGTGCAAACAATTGTAAACAATAAATCATTGCCCAATAACAGTGTTCTAAAACATAATGACTTGCTAGCAACTAAGTCAAATTGATTTTGGCCAAATTCTCAGTACACGCAAAAGTTGACTTTTCATGTAAAATTTGCACACAACAAATCTCATATACACACACACAGACAACAACAAATTGGACGCAACATTGGCCTGACCCCAACCTTTTGGCTACATTGCTATCTCATATTAAGATCAACTCTTTCGCAGACACTGCGGTCGATTTAGACCGCAATACAAAAGCGCACCCATTTCTAAATATAGACCGTTATTTTTATGATCTTGGGTTTTTCCAATGATAGCCAACATACTTTCGCTTCTAAAGCGTGCAAAAAAAAACGGTTCGTTTCGTGAGTTTGACTGCAAAATTATATCGATTTGCTGGCTAGATTTGCGGTCCTTCTGGCATTTAAATTTTAAATACCCTTCCTTACGTAGAGGCAGAAATTTTATTCAACCAAGGAAGCTTTAGAAGCGATTGAAAATGGTAAGTTTGATGACATGGATATTTCCGAACCTGACGATAGCAAAAAATAAAAAAACCTGCTGGGCAGTATAATAAAAGCAAATCTGTAGACTTATGACATCTGTCAAAAATATGTATGTTGTAATTGCTTTGAGACCTTTTACCCAGGAGCCTCTCTAAACTAAAATATGACATTTTATATAATTTTTAATGTTTACTACATATGTGTACATGTTGCAGATTGTTTGCTTATAATGTCTTCATGCTGAAAAAATTTTTTATGAACTTTTGTGACCAGTGTCAAAAATACATATGTCGTAATTATTTTGTGACATTTTACACAAAATCCTCACAAAAATAAAATATGGCACCTATGCATCTATATATAATTTTTTAAATGTTTATTACATACTAGGTGTTTACCCGTCAAAAATGACGGGGGAGATTGGCTGTTTTACCACCCGATTTTGTGCAAATGCAAGAGGATTTTGAGCAATTAATTTCCCTAACTCGCCGCCTTTTCCTGCAACCAAGTTAACGCCCATTCGCGTGAATGTTCTGAAACTTGATAGTCAATGTTAGTGTAATGATTTGGCAGTGTCGAACGACATGCAGTGCTTGATTCTCTTGTTTGCTGTGCTGCTGTTGCACGCCGAGCAACAGCCTGCTCCACATTCTCACTTTATTGTCGCAAAGCTCGTGAACGCTGGACTTTTTTTGTTTTGCACGGACGGTTAGAAAGAGGAATAAAAAGGCTAAACAATGGTGCAAACCTCATCTTCTTAGCTCTTATATAGCCTGAGATATAGCAAATTCAAAAAAGTAGGAAACTAAAATTAGAATATTTAATGGAACAGAAATCGATTTAGGAATTCAGTCATGCTCCAGCAATAGCATCAATGGAAATGGACATAATGCCTTCGCTGGATCATGTAATTTTGATCAGAATTCTCAGAATTCAAAACTTTCGTGAAATTCACCGATAATAATTATGTTCAAACATTGGGGTCATCGGGTTGGAATTGATAGATCTTTACCAAATGTCAACCGATTTTCAAACTTTTTGGTTTATTTTGTTCCTCTGACATCCCTTTATAACTTTGCCGCTGACCAAAGTGGGGTTACCGCTGAAAATATTTTGCTAGGGGGCTATAAAAATATTTTGGGGGAGAGGGTGATATTTTAGGCCGTAAAGTGGACTCTACCCCCAACTTTTTTTGTTTTGCATGGACGGTTAGCAATTAGCCTGAGATATAGCAAATTTAAAACGTTACAGCAATCATTTGTGAAGAACGCTTTTCCAAAAATTAAATCCCCAGTACGGTGATTTGCGTCTGAAAATTTAATCCCCAATTGAGGGGTTAAATTTAAAAAATAGGGTTTGAGGTTAGGAAGGAGTAAATATATATAATAACGAGGGGCAGGGCATTGGGAGGGAAGGGAGATTTGGGAGGAGGAAAGTGGGTTTTACGGGTTTTTGGAGCAGCGTTGTGTAGGTTTAGGAACAGGGTTTGTGGCCGTAGGTTTGGGAACGGGGTTTGGGGCCGGTGGGGGTAGGGCGGAGCGGTGATGGTTTGGGGCCGGGCCGATTGGGAAAGGGATGGTGAGAGGAATGGAAATGGGGTTTGGGGCCTGTGGAGTAGGCGGGGCGGGTATGGGTTGGGGCCTGGGGCGATTGGGAGAGGTTTGGGAAGAGGGAAGGGGGTTGGGAGAGGGAATGGGAACGGGGTTTGGGGCCTGTGGGGTAGGGTAGGACGGGTATAGGTTGGGGCCTGGGTGGAAATGTGTTGGGGCCGGGGCGATTGGGAGAGGGATGGTGAGAGGGAAGAGGATTAGGAAAAAGATGGGGAGAGAGAAGGGGTAAGAGGGTTTTGGGCCTGGGCGGGAATGGGTTGGGGCCTGGGCGATTGGGAGAGGGATGGGGTGAGGGAAGGAAACGGGGGTTTAAGCTGCAATTAGCCCGTTGCAGGAGGATTTAATATTTTCAAGTCGTCCCTAATCGGGGTATTTAATTTGGGGAAAAGGCGTTCATGTGAAAATTTGAACATACAAGTTTTAAACTTACTATATTTCAGGCTATATAGAAGCTATAAAGATGCGGTTTGCACCGTTGTTTAGCATTTTTATTGCTCTTTCGAACCATGCGTGCCAAAGAAGAAAATTTGAGGGGGTAGGGTCCACCCTACAGCCCAAAATAGGACCCTCCCCAACATTTTGGTCAAATTTTGTTCCAAGCCCAATAGCAAAAATTTTCCATGGTAACCCCAAACTGTGAGCGAGAACATTGTAAAGGGTGTAATTGGAACAGAATAATGCAAAAATTTTGAAGATTGGACAAAATTTGGAGCAGTTATGCTTTTTCAAACAATATTACTCATTGCTCGAAGAAATTACAATTTTGCGAACAGATTTTCAATCTGAAAAACCGAACAACTCTGTATATTTCAGGCTGTATAGAAGCTAGAAAGATGCGGTTTGCACCATTGTTTAGCATTTTTATTGCTCTTTCGAACCATGCGTGCCAAAAAAGAAAATGTTAAGGGGTAGGGTCCACCCTACAGCCCAAAATAGGACCCTCCCCAACATTTTGGTAAAATTTTGTTCCAAGCCCAATAGCAAAAAATTTTCCGCGGTAACCCCCAAACTGTGAGCGAGAACATTGTAAAGCGGTGTAATTGGAACAGAATGGTGCAAAAATTTTGAAGATCGGGCCAAAATTGGCAGAGTTATGATTTTTCAAACTTCAGACTCGAGTCTTTTTTGAGGCATTTCAATGCAAAATCAACGGCAAGTTGGACGATCTTTTGCAAGTTTTCTGGCTTATATTATAGTCAACAACAGCGAAGAAAGTGCTGCCATCTATCAAATGGCTAGTAAATAAATCGAATAGTCGCTTTTTTTGCGGTTTAAAACTTCAACGTCCGGAGTACACACATCCTTATGTGGTGCGCCGTGAGCAACGTTTATAAACGGCTTTACCCGTCTGAATATGATTTTCTGGCGCCGCCTTAAGACGTTGTTGCCCGGGAACGGGTTAAGACGCTTCGTTAAACGCTCCGTTGATTTTAATACATTTTTGATTAAACAATATTTGGTTGTCAATGACAACAGCGTCTTGCAATACCCTCCGTGTTGCCGTCGGACGGACGGACGCGACAGACATCGAGAATTATATAATAAGATTTTTACATGTTTCATATATCTTATTTATACTGTTCTGTTGCTGACAAATTTTTTGGTGAACTTCAAAGTAAAATTTTAATTTTTTAATTTTTTAATTTTAATATATTCTCATGAAATATGAAGAATGTCATTGCATATGTTACATTTTTCTTTTCATATTCTTGTAGATAATCAAAAACCCTTTCATTTGATATATAGGTTTTCAATATTATTATGATATTTGATATAAAACATTTTGGGCAACTGTTGATGGTTAAATTCTGTAAAAACAACTTGTCTGCCAAAGAGTTAAGCGGTTAAGAATAATCAGCTACAGTAATACCCCGTTATCCTGCCCATATCCATCCGGCATTCTATTTTGGCGAGGGGCAGTGTGGCGACATAATGAGGGCAAGTCAATCGAGTAATCCATTTCAAAGTACTGTATTGTTAAACTGCATATATCCTACAGTGTTATCACTGCTGGTTACAGTACGGTAGGCCTAGGCCTATATTGCAGGCATAAGCACAACCACAGCTCAGATGAGCATTGTTACAATAATTATTCAAAAGGCGAGTATGGAGTAGGCCTATGAAAGTACTCCTGAACAGTAACCTGTCTGAAAATTTGAATGCATGGATTCCACTATATGTCTAACAGCTGACTGCGGTTGCATGTTTTCTTGGATGGCCAGGTCTAATTGTTCAAAGTAACGCATTAGAGTATCACTGGCAGAAATCGCTTCGGTGGCAGTGACTTTGGTTGCGGCTCTTCATACATCTTGCCATCCTCCACCTTGCCATCGTTATCCGTCTCATTGCTGTCATCAGCTGTTGAACAGTTCTGTAAGGTTTGGAGAATGTCTGCAACAGTCATCCCTCACTGAAGTTATCGCTGCCATGAAGAAACTGAAAAATGGCCGCGCTGCCGGCCCGGATGGTATTCCGTCAGAGCTACTGAAATGTGCTCTGGGCCCAGTGAGCTCCGCTCTTCACTCTGTTTATCCAGGTCTGGAGAACTGGCCATGTACAAGCAGAGTGGAAAGAAGGTGTTCTTGTCACCTTATATAAAGGGAAGGGCTCAAAAGTGGAATGTGAAAATTACCGACCAATTACTCTCCTGTCAGTACTGGGGAAGGTATTTTCCCACATTCTGCTCAGCCGGATACAGCCATTACTCATTAAGACACGTAGACCACAACAATCTGGATTTACCCCTGGCAGATCCAGCATAGATGCCATCCTAGCTTTAAGACTCCTTTCCAAGTCTTACACCTACACTGGGAGTTTGACCGCCCTCTGAATGTAGCCTATCTGGACATTAAGGCTGCATTCGATTCGGTGGATCGGACCACCTTATGGAAAGCATTGCGTGCCAAAGGAATTCCAGATATTTTGCTTTGTCTGATTCACACCAGAATGCGGGAGCTGGCATCCGGGTCGGTCAAAATCTCTCTCCTTGATTCTCAACTACATCAAGTGTCAGACAGGGCTGTATACTTGCACCTATTCTCTTCTGCATCGCCATCGACTGGATCTTAGATCACATGTCTATGAATCATGGCATCAGCGTCGGTCCACAGTCCACACCGCTTCACAGACCTGGTCTACGCAGACGATACAACTCTGTTTCTATCTTCTGCTACCAATGCCTCTTAATGCCTCTCTAGTTTCAGCCATGCTTCTGCTCCACTTGGTATGAAGATTTCCTGGACTAAAACCAAGCTACAGAACTTAGAATGTGGATCAATGATGGGAGTGTGTTGAGTCAGTAGACAGTTTCATATACCTTGGTAGCATTCAGTCCTCCAAGTCCATTCAGTCCTTCAGTCCTAGCCCCTACACCAGGGGTGCACAACCTGCGGCCCGTGGGCCGGATCCAGCCCACCAAAGGGTTTTATCCGGCCCGCTGGACAATTTCGAACAATACAAGAAATAGGCCCGCCACTAAAATTCAGTGTAGAAAATATGGATCATGATCATTATTCTGATGCACTACAATCCTCGGACTATTAACATCCTTTGGGCTACTAAAAATTGTGCAATCTATAACAACTGGACATGTAGGTGACGGTAGATGGGCGATAATAAATACCTTAAAACGTTCTTTGAACACGTACTTCTCTTGAATTCAAATTATAATATCTATTTCTACGATTACTGAAGATATCTAAACCCACAGCGAAAAAGCATAAAGTAGACTTCGAAAAGCGACAGCTTTAAAATGGATGTCAACATCAGTATTTCATGGAATCGCGTAGCAGTAAATTAATGTGTTTGATTTGCCGCGAATCGGCCAGTGTCGATAAAAATACAGTTGTAGCCACCATTATGAAAAAAACTGCCAATACTTATGACTTGCAAGGTGAATTGAGGATACAAAAAGATTGAGCAGACTCTGTCGGTCGAGCAAAGTTTTTCACAAGGAAGGCTGACGAATCCAAATATTTCACACAGGCCAACTACAAAGTGGTCCAAGATAATCGCCAAGTCTTTATGACCTTTCTCTCAGGTCTTTCTCAGACTGCGAATTTGTTTCGTTAACGTCTCTTAAACATCTGCACAGAAATATGTCCATAAAAAGCCAACATTTCCAGCAAATACATATTTTGTGCTAGCAGATGCTCGATCATGAACCTGAATAAGTCTAATTTGTGATCAAGCTTAACTTCCATTTTAAAGGTTGCAACAACTGAACTAGAGAAAGACATTGAATGAGTAAGTAAAGGCATTCAGTTGCAGCCATCACATTAGGTAAGAATGATTAGGCTACTTGCAGACTGCCTGCACAATGGTACGTTGATAGTAAAATATGTAAAATACTGGTTATCAATTTATTTTGACTTACTTTGACACTGTCAGTAGTATGACCAGTTCAATTACACATATATTAACGTATTTTTAGGTTATTATTATTATTTCTAGATGATTTATTAAACGCTATAACATAGCTAGTGCTAAAACCAAGAGCAATTTACAGATGTTCATAAGATGCGCGAAATAAGTGCGTCTTGAGGGCAGTCGCAAACGCCTCGAGGGATGTGATAGATGTCACTGAGGCGGGAAGAGAGTTCCAGAGAAGGGGGTTGCCGCGTGTCACGGATCTTTCACCCAGCATCACCGTCCTGGACGGAGGAGGGACATAAAGGCGAATTCGCTTGTTTGATCGCAGCTGCTTACGACAGTCTGTCGGCATCGGCCGCTGTATGAGCGCAGAAATGTACTCAAGGTTACTATTATAAAACATGCATCTTTGTTTGTTCGGCCCACGAGCAATTTGAAAACATTGAATTTGGCCCTAAGCCTCAAAAGGTTGTGCACTAGGGATGTGCGGGTATGCCCGTACCCGCGGGTATACCCTACCCGTACCCGCACCGCGGGTGCGGGTAGGTAGGGTACACATTTTACGGGTACGGGTCGGGTACAGGTACAGCGCTACGGGTGCGGGTATAGCGACTACGGGTACGGGTATACCCATTTTACCCAAAAAAAAGTTATATTTTCATTTCTCACTACTATAGCAAATTAGCAATGCAGTAATAGAAAAATAATATTGAGTAAAGTGTATTAGTATAACTTGTACATCGCGTTCAGTTTGTCAGACAGCATGCATTTTACTTATTGAAAACATAAAGGAAATACAGATGACGTAATCTGACATCATCAGTAATAAATCTATAATGGCGTCCTCTGACTCCTCCAAGGACTCTTCGACCAGAAAGTTCTTCTGGTAAAGTTTTGTGGTTTAACTTGAGCTCTAATGCCTGCTCATAGATAAATGATATCTACTAAATATTTTAAACAAGCCCATTCATGTCGGCTTAGGCTAGCTGACTGATTATCCTGATTCCTAAGTACTAGATCTGTCCTAATCTAAACAAGCGTGCTATTTACAATGAATAGTTATCCCAATTTTGTAGCCCCTATTTCACTGTTGCCTCTCTATAGTCTCTAGGAATGGATACGGGTTCACGGGTCCATGTATAGGCCTTGTAGTACTTGTACCCGAAACGCACGCACGGGCATCTGGGTCCAAAATTCCAAATCCAAAACCTCCAAATTCCAACCAAAGTCGGTTACGGGTACGGGTACACAGCTTGCACGGTACGGGTCGGGTAGGGTATAGCGCTAGCGGTACGCAGTAGGGTAGGGTAAAAAGTTTTTCCACGGGTACGGGTAGGGTATGCATTTTGCTGTACCCGCACATCTCTATTGTGCACCTCTGCTCTACAGCCATGTCCTCCCTGCATAATATCTGGCAGAACAGGCCATCTGGCCACCAAGCTCCGTCTGTACCAGACACTTGTCCTGTCTGTCCTACTTTAAACGGCCGAAACCTGGACCTTACTCGCCTTGGAACTAAGGAAGTTGAATGCCTTCCATATGAGGTGCCAACGTCAGATCCTTGGAGTTCACTGGTATGACTTCATTACCAATGAGGAGATATCCTCGCAGACTGGGTTACCATCACTCAGTGAACTGATAAGTAGTCGCCGCCTTGCCATCTTCGGACATGCAGCCCGCCTTGGAGAGAGTTCCTGTTCATCAAGCCCTCCCTCCACTGACACGTCGACCTATCCATCGGTTGTCCACCTGACCGACTCGTGGTAGCGTCAATCCAGCTTAACATAACACGTTCTGGATACTTAGGGTTGCCATCCGTCCCGTATATAAAGGACTGTCACCGTATTTCACTACTGAGTCCCGTATTAGTATGTGTCCCGTTTTTGTCCCATTTTCTCCAAATTCGTTAATATTCACTAATTTTGTAATTGACTAAGCAAGTGTTTTATTAAATATTTCTTTAATTCATTATTATTGATTAATATATCTGTTCTCAAATTATCTCATTATCTGAAATTATCTCATAGTTATCTCATAGTTTCTTATAGTTATCTAATTTATCTTCCTCCAATTAGACAACAATACAAATGTGGAGACTATTTTCCTTTATAATGTCAACTCAATGGTCATATGAAAGAAACAGATTGCCAGTCGAGACAATTGAAGCAATTTTGATTTGCCATTATAATTATTTTTAAATGACTTGTGCCGAATTTTATAATTACGTGAAAGAAAAAAATGACATAATTAAGAAAGTGAAATCAACTTCAAAATATGACTGGGATGAAAAAGATTAGCCTTGCATCTAAAATTTTTTGTTATGCATTTCACATTTATTCATTTTTTTATAATACATGTTAAATTTATTTGATTGCGTAAACCTTATTGAATTTTTTATCAGAGTAAACTAAAGTAAACCAGTAGTTATCAATACTTGGCAATTCTAGCCGTCTCGGCGTAACTTATACAGTAAAACCTCGTTATCTCGCCCCCCGTTAAGCCACCAAACTCGCCTCTCGGCATGCGTAGGTCTGGAACGGATTTCCCGCCATGCATCCTACCTCGAAAAGCCGCCATCCTCGCCTCTCGCCATCAAGGCATTGGGTTTGGTCCTATGTAATTTGACCTCGTTAATCTCGCCATTGCCACGAGCTCAGGTGCAATGTCAATGCATGGATTTAGTTATACTGTACAGGGTACTGTTATGTACAGTATAACAAAAGCCGTGTTTCCACCCATGAAACCTCCCCCTGCTCGCTCGCCAATGGGAACAATTAAATGGAGGAAATCTGTCCACACCATCTCCCTATATCAGTGTGACTGGGTGTCGGCATTCCTCAGAAAGTCAATTGCCCGCAACTAAGGGGCAACTAAGGGGCAAGAGACGGAGAGGAGAGAGGGAGGGAGGGATAGGGATGGGTGAGAGAGATAGATAGATAGATAATAATATATAATATATATAATATAACAAGGTTTAAAGTGGTTCAGTAGGGACTGCCCTGTGTGAGAACCACTGTTGTTCCCGTCCAATCTAATACCCTAGACTACTGAGGTTTATTTTGAACTCGTTTACAGTTGTAGCCGTTACTATCCCCTCATCCAGTTCATTCCATCTGTCCACCACTCTTGCACTAAAAAAATGCTGTTTATGTCTCCCAACCCGTTTCTTGAACAGTTTCATGCTGTGTCCTCTGGTTCGATCATACTGCTTCATTGTAAAAAATCTTTCTCTTGGCATTTCCACCCTGTTTGTTAGTATTTTGTATGTCTCGATCAAATCCCCTCTCTCTCTTCTTTTTTCCAGGGTTGTCAATCCACAGTGATTTAGCCTTTCCTCATAGGTTAGTTTATGATATCCCTTGATCATTTTTGTTGCTCTGTGTTGCACTCTTTCTAAGGTCTCTATGTCTTTCTTCAGGAATGGACACCATGCTTGAACACAATACTCTAAATGTGGACGTACCAATGTCTTGTAAAGTCTTATTATTACATCCTTCTCTCTGCTCACTATCGTTCTTTTGATCATACCTAGAATTTTGTTGGCCTTATTAGCTGCCTCTGCACATTGCCTAGATGGCTTTAAGCTGTTGTGCATGATGACCCCTAGATCTTTCTCCTCGTTTGTAACTTTTAGTCCCTTCCCACATAACTTAAATTCATGATCTGTTCCCTTCTTCCCAATGTGCATCACCGAGCATTTATCTGTATTAAAAAGCATTTGCCAATCTGCCGACCACTGGGATAGTCTATTAAGGTCTTGTTGTAAAATTTTTTGCTTCTGCTTCACTATCACTCTGTCCACACAGTTTTGTGTCATCAGCGAATTTTGAAAATTTTGACATTATATCATCATCGATGTCGTTGATGTATATTAAAAACAATAGAGGTCCCAACACTGAACCTTGTGGCACCCCACTTATGACCTCAGCCCAATCTGAATACTTGCCTCTTATACCTACCTTCTGTCTTCTGCTCTGAAGCCAATTTTTATCCATCCAAGAACTTTACCTCTAATTCCACTGGCCTGAAGCTTGACTGCCAGTCTTGAATGAGGTACTTTATCGAATGCTTTTGCAAAGTCCAGGTATATTACATCAACTGCTTTTCCCTCGTCTAGCTTGTCATGAATCTCCTCTAAAAAGTCTAGTATGTTTGTTAAGCAAGATCTTCCTTTAATAAACCCATGCTGGCTATCCTTTAAAATCTTGTGTCTCATAAGATGGTCCAATATATTTGCTTTTATTATTTTTTCCAGAACTTTGCCTATTATACAGGTCAGGCTCACTGGTCTATAATTTCCTGGCTCCCCATGGTTACCCTTTTTGAATATAGGAGTGACTACTGCATCCCTCCAGTCCCTAGGGACTATTCCCGATTCAAGTGACATATTGAATATTGTGGCTATTACCTCACTAACCTCATGTCTTACCTCATACAGAAATTTTGGATGTATATTATCTATTCCAGGGCTTTTGTCAGTTTTCATTTGACTCAGAATTTCCAGGACACACTCTTTATTGCAATTTATATCTGATAATACTTCGTCCTCTTTTCCACAAAATAAATTAATGGGCTTTGGTATGTTGGTTGTATTTTCCTTAGTGAACACTGATCCAAAGTAATCGTTCAGAATTGTTGCTGTTTCCATGTCATCCGTCACTGTTTCTCCAGAATCAGCTACTAATGGTCCCACTTTGTCTTTTCGCTTCATCTTACTTCTTGCATATCCATAAAAACTCTTGCTGTTCCGTTTGATGTCTTTTGCTAATTTGTTCTCATACTCTGCAATAGCCGCTTTATTTGTAGCTGTTGATTTGTTCCTCTTTTGCACGTAACTGGACTGTAACTGTTTTAATCTCACCTGTTCCAAACCTTCATTGCTTTGCATTTTTTGTCGGTGCTTTCTCAATTTCTTCCACGCTTTGTTTTTGGCCCTTCTCTTCTTCTGTACCTCTCTAGTAACCCATGGAAGTTTTTTGTTAAGTGTCCGCTGTTTTGGTATTGTTGAGTCCATAACCCTTGACATGCAATTTTTAAATATTTCCCAGCTTTCTTCTGCATTTTTATCCTTTATCATGCTTCCTATGTCCAAATCTTCGATCCAAATCTTCGATCATCTTCCTAGCCAGATCGTAGTTTCCCCGGAAATAGTTTTTGTTTTTTTGGCTGTGTGTGCTCTCGATGTCTTCTGCTAAATTTACATCAAATGTCACTGTATGGTGGTCACTTGTGCCTAAGTTTTGTCCAACCATCATATTCTTCACTAACTGATCATCTGAGGTAATTATTAAGTCCAGTGTGTTACCTCCTCTCGTTGGTTCAGTGACATGTTGCGTGAGGAAATTGTCATCCATGCACTTAAGAAATCTCTTGTCCTGGTTCCTGTCTGCCTCCATGCTTTCCCAGTTAATATGATAGTTGAAGTCACCCATTATTAGTACATTTTCCTTGGCTACTATATCTAAAATCTTAAACAATCCAATATCTATTTCCTCCTTTGCATCTGGGACCCGATAGCATACGCCTAATAGTATTTTTTCTTTTTTGCATCTGATTTCACACCAAATATTTTCCCTAAAATTGTCATCTTGAATATCCCTTCTTTCCATTGCATTCAGTTCCTCTTTGACATACAGTATTACTCCCCCAGCTCCATGACCTCTGGCACTTAGGTTTTCCCTGTCCTTTCTAAACATTACATACCCATTCAAACCTAGCTCTCCATCGTCTATTTCCTGTCTTGCCCAGGTCTCTGTAATACCTATAATATCTGGTCTGATTGAACTGATGCACATTTCCAATTCAGCTTTTTTACTTGCGCTTATGATACTTCTGGCATTTGTATAAAAACACTTAAGTTTCTTCCCTATCAAAGCCCTACTTTTCTTCCTGGTGTCAGTGCTATTTATTGTTATATTTCCAAGACAGTTAGAGATACCCCTATTCTTCAATTGCCCTTCCCCAGTAGAATATTTGCTACTACAGCTACGTCTGTTACTATCTAACCTACCTAAGCATTTACTACTACTAAAGTCTCCACTACTTCTACTAGGACTATCACTGCTACTATCTGTTCTAACTGCCTTTGCCCTCTGTTTAAATGCCTACACAGGCAAGCAGACTTCACTGTGTGGAATATCCTCCTTGCCACCATGTCTGCTCCCATCCAATTAAGATGAAGCCCATCCCTGGCAAGGTATCCTGATCTCTGTGCGTTGAATTCCACGTCCACGAAATCAACTCCTTCTTTCCTGCATATTCCCATGAGCATGGCATTGACCTCCAGTCTCTTGCTCTCGTTGCTTCTAGACAGGTCTCTTCTAGGCATGATTCCTGTGATCACCAGGTGCTTCTTCCGCTGTTTCAATTCGCTAATCATTATCCTGAATTTGTCAATTATGTCTGCTTTTCCATCCTGCAGCAGATTGTTCGTCCCCAGCTCCACTACACATATCTCTGCTTCTCTTCCAGCTTCTTCTTCCAGTAACTCCCCCATATCTTCAATTCTCGCGCCAGAACGCGAGATGGCCATGTACTGATTTTTTTTAGTCTGTAAAACTAAATTCTTTCCTACATTCCTCGCGTTCGAATCACCCAGTAGCACAACCACCGGTTTGCTACATTCCTTCCTGTCTCTTTGGTCACCCTCCTCGCCCACGTAAACAAGTGTCTGTTTACGCCTCTGCTCTGGCCCTTCCCTCTTTGGTGTGTCCGGCTGCTTCACCACGATGGTCTTGCTTCTTTGCGGCAACTGTTCCTTCACCTTATCCGCATAGGACTTTGCCGCTCCGGTTCCTTCTCTGCGGTCTTCCTTCCAATATCTTCTGGAGGATTTGCTCCACCTCCGCCAGCTTCTTCCCCTGCTCATCGATGATCTTCTCGAGAGCCGCGATCCTCTTGCACTTGCAACAGATCTCCTCTTCATCCATGTAGTCGGCCACACCGCTCATGCCACAGATGTCGCAGATGGCCAACGGTTCCTTATCCCGACCCATTTGTAAATTGTAATATTCTCTAACTGTATAAGAGTAGGGACAATTTTAATCAAGTATCGCAACGTGATCGTCGCTCCTTCAATATCGCTCAGTAGCAATACTAAGTCTTCTACACGAACAAAGCTACGAAAAAAACACAATCAGAATTGCATCAATAAAAGAATCAATACTTATCCTTATCCCGACACCCTTCCGTCCACAGAAACGCCCTGGAACTGGAATAAAACGCTTTTATCGAAAAAAAATTTCTTCCGATGGCCGCACAACTACCATAGAGTTGCACACACACACCAAGAGTCAATAGATATATATATATATATATATATATATATAGAGAGAGAGAGAGAGAGAGAGAGAGAGAGAGAGCGAAGAAGGTAGGGAGAGAAGGGAAGAGAGCTAACGATGTAATACGGTCGCCGGCTGTTATTGGGGCACACATCAAAGAGAAAGGCAAGAGCAGGAGAGGGAGATAAAGAGATACAGATATGAAGGGGCAGAGGGAGAGAAAGAAACAAAGGAAGAGAGAGGAATTGCTGTTAAACGTATAGGGTGGAATCCATGTGTTTAACTTCTCAAAGACAGGTTAATATTCGGAATTTTGTAGGCCTATTCCATAGGCCTCCACGCCTTTTGAATAATTATTGTAACAATGCTGGTCTGAACTGTCCAATTGCTTATGCCTGCCAAATAGACTTACCGCCCTGTAGCCTATACTGTTATGAATGAATATATATATATATAATATGGAGAGAGGGAGGGATGGATGGAGTGGGGAGGGAGTGGAAGACAGCCGACGAAGGTAAGGATATATATATATATATATATATATATATATATATATATAGTTCAACAATACTTTGTAATGGATTACTCAATTAACTTGCCCTCGTTAAGTCGCCACCCCGCCCCCTCGCCAAAAATAGAACGCCGGACGGATATGGGCGGGATAACGAGGTATTACTGCACTCTTATACAGCTTACGACGCTCCCCACACTAATTGTGAGCGCTTTACGCCTTCGACGCCCGCGCGCATTTGACGCCCTTGTCTTGCCCCCAAAATGTCCCGTTTTGGCCTTAAACAAATATGGCAAGCCTTTGGACCCTACATTTAATTGCGGTCATGTGATAGACGACCGCTATTACTAGAGATGTATCACTATATTCGCTAAACGATTCTTACTTCCTTATTGGCTTCAATCGTTAAAATGTTTGCGTAATCAAGTGATAAGGACTCGACGACTGCATTGCTTGATAATCTGCACGATTTTCCTTCGTCCAAGTCAACTCCTTCCCATTCAGCCATTTTCTCTCGTCGTCTTCATACATCTATGGTCGTCTTAAGTGTTCCACTGCTAATTTTATAAAAACACTGGACGGACGAGCCGACTCAGCCCGACTGATGATCACTGATCATTGATGATAACAACATAGATTTATTATAAAACACTAGATGCCGTCTATCTATGGCAAAGTCAGACCAAAGTTGAAGCCAGTCTGCAGTGGGTGGGTGTCAAGAAATGTTTACCCCGCAGATATCTTGAATACCCTACAATTCTTTAGCGTTATCATTTATTTGAGAGCGCGCCTACTTAGATATGGACATCACCGCTTTAATATCGTGTGCCATAGTTGCTTTAAATTAGAGCTAGGTCGATTACGATTATTTTTGCCGATTACGATTTTTTTTCGATTATTTTTAACGATTACGATTTCGATTACGATTACGGTTTTTTTATATAATCGCGATTTTAGTTTCGATTATTTCACAGCACTTTTAAAAACTGGCTTTCATTACTGCTCTGTAAAATGGCCAGGTAAATTATACGAAATTCAATCAACTTGTGAAATACAAATAGATTCACCAAATTGCTAGCTAAACTTGCTGCAACAGGATCATGATTCAGGACAATGATCAATAGTAATTGAGCACAAAAATATTCATAAAACACAAAACAGATGAGACACATCACAATTATCAGTTGATAGCTACATGTAGCTGACAGTTCCCCAACATGACTTCTAGTTCAGTCTACTGTTGCTGGATGTTATTCAAGTCGTGAGATAAGAACACTAGTTGTTCTACATGACGAGGCTTAAGTGCTGCTCGCCTTTCTAAAAAATCATACCACACTTCGAAATATATACAATATATGACTTATTGTTTGCAATTCGCCGCAGATTAGAGGAGTGCACGGTAATGGCTACCGCGGTTTCACCGCGGTAATCCGCGGATTTACCGCGGTAGCGGGATTGAAATCTGTAATTTTGCCGAAATATTAATGGGGACGGAAAAGTTATGACGGTAGTACCGCGGTAGCGGAATCCAGACTGACGGTATTACCGCGGATGCGGTTTCAAAAATGCCGTATATACCGCGGGAATGGGGACGATTAATCTCGCAATTCAATAATCATGCGTTCGGCCGATTTTAGCATAGCTACTAACCATATAGGCCTACGCCTTTCAGTTTCGAATTAAAAGGCCATTAAATTGAACTGTTAGGCCAGGCAAGTTTGGTTTTGAATCTTTTGATCACTCGACACCATTGTTAGTTCGCAGTTGGTAGAGACCATAAAGCCATTTGAGAACTTGAGGGTAATTGATGAACACACCGGGGGAGAATCATCAGAGCCGGTTTCAGGTTGTTGGGGGAGCCTATAGATGTACAGGACAACAAAAGATAATATAATTTAGAGGTGGGGCGGATTGCAGAGCACTTTGTACAGCTTTGTAATTTGAACGCCCAGTGCCCACTGCCAATTGCCCAGTCTCTCCTGTGCTGTGCCCACCAACCACCATCACTATTTACCTTAATGCCTCTGACTCAATCACCATCGATTCGGAGGTGGATTAAAAAACTCCACTTAGCTTAGGCCTACTATATAAATTAAACATTTTATAAAGTTACAGAAAAATGGACAAGAAAGAGAGCCAATTCATTTTTCAACGTGTTGCTCACTGCTGGCAGAATGGCATTGGTAGTAAAACCGGGAATGTCCGTTATCTTTTGGTTAGTTTCCGGTATACACGTTGAAAAATGAATTGGCTGACGCTATGGTTATGATGTGCACTAAAGATATCAGGTTAGTAATAGTGTCCCAGTTTCATATATGATTATTGTAGGCCTATAGTTTAGAAGAAACTTTTGAAAAACTTTTTGAAAAGCTACTTTCTCGTGTTGGGTACTAACAGGGCGCGATTTGTAGGGGAAGGGGGATTCTCCCACTGCCCAACTGCATCCCCTACTGCTACATCTCCCCACAACTACATATCCCCCCACTGCTACATTTCCCCAACAACTACGCCCCCAAGCTCGACAAATCCCCTCCTCTCACTGCACCAGGTCATAAAATCGCACACTGGGTACTAATAAATGAATAGTTGATATAAAACACCGCGGACGGGGACGGAGACCAAAATGCGGGTACGGGGACGGGGATGGGTTCCGAAAAGCGGGGACGGGAATGGGGATGGGGACAGAGATTAGGGGATGGGGTGGGGATGGATTTTAAGTCAATGGGGACGGGGTGGGGATGGAGAAAAGCTTTGCGGGGACGGGAGGGGATGGGGATAACAGTCAGTCCCCGTGCACACCTCTACCGCAGATACACGGATCCGAGTCGTCCAGACCCCACTCCGGATACAGTATTTGCAAATGACGCTGCGCTGTCCGGAAGCGGTTCAACAGAAACAAAAAAATGACGTTGCAGAGTATCCAAGCCTATAGTTGTCGGATAGCGGGATCTTCTACCAGACCAACTACGTGCGTACGGTAGTACCTACCGTACGCTCGTAGTTGGTCACCTGAGCCGACTTCCAGTCAAGTCTCCACTGACCATCGACGTCTGTGGGTTCCTTGTTCAACCGCAGGGGGTGACGTGATTTGAGGAGGATTGGTTAGGTCCTCGTGAAGTGGCCAGTCTTCATTTTCTGCCACATTCTGAAGAAACTTGTGTGCAGCGGATGGGCGACTCAGATTTGGGGGACAGATGTTAGAGAGGACCGGCAGCTAAGACAGTTCGGTTGGACGTAGAGTGCCAGAGATGATTCTCATGGCGGCGTGCAGCTGAGTGTCGACGACGTTGGTGTGGGTGAGTTGCAGCAGTACTCAGCAGTTGAGTAGCAGAGTGATAGGGCTGCCTGTTTTAGAGTGGTGGCATTGGTTCCTCATGTGGATCCGGCAAGTTTCGACAGAAGATTTGTCTGGCTTTTTTCTTTGCTGGCAAGCTTATTGAGATGAGTTTTATAGCTCAACCCAATAAACACCAAACGTTGGGCCATTGCACGACCGACGCGTGTAAGTGCGGGCCACATGGCGATATTGGCCGAAGACCCACCAACAGATTTATGCCCACAGTGGGCCAATGAAGCTGGCCCAGACGCGGCCAGTCGACGCTTAATGCTTACCGGCGTAGTAATACGCACTATAGTTCCGGTGCACTATTTTAGCTGCTTAATCAAGTGTAAATCAACAAATAACAAATAATATTCTCATAAAGTTATATTTAATTATACTTATATTAATTATAAATTAAATTAGTGCATCATTGTTTTGTATAACACTTAATCATAACTTTTAGAAGTTTTTGTAATTCAAATAAATGTTACTGCGGGACTGATATATGGCCGCGATCTGCTGCTCTCGTTAAACGCTGTAAGTAAGTAAGTAAAATCTCGTTAATTTCTAAAGCGCTTTCAAAAGATGCACCGAAGTATCTCCTTATTCCTATGCGCTCAATCTCAAATGAAGTAGCTATAGCCAAAGGTGGGTCATTCATGCCGGGTCATTTAATCAAAAGGGCGAGTGGGCAGGACGCTATAGCTATGGAGGAAATGATTTTATAAAGAGAAATGATTTTAGTTTAGAAAGAAAAACATGAGGAGATGTTGCAAGAAGGGAAGAAAATTGTGACTCAGAGTTTGTTATTTGGCTTTGATGTAGACAACGAAGAGATATTGGAATTGAGTTCCAAAGCTCAGGTGCCGCATATGAAAAAGCACGATTGCAAATTTTTAGAGATGATTGATTCAGAGGTCGAAGGAGAGTTACATGAGAAGAGGATCTAGTAGATCCAGGTTGTTGTGGAATTATCAGATTTCTTAGGTAGACTGGTTTTGATGTATGGAGTGAGTTATAAGTCATCGATATTATTTTATATTCAATGCTATCTGTTATTTTGAGCCAGTGGAGAGATTTGAGTAATGGTGTAATGTGGCAAAATTTAGGCGATTTAGTTACTGCACGACCTAAGGCATTTTGAATCGATTGGAGTTTACATATGGAAGCCTTTGGAAGATTATGAAACAGTGAGTTGCAGTAGTCTAACTTAGAGTGAACTATTGAAGTGGCAATAGTGGAAGCAGTTTTGATATCAAGGTAGGGACGAAGGCGACGTAGATCACGAATGTGAGCATAACAGGTTTTTGATAGTTGAGATATGTGAGCTTCAAAATTTAGGGAGGAGTCAAAAGTAAATCCAAGTTTTTTTGCAGTTGGAACAGGGGTTATTATTGTATCTGGGGCTAAAATCAGTGTGGGATTTTCAATTTTTCAGTTGTTGTGGCAGTCTAAATAAGAGAAATTCTGTTTTGGAGGGATTGAGGGCAAGGAGATTAGCTGACATCCACGATGAGATTGACAAAAATGCTGATTCTAGTTGAGAGATTGATGCCTTAAAGGAAGATGGAGTAAACGAAAGAAATAATTGAGTGTCGTCTGCATAAAGTTGATGATTCAATTTGAGAGAGTTGATTAAGGATGACAGTGGAGAAGTGTAAAGACTGAACAAAACCGGTCCAAGGACAGATCCTTGTGGTACTCCATAGTATAGATCGGAGGGTGATGAAGTTTGATTCTGGCATGAAACTTGAAAGGATCTAGATTGGAGATAGGATTGGAACCAGCGGTGAGCTACAGAAGATATTCCAAACCAGAGGGAAAGGCGTTTCAGTAGGATTTTGTGATCTATAGTATCAAAGGCAGCAGAAAGATCAAGGAGACAGAGACCAGTAACTCGTTGAGATCCAATGGCAGTGAGGAATTTGTCATAAATGTATGTGAGGACGGTTTCTGTTGAATGATGTTTTGTATAAGCGGATTGGTGAGTGTTGTATAAGGTGTTTTTTGACAAATGCTCAGTTAGTCTGGAAAGAACGATTTTCTCTGTGAGTTTGGAGAGGACAGACAGGTTTGAAATGGGGCGATAATTGTTGAGATCCTCTCTGTCAAGGTTTGGTTTTTTAAGAAGTGGAGTTACGAGGGAATTTTAAAATGAGGATGGGAATGTGCCTGTGGAAAGAGATAAATTGATAATTTTTTTAATAGTTGGTACTAGGACAGAGGCACACTGTTTGAGAAGAGAGGTTGGTATTGGATCAAGACTGCATTGTTTGTTTGGAAAGGACTGCAGGAGTTTAGATACTTCTTTCTAAGTCACAGGAGTGAAGCAGGAAAAATTAGAAGGAGCTTGTGGTGGTGATGGGTGATGTGGAGATGTATTTTGATTGGTCATGGTAGATTTTAGATTGGTGCGGATCTTAGAGATTTTTTTCAGAAAAAAATGAGCAAATGATTCAGCAAGTTGCGAAATGGATTGATGAAGAGGCTTTGCTTTATTGCGGTGGAATAGACAATTCACAGTGTTCCAGAGTTTACGAGGATTTGAGCTGTTGGATGCAATTAAGTTAGAATAGTATTTTTTGGCAGATATGAGAAGGTTGTGGTAGTGATTTGTTGCAGAACGGAGGTTTTTAAGGTCAATAGCAGAATGTGTTCGATTGTAAATTCTTTCTAGACGTCTTCTAAATGACTTAAAAGAATGGATGGAGGAATTGTACCAAGGGTTGTTACCATGAGATGATAGTGGCCGTGTGATTATGGGAGCATGTTTGTCGAGTAGGGCAGATAGGACAGAATTATATTTGTCAATTAGTGATTGTAGGGTGTTTGTGGGTTGAATGGCGAGGTCAGATGATTCAATGTCTTCACAAAAGGTGGATATGTTAATTTTATTGAGACGGCGGAATGAGTAGGTACCACGAGGTGGAGGGGGGGTGGGCAGACGTTTAGGATAGTGAAAATGGGGAAATGATCCGATGGTGAGCATGGGCTGACTGATGAACAGGGGGATAGTGATGAAGAAGATAGGGTATAGCTGTGAAGTGAGTTGAATTTATTTTTGTAACAAGTTCATTTTTAAAACAAATCTTGTAGTTCAATTGTCTGCACTTAATGTGCGAGTGGTGAACTTTGCAATTTGAGGCTTCCCTTTGAAACTTGACTTGGCTCTTAAAACATTGTCATGCGCTGTTGCACCGCCATGTGATGGTATATGTAGCGCGTACGTGATCTATAATTATAATTGTGGAGGGGTGGGCGGAAACTGGCGATTAGAACCCATTGCTTACTGTTACACTTGTAATTCTCTGGTTTCTCTATTCACTGTTGTGTATAAAAGAGTGAATAGAGAAACCAGAGACAAGTGTAAGCATCTAGTATCGGAAAGTCGTGTGGACTTGCATAAGAATATGACATGCTTATGTACAGCCAGTTGGTGCAAAATATTGTGAAATGGGTTCAAAATTTAAAATGTTGGCCTGTAGTATAACAGCATTGAATGTCAGCTGGTCCAACAGATGCGTTATGCAAATATAAGGAATTGCTTGAATAGACACAATTAGCTTGTTCTCCAGTTTGTTAACAGTAATTTTAAAAGCATTTTACTATTATTTCTTATATAGAGACTCATATAGAGACTCACTTATATAGAGAACAAGAAACACAAACAGAACTTTTTTAGTGCAAGAGTGGTGGACAGATGGAATGAACTGGATGAGAGGATAGTAACGGCTACAACTGTGAATGAGTTCAAAATAAACCTCAGTAGTTTAGGATATTAGATTGGACGGGAACAACAGTGGTTCTCACACAGGGCAGTTCCTACCGAACCACTTTAAACTTTGTTATATTTTTATTATATTATATATATTATTATATTAGGCTATATTAAATCAACATGCTGTCCAGTACTGTTGTGGCTGTGTTGTTCCAGCATTTGTTACCTTTGAAGAGTACCGCATGATTTCTGCAAAATTAAATCGAATTGATTCCAAAATGGAGATATTGTTGCGGAGTGTCACTATACTTGTCAACAGAGGTGGAACAAGAGGCAGCAGCTTGCATGGATGTTCCCACTATGCCTGAAGGAATGAAACTGCCAGCTGATGCAGTCAAAGATTTGAAGGATGCAGCATCTTTTGTCAAGCAGAATGAGCAAGCTGGACAAGGCTTGGTTAGATGGTGTTAATTTTATTAACTGGTACAGTAAGATCCAGGTTGAGTGTGCCTCCACATTTCATCTCTGATGTTTATTTCTGAATAAATATTCAGATGTTTATCTCTTAATGGGCCTTCTGTTATCCTATTTGAGCCATTTAAATATGCAAAATTCGGCTTATGTCTCAAATTAGTCTACAGCAAGATGTACTCTGCCGAGAACGTTGAACATGCCAGTAGGGCCCAAAATTTATACTTTAGCCAATGCTATCATGTATTGGATGTGTGTGTACATTACATGTAGCCTACCTAGTAAAATACGATGTACTTTATGAAGGTTTAACTTGAACTGTTTAGGCAAGATACTTGTCCACGTTTGAAGCGACAACTATCACCGATACAGTTAATGGTATGATGAAGGCGATTATGATGAACGAATTGTCCTGCCAATTCAACTGGGCTGGAAACAGGGGAAAGCACAGCTTCCAAGCACTGGGATTGTCACCTTCCATATGTGGTATATACACTCTTTATTTTGTTTGCAGATTTCAGGTCACAATGGTTGTGTTTGTATATATTTGATAAGAGTTTGAGTCATTGCAATAGATTGCATTTTTGTCACAATACATCTTCAAAGCAGCTGTTACAGACAAACTCTATTTATTGACACTGACTGTAATGGGCTTAAAACAATACAAAGTGATTTGTAGTTATGTGTAGAAAGTTGGTTAAACTAACAGACTATGCACCATATTGATTCCAGAGCAGCAAGCTAGAAGTCCAATTACACCAAACTCTTGATCAGTACGTTAATAATAATAATAATAATAATAATAATAATAATAATAATAATAATAATAATAATAATAATAATAATAATAATAATAATAATAATAATAATAATAATAATAATAATAATAATAATAATAATAATAATAATAATAATAATAAAGCATGTATTATTACTGCTCACCCAAATATATGCTGATGTCAGACTTCTTATTAAATTGACCAGTGCCAATATTTAGGTGTTATGTCTTTTGTTGTAATTGCTTGTACTGTGCAGCTCCTTCAGTTACTGTTGGGACCATGGATAGTGTTGCTGCAATAGTGACTTCTAGCGACTTGTAAATACATTGACCAACTTGCTTGAGATACCAATCGTTAGCAGCTGTGGCTGTATGAGCTAATGCAGACGCATCTTCTTAGAGAAACTCAGAGCAGATTAGCATGTTTTACCATAGGTATACATCATCTAGAATGCAACTTTAGGGTGAATATTACATGAGGTATTATTGAGACAAAAATTATTTGTATTTCAAATCAACAGTATTTGATGTCTCAATACTGTTGTCTAAGTTGCAGATGCTGTGCGAATTAACGAACAAACGAGAGATACCGTCAACAGGCTGGCTGAAGATAAAATTAAGGTCTGGCTGAGACAGGCTCGGGACAGAGATGGTGGTCAGAAACATTTTCTGACTGCTGCTGCAAAGCAGTCATCTGATAAAAGACGTTTTGAACAACTTCCCTCAAACCAGGAGTCTGACAACAGTGTCGAATCTGATAACTGACCTACAGCTTCTGTTAAAACAATGTCACATATTTATTTATTACACGATATAGTGAAGAAATTGTTTAGAACTGGTCATTTTATTAAAATGAGTTGTTCTTTTGGACTTTCAATTTGACTAGTTTTCATTGCTTTTTGGCAGACATTGTAGCCTTTTGTACTGTGCAGTCTGCAGCTGACCCCATGCACGCCCGCACATTGGGGCAAGAGATGACACTTGCCCTCCTGGAAAATGCAAATACCAATATTTCACACTAAAATTTGAAAACCTTGATAAAATACTAACTGTGAACATTGTGTTAAAATGTTTTTGCGCCTCCTGGAGAAATTTATGTTGCATAACCGTGATCATTGTGTTTTGCTCCTCCTGGTGAAAATTCTGCGGGTTGCCCATGGCTGTAACCAATTAGTAAGCATACTTAATATCTGTTTAAGAGGTTTCATTGTCGTTTTTGGCTTGTATTTTTTATAACATCTATACTAGTAAATCAGTTGAGGCTGTAGATGGCGATCAATAATTTTCATATATTTTTGTTGTAAGATCTGATCAATAATTGATATTGGCTGTTAAAATGTTGTACCACTTACGTGAAAGTGCCGTTAGCATTATTTTTTGTTCAAAAATTGTCACAGCAATTATGTTGATACACGTATCACAATCAGTGTTTATTCTAGCCATCTTGATATTGGGGGATTTAGAAATGTTTTGGGGAAGGTCTGAGTCTCCAAAAACCTTGACAAGCAAAACAGAAGATCATCCATCCTTCCTAATATCCTTTACCCTTCTCAAGTTCTCATTTACCCTTCTCAAATGCCCTGGCAACCAAACAAATTGTCATCATCCTTACATTTTGCCCTCTCCAAAAAAGCTCTCCCATCCTCACGCTTTTGGGGGAAATTATAAAACTTTGGATGGAAGGAATTCCTCCTCCCAGAGAAGGTCTAGAATAAGCACTATCACAATTGATCATCGATCTTGCTTTGTAAGTTGTATGCTGACTATGTTTGTCATCGATTTTTTAAAAATTAATATCTTTATGTTTTAGAAGTGAAGGGTGTGAGAGTTTATATATGGTAGGATGGTGCAGTATAATATGCTGGCCCATTGAAGGGCCATTGAAGGCCGGATACAGATACGAACTGAGGGCCCTTTGATGGCCGGGCATGTAGGGCCTTTATAGGACCAATTTGCAAAATCTATGACTATGAGGGCCCACTGCAGATATGAATTGAGGGCCCTTTGATGGCCCGACATGTAGGGCCTTTATAGGACCAATTTGCAAAATCTTCGAGGGCCCACTGCAGAAAAATAGCAATTATTGACATCGGCCCCTAAAAAAAATTCATTGGCCATATGATAGGGCCAACAAACTGTGTTGATTGGGAAGATTCTGTCGAGTGTGACGCCTAGATATACCGGGTGCGGATCATGTTTCAACTGATAACCGTCCATTTGTATGTTCAGTTCACGATTTGCTTCATAGTGTTGTGTAGATGAAACACACAAAAATCGGTCTTGGTTGGATTCGGTTTAAGCCGCCATATTTTACAGTATTCGGCAATCCTCTGTGTATCGATGTTCAGTTGGTCTTCAATCTCCTTAAAGGATCGAGCCTGAGTGGCAAGGCCGATATCGTCAGCGTATCAAAACTTCCTACTGATGGTATCAGGTAAGTCGTTTGTATACAAATTGAATAACGTAGAGGCTAGAACTGAACCCTGTGGTAGACCGTTTCGTTGACGTCTCCACTCTCCAGGAGTTGAAATCTCCCAAGTGAACTAAATACCGTCTGTCAGAGAGGAGTAATTGCACAAGTTGACAGAACCAGGGTGGCAAGTTGAGCGAGAGTTTGTACATTAAACCCGCATGCCACACCGCATCGGGAGTACTTGTTGTTGTTGCATGCTTCGATACGTATAGATGACAGTAGGTAGAAGATGTCGCTGTCATGTAAGCATGAAGGTGTTTCACTTTATTAACCCTTGGAGTACATATTGACTGAGATTGTTATTAATTGAATTATTGTGTGATTACGAGTTCTTGATTTGATTATCATTTTTTGGTTATGATTAATCATCATTTGTCGTCGTTGAATGAGATTATTGACTGAATTTGATTGTTCATAACATGCATTATGAACTGGTACCAGATCCTGAAAATATTACTTATTGTTATAATTATTTTTATTTGCATTATTATTATTATTATTTTTCATTATTCTGTGCTTTATTGAATAAACTTGAATGATAACTGAATTTAATTAACGACGGAATATACACATACTCGGGCCGGACTGGCCGACGAATTCACGAGCCTAATTACTGGAATACTCAACAACTTGGATTAATTACACTGGTCAACAAGGTTTTTGTTTCCTGTGCAATTTCTGGTGTTCCAGGTAGATTTTGTCATGCTGATTACAGGAAAAATTTTTTCAATTTTCCTATCACGTAAGTTTTTTGAGAAAAAGCTGATTTTAAATTTTAAAATTATAAGAATTTTAAAATCGTGGTTTTCGAGAGTTATCTGAGTTATGGGTATTCAGGTTAGGCAAGAATCTTATGTGACCGCCACAACAGATGTAATATGCACTGCTGGCTCACTTAACTACGTGGATTTTGAAAATTAGTATAATTAGGCATGTCCAGACATGCCCAGACGCGCCCAAACCTGTCTTCAAGACTACAATGCCTAGCATGTATTGTTGCTATGGTTACGCAGTCCTATATAAATACCAAGCAGCACTAGGAAGCAGCTGCAGTCTTTCTATTTGATGAGATATAACTGTTTAGTTAAAGGCTGTGAATTGAATATATTAACTAATTTAATTAAAGTTTCTGAAATGTCGCGTCGATGTCGCAATAGCAGTGACACGTTCTGCTACATCTGTGGAGAGTTTACGTTGAAATCACAGAAGCGGAGTATGACAGCAATCATAAAGAAAGGATATGAGTTATACTTTGGATGCAAAATTGGCGACCAGGACAAAGTATGGGCACCTCATATATGTTGTTCATCTTGTGCTACCAGTCTGCGAGCTTGGCTTGCAGGTAAGCGTCCATCCATGCCATTCGCCATACCAATGGTATGGAGGGAGCAGAATAATCATGTAACGGATTGCTATTTCTGCATGACGAATGTTACAGGATTTTCTTCAAAGAATAGGAAGTCTACTGAGTATCCTAACCTTGCCTCGGCAATGAGACCAGTTCCACACGACGAGAGTCTTCCTGTTCCAACCCCCCTTCGAATTTTAGACACTGAAGGACGAGAACGAGCATGCAGAGACAGATGAAATGCTGCAGATAGTTGATGATTCAGCTACGGAAGACCCAGAGTTTGAGCCATCGACATCCAGCAATCCTCATTTGATTTCTCAGGCAGAGCTCAATGATCTGGTCAAGAGACTTAGGTTTGTCAAAAATTCAAGCAGAATTGCTTGGATCTAGGTTGCAAGAATGGAATCTGCTCTCTCCAGGTACAAAAATTTCAGTATTTCGTAAACGGCATGAAGACTTGACTCGATTCTTCAAAATAATCGACAGTCTTACTTTTTGCATTTGACATTGATGGATTGCTTTCCTCTTTCGGCTGTAAGCACAATCTATCCGAATGGCGACTTTTTGTTGACTCTTCGCTGTTAAGTTTAAAGACTGTTTTGCTGCACAATGGCAATTCATACCCTTCAGTACCCATTGGACATGCTGCTTACATGAAGGCAACATGTGAGAACATGCAGCTGCTATTGAGATACAACTGGAATATATGTGGAGATCTGAAAGTTGTTGCAATTCTACTCGGTCTGCAGCTAGGCTACACCAAGTACTGCTGCTTTCTTTGCGAGTGGGACAGCCGAGCTAGAGATTCACATTATGTGAGAAAGGTCTGGCCACCTCGCAGGGACTTGGTTCCAGGACAGAAGAACGTTAAACATGATCCTCTCGTTGATCCGAAGAAAATTTATCTCCCACCTTTGCACATCAAACTTGGGTTAATGAAAAACTTTGTCAAAGCAATGAACAAAGAAAGTGAAGCCTTTACATACCTACGACAGAGGTTTCCACGCACCAGTGATGCTAAAATAAAAGAAGGCGTTTTGTTGGCCCACAGATTCGAGAGATGCTCAAGGACAGTCACTTTGAGGGCCTTCTGCAGGGTGCCGAGCATGTTGCCTGGGCAGCCTTCAGGGATGTTGTTGCTAACTTTCTGGGCAACTACAAGGCGCCAAACTATGTTGAACAAGTTGGAAATCTGCTACAAGCTTACAAGGCAATGAAATGCAACATGTCACTGAAGATACACTTCCTTCATTCTCACTTGGACTTATTCCCGGACAATCTTGGCGCCGTCAGTGATGGTCATGGTGAAAGATTTCACAAAGACATTGCCAGCATCGAGAAACGCTACCAGGGAAAGTGGAGTCCGTCTATGCTCGGAGACTACTGTTGGTCACTGATACGTGAAGCACAGGACAGTGACTACAAACGAAAATCTACAGCAAAACATTTCTACTTTTCTCATGTCTTGTCATTATTGCCTAGATCCTTCTGTAGGATTATGTTGCAGAAGACGTTACAATACTAAATGCTAAATTGTCGATTTCTTAAAAACCTTAAGTGATACAGAAATTCTAATTACATATTTGTGTTCAGCAAGTCAAAATTTATTAGTTTCACCAAAATTTGTAGAGGAAACAAAAACTTGCATAAAATTTGTTGACCAGTGTTATAAAACGAAAGAAGATGAACAGCGCATAGAGGCAGTTGAAATGAAAGGCCTTTCTTGGAAAGCAAAGAAAAGAAATGAATGGGTAATGGATAACGTAAGGAAGCAAAGAACCCTACTGGAGACAGTAAAGAAAAGAAAACTGAAATACTGGGGAATATTTACCGTAACACCTGGAAGAAGACAGTCCATAAATGCAGTCAATCTTCCAAACGAAGTCAAGACCAGACAAGGTCTTTAAAATATGCATAAGAGCTGATCACCGTCTATTTCTGATATTAATATAAAAAAAATCGGTGACCGCTACAAGAACTTATCACATTTAAAACATTTTTCATGTCGGAGCGCCAATATCCAACGCCAATATATTTGCACTTTGGGTTTTATCGTTTTTATCTGTCACCTTGGTTCAGTTATAACAGCGAGAGGAGCAGTGGCGTAGTCAGGATTTCAGGAAGGGGGTTATTTTTGATCATGACCAACTTCGAAAAATCTTGACAAGCAAAAAAGTCATACTCATCTTTCCTCTTGTACTTTTCCCTTTGCAAGTGTGCTGAGCTGACTGACAAGCAGAAGAGGACGTCACCTAACAGCTTTACTCTCTAGCGCTGATAAATTATTTTGCGTCAGCAGCCAAGAGGGATTTGACCCTAAAACTGCGTCCGAAAAAATGTATGGAAACACATTAAACAACATTTTCGTCGGCAGCCAAAGGAGTTGGTGTTGAGGTTTTAACCCCAAACCTCCCTTGGCTACGCCACTGAAGAGGAGTCAGAGGACCCTTAGCTACTCGTAGTTACCTGTTGCACCTTTGCGGGCGCAGGAATAATAGGACTTCCGTTTTCAACTAATGGACCTTCACGAACGACGGAAGAAGGAATGTGGACCGGCTTGACAACAGTTTGAGTACCTCTGCCTTAAGAAAATGATGATTGGTGACGACCACGACGTGAAGAAGTAAATGTATAATGTTTAATTATAGCAATAGCATTCTGAAATTAAAAACTGCTAACAAAGTTTTAATTGCATAATTTATTAGAAAGCAAATTCGATTTATATTAATGTCATTATTTAGGCCTATAACATGTTAGACTGAAGTTTTAAAAGGAGCATTGAAATCTTGAAGCCTATGTTAAATTTATGAATGCGTAGTTGATTCGATATCAACAAAAGTACGTCGATCAGTAGGCCCTAATAATTTGAGCGCTGTATGACTGATGACAACAGACGTTTTTACAAGGTCCAATGAGTCAATACGAACCACCACACCACGGTTCAGGGCAAATAGTGCGCTTGACCGGTCGCGGAAGATATCGAGCCAGAGGAAGCTGCAATCACAAAACTTCTTACAAAATTTCATCCGTTGTCAACATTTACCAGTATTTATCTGAAGCAGCATGCAGTCAGACCGCAAGCATTGGCTTACGAATCTTAAAAAAATAGTATTCGGCCTAAACTAAGTCTTGTGCTTGACGAGGCGAAAGCTATTCTATTGTCGATGATTGGGTTAAACAACGTCAGCAGTGAAAATGTTACTGACTTCAAATGGCATAATCTGTAGTATTTTGGTGTACTGAAAACGAATATGGTCATAAAAAATTGGTGACCGGTCAAAACGGGCTCAGACAAAATGGTGCAAAGAAAATATCAACAAAAGGATGCAAAATTATCGACAAAACGGCCCAGACAAAACGGCGCAAATGATAAGTACAGCAATAACAACTGGAATAGAGTAAATTAGGCGATGACCGCAATCTTCCGCAACACGCATCTTGACCGCGATCTTCGCCATCCCTCATCCCAGCCGTCAACACCGAAAACCAAACCCCCTTCTGCAATCCTGCCTACGCCACTGCAATAGACAATTATTGCACATTCTTTTTAAAAATCAGAGCCACTTTTGAATTTTGATTGTCATATTCGTAGTCAGCACATAAAATTTTATACGAAATGACTAATATCTGTTCAGTTACATGACTTTTGTCAAAATTTGTTGTCCAGTGGTAATTTATCGGCATATATTAATCTTTATTAAATATTTAATCTATTAAAAGAAATCATAAGCATTGCTGGAGCGTCATTTTAAAAGTAACTAGTTATGACAGAACTTAGTCATAGATAAATTTGCAGTAATCGAATTAAAAGTGACTGCTGAAGTGTATGGCTGTGTATCCAAGCATTCCAAGGTCATGGATGTGAAGTATAGCTTTATACTTCTAAAAAGAGCTTTATTATTGATAGCAGTTCAGTGTCAAGCGTGTCGCTAGTTCGAGTCTCTGTCGATGACTCCCTGTCTATACTGCTGCTAATAACGTCTCTGAGACCGTGAAGAGCGCCATTGGCTGGCGCGTACGTCAATCATGATAGGCGCACGTGACATCTTTCGTTTGTTAAAAAATAAAATAAATGCTTTATACGTAGAAATGAAACAGAAAAGACAGAAAACTACGTGTCTCTAGAACTAAATGTCTTTGTATCTGGCAAGGCTGATTTATCAGACGGCCTGAACGAGTGGTGCATGTCGCCAATCTCGCCATCTGGTGGCTAGGCGGCAGATGTTCCGATCTTGGTTCCTGCTGTGAAGTCTACAGCTGCTGTGGGCATGTGGATCTGTCGCGGGGGAAGAGGAAGATGGATTCGCTTGAATGGGCGACCCGTCGGTGGCGATTAATGTAAGTTCTGGCTTCTCCTGTATTGGCGATCTTTCGGAGGTAATTAGAGTCAGCTTCGGATCCACCTGACCGATGGAATTCGTTGCCACCTGTTGTCCATCTATCGCCGTGCAGTTTATCTTCGGTTCGACGGAAGGGCGAAGATGATTAGATGTTCTGCGCAGTTTCATCCCGTCTTCCAGTATAATTTCGTACGAACGATAAGGTAGGCATTTTCAACTTCTCCTTTGACCCAAGGCCTCCTGGGGCGACCCGAGCTCTGGCCGTCTGACCCACCGTGAGCAGGGGTTTCGCTTTGGTGCCTTTGTCGTAGTCAAATTTCTGTCTAGCCTTATTATCTGCAATTGATTTATGTATTGCCGCTGACGCTGGGGTCGATAGCAGACTGCTCGCAGTTGGTAATGGAGTTCTGATTCTTCGACCAAATAGCATTTGAGTCGGAGTTAATTTCAATGTCTCGCTCGGGGTGTTTCGCCAATCAAGCAAGGCCAAAAACGGATCCGTCTTCTCACAACTAGCTTTTTTCATAAGTTACTTTGCGACCTTGACCGCCGCTTCCGGACGGCCATTTGATCTTGGGCACCGCGGGCTAGAGGTTTCGTGCTTAAATTCATAATTTTTTGCGAATTCTCGAAATTCCCTGTTAGTAAAGGCATTGTCCGAGGACAGCACATCTGGGAGGCCGTGACGTGCGAACCGGCCTTTTAAACGGTAAATGACGTCGCGCATTTGCTTTGACTTGAGGCGGTCGAACTCAAAATATCCACGGAAGTTCCACTATTATTAAGTACTCCCTATCGTTACAGAAGAAAATGTCAATGCCTACCTTTTCCCATGGGCGGAGTGGGTGGATCATGTGGCAGGAGTGGCTCTCTCGGCTGTGAGTCCGCCATCTCTTTACAGATTTCGCAACTGCTTATGTGTTTCTGAATATCCTGCGCCATGCGGATCCAAAAAACAGATTCTTTAGCGCGGCGTATACATCCGTTGATGCCTATGTAAGAGCGGTGGACGCGCTCCAGAATATAGCGTTTCGCGGGCACTGTAAGTCTAGTACCTTTAAGTAGTAGGCCGTCGTCACACAGTGTAAGCTCGTCGGCAAATGGCAGATAGGGCCTTAGCAACGGCGTGGCATCAGACGCGCTGTTAGGCCAGCCTATGAGAGTTTGTTCTTTTAGCAGCTGGTGTGTTTAATCGGCCTTTGCAGCCTCGCGAATGACGTCCAGGGTTTTTTCTGATGCAATCAAGCGAAGCGAAGCTCGTCGTTCAGTTTCCCGAATCCAAAGCTGCTATTTGCTCAGAGAACAGGGTTTCCTCAGCCGAGTTCACCGGAAACGCGCGGCTTAGTGCGTCAGCGACGACCACCTCGGTTCCGGGTCTGTAGATGAGTTCGAAGTCGTACTGTTGCATCCTTAGCAACAGTCTCTGCAACCTTTTTGGCGCTGACGAGAGCGGTTTCTTGACGGTCGAGATCAGGGGTGGTGGTCGGTATGAATTTTTACGTGTCGGCTGTACGCGTAACTATGGAAACGCTCCTGGGCGTAACCGCAGGCGAGCAATTTCTTCTCGATTTGGGTGTAGGCTGGGTGTGGTCGTCAAGGCACGTGACACATACTCGACTGGACGATAGTTCTGGAGCAGGACTGCACCAAGGCCCGACAGAGATGCGTCACATTGGAGGGTGGCGCTCGGCTCGACGTCTTAGAATTTAAAAACTGGCGCACTCGTCAGTAGTTTCTTCAGTTGATTGAGAGCGTCTCCATGCCAGTTTGGGTCCCAATGAAACTCGACGTCTTGCTTGAGTAGCTCGCGCAATGGCACCGTGGTTGTGGCCAATCCAGGAGCGTATCTTGCTAGATACGTCGCCATGCCGAGGATCCTCTGAAGTCCTGTCCTGTCGATCGACGGAGGCATGTTTTGTGTTGCCGCAATTTTCGCAGGGTCAGGTCTGAGACCGTCTGCTGTGATCTCTTGACCTATAAATTTGACGCTGGGGCGATTAATCTTCAATTTCGCTTTGTTTAATCGAATGTTCATAGAGCGGCATCTGTCGAATAGCGAGAATAGATTCCGGTTGTGATCGCTTTGCGCCTCTTCCGAGGTCTCTCCTGACCCAAAAATAAATATGTCGTCTGCAATGCATGCCACTCCTGTCAGACCGTCGAGCGCCTCCAGAAGTTTCCGTTGGAATATTTCCGGTGCCGGGGACACGCCATAAGAAAGACGAAGCTAGCGATATTTCCCAAATGGAGCGTCGAAGGCGGTGAGCTTGCTGCTGTGATCGTCGAGTTTTAAATGCCAGAAAGCGTTGCTGGCGTCGACGGTGGAAAATATTTTTGCTTGAGGTAGTAACGGAAGCACATCGTCAATGGTAGGCATTCGGAAGTGGTCGCGCAGCAGTGCTTTGTTCAGCGGCTTTGGATCGATGCAAAGTCTGGTGCCGCCGTTTGGCTTTCGCACGACCAGGAGTGGCGATATCTAGGCAGAGGGCTTGTCGACTGGTGTGATTATCTGGTGCTGCTGAAGCACTTTCATTTCTGCCTCTACTTTTGCCTTTGTCGGGACCAGAATTCGGCGTAGCGGCGTTCGGACGGGTGTAACCGACGGATCCGTGTTTAAGTGCAGTTCGCCCGGCTGACATCCAAAACCGTCGAATAGGTCATCGAAATGCCGTATCAGTTCGTCTGTGTTGTGGAACTGTCGATCTGATTGCACGACGAAGATATTTTCATGGTTCACACGCAGCAGATCGAATAGAAGACAGGCGTCTAATCAGCTTGATTATAACACACCCAACGACCAAACAGAGCGCTTCTCTAGACTTCTATGTAGTTTCGCAACAGAAGCAACCGATACTGGGCCTCGACGCCAAAATCATACCTGCCGTTTTCACCGCTTGTCCATCGAACATTCGCAAGGTCGACTGGGCCGGTCGAACTTTTGGTTTAGGTCGAAGTTGGTCTAGAATCGATAACGGCAGTAAGTTGACGTTTGCTCCGCAGTCCAGGAGGAAACGAGCAGTAAAATTCGCGATTTTCAGTTTGCATATAACACGACGTTGTCGTTCTGTGGTCATGGTCATGACCATTTCCGGCTCCGAGTCTGAGTCCAGCGCATGGACCGCAGATTTTTGCTGAGTCTGTGGTTGTGACAAGCAAGCTGAACTGAAGTCAGTCTGATTTAAACAGCGACGGCAGGTCTTGCCAAACGCTGGGCATGAATTTCGGCCAGGCGCATTAAAACCGTTGCAGTAGTTACATTCCCGGCTTCTTGGTTGTTGTTTCGTGTCGGTCGCAGGATGACGCAGCTGGGAGCGTTTGGATTGTGAAGAGTTCCGATGCTGTGCTGCATGTACGTCTTCCGGTGGTTTCATCGTCAGCGCCTGTACAGGGTGTAAAAATTAAAAGTGAAAAAATGAAAAAAATGAAAAAATGATATTTAATATCTCGGTGCGAGTATAGAGATTTCAATGAAATTTATAGACCATATACCTGGGAATGTTTTTGATGCAATTGCCAAATTTCATGCTGATATCTTTAGTGTTTGCTGAAATATGGCCAAAAAACCAGAGACCCACATTTTGAAATTGACATTGGAATATAACGTCATAATAAAGTGATAAAAAATTAATTATTTTATTTGTTGGCCCTGAAAAGGGCCGTTTTAAAGGGGATTTCAGATGATTTGCTACGGGAGCAGGTGCTCCCCCTCAGCCTTCACACATGCCGACAAGCGCTTCTTCGCTGACAGTGTCGACTTCTTGATCTGGTTCTCAGGCAAACTCTCCCAGATATTCTTCAGCACAGTCTTCAACTCCGTTATGTTCTGTGGCTTTGGCTGATACTTTTGATGTCTGTCAAGCATGATTCCCCAGACGTGGAAGTCAAGTGGATTGATATCTGGGAAGTTGGGTGGCCAGTCATCTTTCTTGATGAAATCTGGACAATTTTGCTCCAGAAAATCCTGGATCCCGAGAGCATTGTGGGCAGGTGTTCCGTCTTTCTGGAATATAAAATCTTCTCCAAGCAAATCAAGACAGTCCTGCAGCCAATCATAATGCTGCTGTGTTTATCTGTTGGCCGTAAGTAACCGTTGACCTTGTCTGGTGCGATGACAACGACGCCATTTTAGACTTTAAAATTATAACTTTTATTATGACGTTATATTCCGTTGTCAATTTCAAAATGTGGGTCTCTACTTTTTTGGCCATATTTCAGCAAACACTAAAGATATCTGCATGAAATTTGGCAATTGCATCAAAACCATTCCCAGATATATGGCCTATAAATTTCATTGAAATCGCTGTACACGCAGACGAAATATTAAATATCATAAAGGGGTGCCCTTTTAACTTTTACACCCTGTAGATGCTTAAAGCCGGCTTCGCTGGTCTTACAAATGTGAATTGCAGTAGGTAAATCGAATTTTCTAGTCTGCAATAAGCGATGTCGCATGTTGTCGTCCTTGATTCCGATTACTATACGGTCCCGAAGAATGAAATCCTACAGGTTTCCGTATTCACATAGCCGAATTAATTTCCGTAGTTCAGCGAAGAATTCGTCGAAAGTTTCGGTGGAGTCTTGGCAGCGACTATTCAGCTCGAAACGCAAGAGCGTGATTTTTTTCTCCGACACAGTGTTTTTCGAAAGCGTCAACAATTTTGTCCACATCTTGTCGGTCGTTGTTCTCTGCGAAATCTAAGGTCTGAAAGAGTTCGTAAGCGTCTGTCCCGACGCACGTATGTAGTATAGCGGCTAAGCGCTTCTTCGACGCTTCTGCCAGATCAGATGTTATAATATAATTATCCCATTGTGATCCGAAACGGTTCCATTCGCCTGCAAGGTTCCCATTCAGTTTCAGCAAAGCTGGCATGGGTATCTGGGGTGAGTTTGCCATCGTCAGACTTCTGACAGCATGTGAAGCTTTATACTTTAAAAAGAGATTTATTATTTTAACAGTTCAGTGTCAAGCGTGTCGCTAGTTCGAGTCTCTATCGATGACTGCCTATCTCTACTGCTGCTATAACGCCTTGAGACCGTGAAGAGCGCCATTGGCTGGCGCGTACGTCGATCATGATAGGCGCACGTGACAATGGGAGAAGGAATAGGGAATCCACAGACATGTCCTTCCGAAGGATGCTGAAGATTTTTTGGACGGAAAAAACCCAAAATAGATCGTGTCTGAAATTGGAATAGAAATGATGTCCATAAAAAGGCATTTCTTCTTCTTCTCCTTCTTTTTTCTTCTTCTCCTTCTTCTTCTTCTTCTCCTTTTTTTCTTCTTCTCCTCCTCTTCCTCCTCCTTCTTCTTCTTCTCATCCTCTTCCTCCTCTTCCTCCTTCTCCTCATTCTTCTTCTTCTTCTCCACCCTCCTTCTTCTTCTTCTCCTCCTCCTTCTTCTCCTCCTCCTCCTTCTTTTTTCTTCTCCTCCTTCTTCTTCTTTTTCTTCTTCTTCTTCTCTTCTTAGACACACAATGCGGAAGCGGAAAGAAGGCCTGGAGCACTTGGCAGTAACTGGAAAGTGGAGGAAAAATAGCTAGAGGAAGAGGAAGACGGAGAAACACCTATGTAGATTGCCTATGACTACAAGGGGTAAATAATAACATAGAAGAAATTAAGTGACTGTCAAAATCGAACAAAGTGGGAAGCCATGATCGCTGCACCTAATTAGGAAGAAGATTTAACTGGCGATTGTAGTCACACAACATTACAATCTGTGAACAGCAGCACCAAGTAAAAGCGATCCAAGGAACATGAGGTTCAGTGTTGCGCAACTGGCTTCTTTTAAATATTTATTTTAATTTATGCATATCTACAATGGGGATAAGGGAGATGAGAGAGGTAGTACCTTTCCCTGATCCTACAGATCAGGACTGGTCCTCATAACTCCCATGGCCAAGGTGATGCGCAATACATACCCTCTCCTTGTGCCAAGACCGTCTGTGCGTGATGAAGAATCACACCCTACCAGAGGTGAACCTGTTACGCATAACACAGCGGATCAAGACTGGGAAGTCGAAAAACATAACTGGCAGTGGCAGACAGCGCTTGCCAGTACTACTATCCTGAGGCTATATACGAATGACGCAGACAAGGCTCAGAATAGAATATTCACGGGCAAGGATGGAGCTTCTAGTCTGGCCGTGAAACTGCAACAGAGCCACAAGATGTGGACCATCTTGTCCGATGGGCATCGATGCTCTGACAATCAAGGATAAACACGACTGTTATATGATGCAAGGACTTACAGAAAACACATGCCGGCTCTGACGTCGCCCGGACAAAGTCCGCGTCCCCAACTGAGCAATCGGGGTTTTGTCGAAAAGTTGGCTAAAAGGCTTAAGCCAACATCAGATATACTTTCGATCGGTACATGGAATGTACGCACATTATGGTTACCCGGCAAACTGGAACTACGGAAAACGGATGTACAAAGATTAGGGTGACCAGATTTTTTGACGCCATTCCGGGACGCCATGATAGTAGTAGTCGTAGTACTGTGAAGACCTAAGTCAAATACAATATGGACAATATTGGTAAAGTATCATACATGCGTGGTGTGTGTGTGACACAGGTCTTTATCAGGTAGTGCTCCAGTTTATACTGGTAGCCGCCAGATAGCTGCTTCGGCGGCGAAAAGAGGGCCGAGTGAGTAAGTCCCTCTTGCTGTTACATAGCCTCTGATAACGACAAGACCACTGTAGTACCTCCACGCGGTACACCACGGTAACTGGTAACTCCCCTAAAGGGGTATCCAGGCTAAACCTACAGTGGATCGAGAACAACATATACACATACATAACATCATATAAATCATGGAAAACATCAAAGACGTAGAAGGAGTTTCAGTCGGAGGAAGAAACATCAACAACATTTGCAGACGACACGGCACTAATGGCCGACAGCAGAGAAAAACTTCAAAGACTGATTGACACAGTGGTAGAAGAGGCGGGAAAGTTCGGATTAAAAATAAATCACAAAACACAGACAATGGTAATTACCAAAAGCGAAAGAAGCTCCTATTTGCAAAGTATATGTTCAACAACACGAAATTCAGCAGGTGCAACAGTTCAAATACCTAGGTGCACAAATCACAAGTGATGGAAGATGCGACGAAGAAATTAGAAAAAGAATTGGCATTGCCAAGTCAGCATTTAATGAACCCTTACGAACATTCTAAGAAATCAACATATAACAATGCCAACTAGAATAAATGTGCTGAAATCTTATGTGTGGCCAATACTGCTATATAGCTGCGAGACTTGGACAGTATCCAAAATGATGGGGGAACTCGCAGCAACTGAAATGTGTTTTTAGAAAGATGATGAGAATCGGGTGGAAAGACATGGTGAGTAACAACGAAGTGTTGGTCAAAGCATGAACAAGAAGGAGCTTGATGGCAACAATAACAACAAGACAGATGGAATTTGTTGTCATATAATGAGGAAAGATGGAATAGAGAAGTTTGTTGCAACAGGAAAGATTGTTGGGAAAAGAGATTGAGGAAGACAAAGGAGAAAACATTTGGACAGTTTATGCTATCTACAGTGAGGAAACTACGGAACAATTGACATAATTCGTGCAACAGATGACAGAGGGAAATGGAGGTCCATGATCGCCGACGCAGTCAACCTGCATGGCACCTAGGAGAAGAAGAAGAAGAAGAAGAAGAAGAAGAAGAAGAAGAAGAAGAAAGAAGATCATACATACGCAAATTACGCAGTTCCTCAACTTGAAACTTCCTCAAGTTAAATATATTTGGAATGCTTTAGATCAAAATGATCGCACTCATAGTTAGGCTATGTGTCATTTTTAATTGCAAAAAAAGAGCCACAGCCTTGCAAATTTGTAAAATCTATTACTGACACTCAATATAAAATTACTTTTAATTCAGCAGTACTCATGGTAAAATACTGTTAATTTGATACAATAACGACATACAAATTGGTTGCAATTTACAAATGACAAACATGAGAAAACTAGGTGTCCATTGTACAATGAGTCAATGACTGAATTATATGCAGAAGCGCAAAGTAATCTATTTGTTGGCTTTTATATTAAGCTCTGATGATTGCAAAATAAAATAGCAAAAATATAGGTATTTAATTCTGGAAAAATCTAGTCCGGGACGTCTCATTGTCTCGGAAAGGACCTGTCCGGACTCGAGACATTTTATTCCATTCCTGAACTGTCCCGGCCAAGCCGGGACACCTGGTCACCCTAACAGAGATACAAATGTGACATTTTAGAAATAGAAGAGATGAGATGGACAAAATCTGGAGAGATAGGCGGTGGATAGGCGATCTGGTCTGGAAATGAAAAGAAACATGAGGAAGGGGTGGGATTTCTTCTCAGCAAAAGAGGGAGACAAGCCCTGATAGGATACAAACCTACAAACTTGTGAATTCAAGAATCATAGTAGCAAGATTTGAAGCAAGACCATTTAACATATCCATAGTTCAGGTGTATGCACCAATAGCAGAAAGATCAGAGGAGGAGATATATCTCTTTTATGCAGACTTGATAGCGACCAAAGAGAGATGTATTGATCATTGGTGGAGGATGAAATGTAAAAATTGGCACAAATAGATCTGGATGGGAAAGGCTGATGGGAAAATAATGGAATCGGGAAAAGAAATGAAAGAGGGGAAAAATTATTGGAGCCCTCTCTACAACACAAGATGGTCATTTGCAACACCAAGTTTAAACACAAGAACTGCATAATGTGGACGTGGAGATCTGGAGACTAAGAACATGATAGACATTATTGATAAAACTCAACTTATCTGGCTTGGTACTAAACATCTGCATTCAAAAATTGATTATGACTTACTGAACTCTCTCTTTCCTAATCTATCTTTCTCAAATTGTATCAAAAACCTTGGTATTTACTTTGACAGTAATTTGACCTTCAAAGAGCACTTTGCTAGACTCTCTCGATCCTGCTTTTACCAACTTAGGCAAATTAGGGTTATTCGTTCTTCGCTTTCTTTATCTGCAGCCAAATCTCTGGTTCATGCTTTTGTGGCTAGTAGGTTAGACTATTGCAATTCTCTTTATCTTGGCCTGCCCAAAAGCTTACTTTCCACTCTGCAATCTGTCCTAAATGCTGCGGCTCGTCTCGTGGCTAAAGCTCCTCGCTACTCTAGCATCTCAGACTTTATGCTTAACACCCTCCACTGGCTTCCAATTTCTGACCGCATTAAATTCAAACAAGTAATTATTGTTTCCGCAGCGCTTCGAGGTCAGGCGCCATCTTACATTACTGAGCTTTTCAAATCACCCTCTTCTGCTGCTCATCGCCTGCTCCGCTCCACTGATCAGAAGAATGTTTATGTCCCCAGATCACGCACTGCCCTTACCCAGCGTCGGGCTTTTGCAGTGACTGGACCCTCCCTTTGGAATGCCTTAAACCCATCCATTCGGGAATCACTTCTTACTCCCTCGCTCTGCTCAATGTGAAAGCTGAAGTCTCATTACTTTACCCTGCGACTCCAATGCTAGGAGCGCCTCTGAATAGAAATAGAAGAGGCGCTATACAAATGTCACATTACATTATTATTATTATTATTATTATATTATTATTATTATTATTATTATTATTATTATTATTATTATTATTATTATTATTATTATTATTATTATTATTATTATTATTATTATTATTATTATTATTATTATTATTATTATTAAACGACAAGATTAACGTGACATAATGTCTAACGACTGCAAGGGCACGTAACAATAACAATATGAAACAGTAATGAATGATCCTACTGCCCAGAAGATGGATCACTGCAGTCCAGTTGTGCAGGTTTTCCAAGGTTCAGATCAAAGCTTCGTGCTTGCAAACATCAAAATGAAACTGAAAAGACGAATAAGAAGACCATCCCAAACATCAAGAGACATAAATAAGTTAGAAGAAAAGAATTTTGAGCAATCCTACCAAAGTACTGGAATTTAAGATCAGAGATACACAATAGATCCAGATGGAAGAGCAGTATATTGATAAGAGAGCTGGCGGGATAGCATGAGTGATCCGAGAAGCTTTTGAAGAGACAGTACCAGAAAAGCAGAAAATCAATAAGAAATGGATCACAGAAGCAACCCTCAAACTTGTGGTCGATAAGAGAGCCCTAAATGTTAGACGTGATTTACCTGATACAACTAAAAAAGAGTATGGATTAAAATGTAATGAAGTGAAGAAGGCTGCAAGAACAGAACAAATAATTGGCTTGAAGACCAACGCAAGAATATCCAAAAGTACCATGGCGAGGTTAAAACAACAGAAGCTTACAAGCTAACCCGGTGTAGCATAATAATAATAATAATAATAATAATAATAATAATAATAATAATAATAATAATAATAATAATAATAATAATAATTATTATTATTATTATTATTATTATTATTATTATTATTATTATTATTATTATTATTATTATTATTATTATTATTATGTACTTCTATATCACCATTTCTAATACTCAAGGGTATCAATCGATGGTACTTCAAATCCATCCGCAAAAGACCAGGTCATTCCAGAGATCAGTCAGAGGGAAACAGCAAGACAGACTATGAAGAGAATGCTAATTGGAAGAGATGTGTTTTAAGCCTATATCTGAAAATACTCAGTTTATTGGAAGATGTGACAACCAGAGGGAAAGAGTTCCAGATTTTTTTACCAGAAATATAAAAAGCTCTCTTACCAATTTCAGTGTTTGTTCTAGGTACATTTAACAATGAATCAGCAAATCTTGTTGAATGATAATGTTTCGGATGGCTTATGATAGATTTTAAATATTGATGTTGGCCAGACTACAGTATTTTAAAAACAAGGACACCAGTCTTAAAAACAATTTTCTGTTCTACTGGCAGCCAGTGTAACTTTTGAAGGACAGGTATAAAGTGATCATGTCTGCGAGTTTTTGTAATGGCCCGAGCCACAGAATTCTGAATCTTTTGAAGTTTTTGTAAATTAGATTTGGCCGTACCATTATAAAGAGAATTGCAATAATCAAGCCTACTGCTGACAAGGGCATTGGCAAGAGGAATCAGAGCAGGTTTCGGCACAAGATCACGAATTCGTCGAATGTCTCTAATTTTAAAATGAGCAGCTCTGCTAACTTTATTTATGTGATCATTAAAAGACAGGTTTTTGTCAAATATTACATCTAGGTTGCGGACAGACTGACTTTGATTAACTGAAATGTTGTCAAATTTAAATGAATGCATGTTATCAAATTTACTTAAATTAAAAGATATACCAAAAAGTAAAAACTCCGTTTTTGAAGGGTTCAATGCAAGCTTATTACTAAACATCCAAGACTGAACATTTTTCAGACAAATGGATAAATTTTTTAGTGACCCAGAAGAGGGTTTTATCATCAAAGGCAATGAATAACTGTGTATCGTCAGCGTTTAAATGATAGCAGAGAATTTTGAAAGAAGCGATCCAAGGGGCATTATATATAAGGTGTAAAGGAGAGGGCCTAAAACAGATCCCTGGGGAACACCAAAATCTAATTTAACTGAGTTTGACTTAGCACCATTACAATAAACAGATTGACTGCGATGTTGAAGGTAGGATGTGAACCACTCTAATGCAGTACCCGATTTGCCAAACCAATGTTCGAGTCTATGGAGAAGGATTGCATGATCTATGGTGTCAAAAGCCGCAGACAGGTCTAGTAAAATAAGTGCAGTTATCTTGACATTATCCATAGCAGACAAAACATAATTATGAACAGCCAGGAGAGCAGTTTCAGTTGAATGAAATTTTCGATATGCAGATTGCTTAGGCAATAAAAGATTATGCCATGAAAGATGTACATTTATTCGACTAAGCACAATGCGTTCAACAAGTTTAGATATAAAGTTTAAATTTGAGATAGGCCTATAGCTAGAAAAATCATTTGGGTCGAGTGTTGGTTTTTTCAGTAATGGGTGGACGAGAGCGCTAGCATAAGTTGATGGAAAGGTACCTGAAGACAGACATAGGTTAACCAAACGGGTGATTATTATTATTATTATTATTATTATTATTATTATTATTATTATTATTATTATTATTATTATTATTATTATTATTATTATTATTATTATTTCTAGACAATTTCTCCAGCGCAGTAAACAAGGTTTTAAGGCCTACGACAAAAGCGCTTTGACATAATTCTATCAATAAAATCCGATATTAAATAAGTGTGTTTTTAAGTTCCTAAGAAAGGATTCCGCAGAGACAGCTTCCGACACAACGTCAGGTAACGAATTCCAAAGTAACGGATTCCCTTTGGAGAATGACCTTTCTCCAAACTTGGAGGTCTTTGACGGAGGAGGGACAAGCAGCAGGACTCGACGACTCGACCGAAGCTTCATTCTCGACTCATTTGACGTCGTTCGCTGCACCGGCGCACTCAGATATTCTGGGCAGTGTGGATCATAAAGGGCTCGGAAAGTGAGCCAACAACGCTTGAAAACAATACGCTGTTGAACGCGTAACCAGTGGAGGCGGTCTCTCAGCAGTGGCGTGATGTGGTCATTCCAGCGACAACCGAAGACCACTCGTGCAGCCAGATTCAGTACGGACTGAAGTCGATTTAGCTTGTTTTCCGGTAGGCCTAGCAGGACACTGTTACAGTAGTCCATTCTTGACAAGACGAAGGCCCGTACAAGCTGAACGGCCGCACTCACCGTTAGGTAGCGCCGAACCAGCTTGACCCTCCGTATCTGGTAATGACAGCATCGGATAACGTTGTTGGTGTGTGCATCAAACGATAGGGTTTCGTCCAAAAGGACACCTAAGAGACGCACACTCGCCACAGGAACAACAATGGCATCACCCACAGTGAAAGGGACTCGACTCAACAACTTCCTTCTTCCTGGAGTGCTGATCCAGAGGAATTCCGTCTTGTCCGGATTCAATGCCAGACGATTTTCTTCTGTCCATCTGATGATTGCAGATATGCAATTCGTGAAGGACATCCGAAGTTGCTCTGTATCCGACGGCATGCACGAGGAATAAATTTGCCCATCGTCAGCATAGGAGTGCTGGCCCAAGCACATCAAAACACTGCTTAAGGATATGGGTTGGAATAACGTCCAGCAAACACTGTTTATTCGGCAAAGAGAAAATAATTTGGCGTATTTCAGACAGATTGGTGGGGTGGAATGCTGTGAATATTGAGGGAGGGGTTTTTGGCAGTAAGCAGTTGTCTTCTATGGAGTATGTTGGGAATTTGAGTCTGATGCTAGATATTTTATCTTAGAAAAATTGTAGAAATTTGTCTGCTAGCTGTTGAGGTGAATTTGACTGAGGTAGTGTACTTTTTCTTTCTCGATGCAAAAATTTATTTAAGGAATTCCATAAAGATTTTGGTGAATTTAGATTATCATTTATAAGATTGGAAAAGAACTGGGCTTTGGCATTATTGACTAGCTTACGAACATAGCGACATTGCTTCCTAAACCGTTTAAGGTCTGATGGGAGTTTAGAATGACGCCAAGCTCGTTCCAATCTACTTCTACGCTGACGTGCTTCGGAAATATCTTTGTCGAACCAGGGTTGTGAAGGCCTATCAGTAACAATTTTGGCTTTGTCGGGGATAAGATCATCCAAAATACTACACAAAACATTTTGAAAAAGATTTGCATATTCTGTTACAGATTCTGTTGTGGAAGTAAATCATGGTAAAGAAAGAATTTTCAACTGAAACTGCTCGATGTCTAGCAACCTCCAGGGTCTAAATTTGATCGAATTTCTAGAGGAGGGAGCCTTAAATTGAAAGTTCACAGAGCATGATACAGTAAGATGATCAGATAGATAGGAATCATTATTTGAGACAAAAGAAGCAACTGTGCTATCAGATCTTGTGATAAGAAGATCAAGTGTATGCCCTAGATGGTGAGTTGGGCCAGTCACATGCTGCTTAAGGTCACAATTATTTAAAAGATGTTTGAACTGCACTGCATGACTGTCTATTAAATCATCAGTATGAATATTAAAATCACCAGAAATTATAAATTCACCAGGAGAGGAAATGAATGTCTCAAGAATTGATTGAAATTCTGTCATAAAAAGTGCAAAAGATGATTATGGCGGTCTGTAAAAGTTTACAAAGGAAATTATTTTGTTACCAGAATCAAGTGCTCCTCAAGTGATTGAAAAGGTGCACCAGGAACTGACAGTTGGGTAAAATTTAAAAATTTTTTGTATACAAAAACAACTCCGCCACCATTGCCATGCTGCCTTGGATTGCTAAGAGGGGAAAAATCAGGAGGATGTAGATCAGATAAAAATGATGGAGTATCATTTTCGCGGAGCCATGTCTCATTCATTTCTGACAGTTGGATAAAATTTAGAAATTTTTTGTATAGAAAAGCAACTCCGCCACCATAATTACCATTATTATAATTACCATTATAATGACTCCATATAATAATAACTCCCTCATTATATATATATATATATATATATATATATATATATATATATATATATATATATATATATATATATATATATATATATTTAATAATAACTCTCTCTATATATTATAATAGCTCGGATGGATTTAGTTTTTCAGAAGCAACACAACTGAAGCAATGGTGTGCTACATTGACCAGAAACAATATCTTGTCAGTATATATTTTACCAACTCAGCAGTAGGTAAATGGTGTGGACTGCGGTTGCCAACGCCATTGCAACAGCTGTCGAATTTCTAGTGGAGGATGGCGATCCATTATCTGAATTTTACATAGAGCAAAAGCGCCAGCATCTTAAGTTATGCTTGGAGCAAGGCAATATGCGTCCATTTCCTAAGTCTGCGTAGAAATTTAAAAGACGAAAACCGAAACTGACGAAAATAGATTTATATTGGTGATCTCTACTAACATTTTAAATATGCATAACTATGTACATTACATGAATGTTGACATTTCACGATGTTTCAAAGATTTTGCGTTTACTTTAAGAAAATTATCATTGTTAAAAATTACCACACTTGGTAAATAACTAGGCATAACATTTAAAATTTAATTGAGCTGATATAGGCCTACTTTTTCTGGGGAGTTATTATATATATATATATATATTATAATGATGGGGGAGTCATTATTATACATATAATAATGAGGGGGAGTTATTATTATATTGAGAGTCATTATAATATGCTATACCGGGACATAAATAGGAAATGGAACCCAAAACAAATGGCCATCAAAGACAAAAATAACAAATTGCTAATGGAAAAAGAAGAAATGCAAATATGGATAGACTATTGCAGTGAACTATACAAGGCGCAGGCAGACCCCGTAGTACAGAAGGAACTTGTAGAGGAATTGCAGAAAATATCACCACCCTGCTTCGACTGTGACAGAGACAACGACATCCTGAAAGAAGTAGAAATGGCGGTAGGAAAACTTAAGAATAATAAGAGCCCTGGAAATTAGAGGATTACAGGAGAGATGATCAAATGTGGCGGTGAAATAATTATAGAAAAACTGCACAAACTATGTAACATGATATGGAAGGTAGCTGCCTCCACAATTGCCACCTCAATAGTCCACTCCAAATTAGATTATTGTAACTCCCTCTACTATAACCTTCACAAAGCCTCCATCAACAAATTGCAATCAATACAAAATGCACTTGCTCGTGCTGTTACGTACTAAGTCACCTAAATTCTCCCATATTTCACCCATACTAAAATCATTACATTGGCTTAAAATAGCTGAACGTATCCAATATAAGATAATAACACTTACATATAGTTCACTTCAGTCATCAAAACCTGTATACCTTAGATCACTATTAACCATCGAGCCTTCTCGACCCACACGCTCATCATCTCATCTTACTCTATCACGCCCGCTGTCATCCCTGCAAATTTGCAACCGTGCCTTCTCATACGCTGCACCTGAACTTTTAAACTCTATCCCATCTTCCATCCGCAGACTTGGACACTTTCAAGCAATAAAATCTGAATCATCATTTCCCATAATCCCTGCATTATCTCATAAAGTCTTCAGGTCTAAGCTTAAATCCTTTCTTTTTCTAAAATCATTCCCTCCATAGCTGTAACAATCTAGCCTCACTGCCCTTTGGATGTTGACTGTTGTCTGGCTGATCATATATCTTTCCCATAGCTAATTTAAGAAAGGCTGAGCGCCTAAGAATAAGCAGCTACTGTTGTGCTGCTTTCCAAGGCGCTATAGAAATCCACGAAATTTTACTTACTTACTTAGGCCTACTTAGTAGGAAGTCAGCTGAAGTGACAAAATCAATATTAGTACTAATACACAAGAAAGGAAGCATGACGGAATGCAAGAACTATCGAACGATAGCATTGCTAAACCACCTTGGAAAAGTACTAGTGAACGAATGAATCTGAACGAAAGACTTAAAAACACACATGGAATAATACCTGGCTGATTAGCAAGCAGAGTTTAGAATAGAGCGAAGCACGACGCAACAGATACTGGCATTGAGATTACTGGCGGAAAAAGCACGAAGGAAATACAAGAAAACCAATGAAGCTGCTTCATCGATTTCCAAAAAGCATTTGACACCATAGATCAAACAATAACCAGGGCTGTACTCGAGTCATACGGAGTGGACCAATATTTGGTTAGACTGTTAAATTACATCAGCAATAACTCAAGTTCAGCAGTGCGAATCTGCGGAGAATGGTTTAAAACAAGCAGATGCAAAAGACAAGGAAATGACATATCACCTATGGTTTTCATCACAGACCTGGAAAGAGCAATGGACAAAATTAAAGAACATATAGAAGGCACAACAGTTCAGGGACTCTCATTTAACAACCTTAGGTTTGCTGATGATATTGACATCCTAGAGGGAAATGAAGATGATCTGGAAGACACGGTACAGACACTGAGCAATGAAGCTAAGCGCTATGGACTGTCGATAAACACTGAGAAGACAAAGACAATGGTGTTCGGCCAAAAAGAGATCGGAAAAAATGAAAGTAAATAAAAGTAGAGAACGTAGAAAACTTCATCTATTATTATTATTATTATTATTATTATTATTATTATTATTATTATTATTATTATTATTATTATTATTATTATTATTATTATTATTATTATTATTATTATTATTATTATTATTATTATTATTATTATTATTATTGGTAATTATTATTATTACAACGTCTGATTAAAAGAACTCGTCCTAAAAGAACTGCGTGAACACATACAAAAACACAAGAAATCACAAGTAGCTCCTGCGGAAAAGCCAGGTTTTAAGCTTCTCTTTGAAGGTGTTAACAGAAGGAGAGAGCTACACAAATGGAGGCAGACAGTTCCACGCTCTCGACGCGGCCACAGGGAACGCGCGATCACCGACAGTTCGAAGGCGCATCCTCGGGACGACCAGTGAGGTGGAACGGGCAGATCTCAAACGTTGCCGACCTTCCAAGTCAGCTACTCGTACCAGTTCAGTCGACAGGTATGCAGGGACGACACCATTCAGGCATCGGTAGGCTAATAACGCGAGCTTGAAGTGGATTCTTTCTGGCGCTGATAGCCAGTGCAAATCACGAAGCGATGGAGTTACTATACATGTTCACCTGGTGGAATATGGCAGATCATACGAGCAGCAGCGTTTAAGAACGGACTGAAGACGGTTGAGAAGGGTTTTCCGTATTCCGGCGAGAGTAGCATTGCCATAATCTAATTTGGTCAACACCAGAGTGGAGACCAGTGTTTTGAGTGCAGTGGCTGACACTGAGCGACGAATACTTCTAATCAGCCGGAGGGCATTGAAGCATCCAGCCACAGTCTTCGAAACGTGTGTCTTCATTGATACGGTGCTATCCAGGAATATCCCGAGGTTCCGTACCGACGACACCGGCTGCACATCAATTCCGTCGATACGTATGCAGGTAGACGGTATCGAATGTTTCTGTCTTTCAGCAGCCAAAAAAGGACCTCAGTCTTAACAGCATTGAGCTGTAACCGATGCGACTTCAGCCACTTGGACAACTCTGTCAAGCACAGCGTGATTTTCTGCTGGAGCAATTCGGTTGTCGCAGGGGAACAGCTCCCGTATACCTGTGTATCGTCTGCATAGAGGTGAGCATGCAATCCAAACTGCTGAACGATGCTCACTATGTCAGCAATGTAGAGCACGAAAAGAATAGGTCCCAGGACGGACCCCTGTGGAACCCCGCGCAATACCTGGTTCAGCAGCGTAGCAGAGTTGGCGCAGCGTGCGTGCTGCGTGCGATTCGATAGGTAGGAAGCGAACCACTGGAGCATTGAGCAGCCCACTCCGAACGAAGCTTCCATCTTACGCAGAAGCGTGCCATGGTCCACTGTGTCAAAGGCGGCAGTAAGATCCAGCAGCACGATGACTGCTACATCCCCCCTGTCGAGCGCACGGAGAATGTCAGATGCAACTTTCAACACAGCGGTTTCAGTAGAGTGGTAGGCGCGGTATGCAGACTGTAGATCGGGAAGCAGATTGGATGTTGTCAGGTAGCGGATGAGTTGATGAGAAACGAGCCGCTCGAGAAGCTTTGATAAAACTGTCAGGTTAGAGATCGGCCTGTACGACTTCACATCGGCGGGGTCTGAGTTGGATTTCTTAAGTCTCGGGGTTATGTAGGCTGACTTGAATGTTGTCGGCACGATTCCGGCGGACATCGAGCGATTGAAGAGTGCAGTGATGAACGGTGCGAGTAGATCGGAGAATTCCTTTAGAAGAACAGTCGGCAGAGGGTCGTTGGCGCATTGTTTATCCGGCAGTGCTCGTATGTGCGAGACCACCTCGTCGGTAGAAAGAGGCTGGAACGATCCGAAGTAGCACTGTGTGAGTGGTACACTAGGCACAGGAGCAATATGATCATCTGTCGCTGCACACAACCCTGCCTCCTTGTCACGCAGGTATTCGGCGAAGGCTTGGAAGCAACATGACGCATGACTCAGACTGCAGACAGGAGGTCACAAGAAGAGCAGCAAGGGCTCTAGATCAACTGACGGCATTGGACAAGATCTGGAAAAGCAAATCAATAAGCACTGAAACAAAAAAGAAAATACTCGAAACCTGTATCTTCAGCAGCTTTTTATATGGATGAAACATGGACCATCACCAAAGACTTGGAAAGAAAATACTAGCCTTTCAAAGAGATTGTGATAGAAAAATACTAAGAATCGGATGGGTCGAAAAATCACAAATGAAAAACTATACAGAAGAATTCAGCCCAAACCAGCCATGCTGTTAAGAGATTGTGATAGAAAAATACTAAGAATCGGATGGGTCGAAAAATCACAAATGAAAAACTATACAGAAGAATTCAGTCCAAACCAGCCATGCTGTTAAGAGTAAAACAAAGGAAACTCCATCTGTTTGAACTCATATGCAGAATGAAAGAGGACAGAAAGATCAAAGCTCTAATGTTTGGAATTCATGGAGGACGCCAATAAGACGGGCATACCACACAAGGAATGGTGTGATGATATTGAAGAATGGCGTAGAAGCAGTTTACAGGATCTTAGCCACAGACCAGGTACATCTAAAGTCATGTACGTGAAGCTCAGTCCAATGTTTTCTAGGCGGACAAGTGTAGGCCAATGCGTTGCAATGGGACCTGGATCATCTGTCCTGATGCAGAGTCCGGCCGCCCAGATGGCTGCAGCCGACTGCCTAATGACAATGCTCTCACTCACTGGGCAGCAACCTGGTCACTGGTCAGCCAGAGTGATTCACCCTCATTCTAATCTGCTGTGTCTTACATATCAGTCAACGACTCGCTTATGTAGAGTATAACTCTTTGCGTTAATAGTATTAACTGGTTGTATTAGTTTTACTGTTAGCGTATAGTCTCGAGTATAGCTTTGTTTGTAGCCTATATAGATATAGGTTACTGCGCATAGTGTTTGAGTGATTCTTGCACATTTTGGATTACTAGTTCTTCGATGGATTAATTGGATTTACAGATGCTCAGCATACGGATTATATTCAAATTCATTCACAGATCCAACAATAGCATTTCTTCAGTGGATTAGATCGAATCATTGTCAAGATTTCATTCCGAAAACATTTGGGAATAATTAACTGCATTTCCAAAATCAACTGGACGAATGGACGACGACAAGCAAACAATGGAAGAACATACAATTGACAAACTAATGGGGATATAGGCCTATTTGAAATCAGATGCTGTTCCATCAGTATTTTCAATGCTCATCTGTAGTAATCACAGTGGTTTTTGGCGGCGGTATGGTAGTAATCGTAATATCAGTAAACTACGATGGAGTAAGACAGCAGCAGTAGTAGCAGCAACAACAGCAGCAACAGCAGTAGTGGTAGTAATGGTGGTGGGGTAGTAGTAGTCGCAGTGGAAGCGCAGTGGTGGCTGTAGTAGCAGTGGTTATAATAATAGTGAGACTAAAAAAATGGTGGCAAGTGGTTGTAATAATGATTGGGTAGTAGTAGTTGCACTAATAGTATTAGTAATAATAGTAGTTAGTGTGAGTCTAATAGTAGTAGTTGAAATAAAATTGTGTTAGTAATAGTTATCGCAGTGGGGGGTAATTATAAAAGGTGTGGGTAGTAGTATTAGTAGTAGCCGCTGTAATAGCTATGGGCAGTGGCAGTTCCACATGGGGTTCGGGGCCCGTTCCTTGTTGAACGTCTGGCCCCTGTTGGTACCCTATACTTTTACTACATACCTAGCAACAAATAGTTGGCCCCCAAACCAGCCATGCCCCACTTGCCAAATCTTGAGCCGCCATTTCAAGGTTATTTCGAGGATTGTGAATTTAGGGGGTGTCTGTAAAATTTGTGGACTCTGCCAAATAAGCGTGAAAAAAGTCACCCCATAAAAAGTCTGACAGGCAAAAGACTCAAAAACCTTATCAAATCTCAAAAAATTGTCTCAAAAAGTCTGTTTGGTCATCAGAGAAGTAAATTAACAATTAGGAGGGCGTTGTTCGGGGTTATTTAGGATACATACCATTTTTAGACTAGGGAATCTTAGGGGATGTCGACCTCAAATGGGGAGTGTTAGGGGCTTAAAAATAACCCTGCGCCTTTGTTGGATAGTAGTAGTATTTGTAATAGTAGTAATAACAGTGTAGCGTTAGTTAGTAGATTAAAGTAGTAGTAGTTGTAGTAAAATAGGTCTTGTGTAATGAAAGTAGTAGAGTAGTAGCAGTAGCAGGCCCAGTAGTTACAGTAGTAGTAGTAGTAGTAGTAGTAGTAGTAGTAGTAGTAGTAGTAGTAGTAGTAGTAGTAGTTGACCAGAACAATGCTTGATCGGAGATATCGATTTAAGGGTGTTGCTGCAATGAGTTATAGCCAGTAAACACCCCCACTTTCAGGGCCAAGACAAAATAGGAGATAAAATAATTAACAAGTTTCCTTCATTTCCCGGGATTTAAACATGCTAGGGAAAATGGAAGGAATCTATGAAATAACGCAAATGTAGTGGAGTAGCAGTATAGTAGTAGTAAGTAAGTAGTGATAGTAGTATTTAGTAGTAGTAGTTGTAGTAGTAGTAGTAGTTGTTGTTGTTGTTGTAATAGTAGTCTAATAAGTAAACTGTTAAGTCTTCAATTGTCCGCCCCTCATTTCTGTTTTGTCCACTTGCTTATATATAGATGTCCCTGCCACAGACCAACGGACAGGAAAGAATGGAAGAAAACTGTGGACATGGCATTATACACTAACAGGCGATGAGCCCACGGTTAAAAATGATATCTACATGACAAAGACGTTACAATCCGACATTACAAATCGTTTCTTTTTACATAGAATGTTTCTTTTAAAAGGCATGAACATGGCTGCGTCTAGTTCAATAAATATAAAATTCGTAAAAGTCTGTCAGGAAACGTAAACAGCTGCCCGGTGTAATCTAAACAGACTCCGGTTTGGTTCCGTCTTAGTTTGTAAATTGACTCTGAAACTAATTGCATCCATCAATTCACACAGAAATCTTTCTGCCTTTAACCTATATTCCAGAACACTTTTGTTTGTACACTGCAGGACGTGCAGGGGCTGTCGGTCGAACATTTTGGATCAAATTGCTTATACAGTAACTTTCTCCTCCTCTCCTCTTTCCCTCCTCTCCTCTCCTCTCCTCTCTCCTCTCCTCTCCTCTCCTCTCCTCTCCTCCTCTCCTCTCCTCTCCTCTCCTCCTCTCCTCTCCTCTCCTCCTCTCCTCTCCTCTCCTCTCCTCTCCTCCTCCTCTCCTCCTCTCCTCCCTCTCCTCTCCTCTCCTCTCCTCTCCTCTCCTCTCCTCTCCTCTCTCCTCTCCTCTCTCCTCTCCTCTCCTCTCCTCCTCTCCTCTCCTCCTCTCCTCTCCTCTCTCTCCTCCTCTCCTCTCCCTCCTCTCCTCTCCTCTCCTCTCCTCTCCTCTCCTCTCCTCTCCTCTCCCTCTCCTCTCCTCCTCCCTCCTCCTCTCTCCTCTCCCTCTCCTCTCCTCTCCTCTCCTCTCCTCCTCTCCCTCTCCTCTCCTCTCCTCCTCCTCTCCTCTCCTCCTCCTCTCTCTCTCCTCTCCTCTCCCCTCCTCTCCTCTCCTCCTTGAACGTCTTGTAACCACGGCGTGTCGTTTCTAATATCGATTACCTGACAGCAAGTTGAGGGGCAAGTGATACAGATACAGTCGGCAATGGTTTAACCGTGAGCGTCCATACTATTAAAGGCATTAGGCCTCGATGGCCCAAAATGTTTGTTTATGTTTTACAGAAGAAACGCAATTAATCACTCAGATTTTACCTACTAACTATGAAAAAATTGCAACTATTTACTGAAAAAAGTTACTCTGAAATAAAGTAACGCGTTACAGGTTCTAAGTGCCCAAAAAACTAGCGCGTTACTTTTGCGCTGAATTTGCAAGCCGTGTCATCGAAAATGCTCCGATCGCGAAGATATTGAGATCTGAATTATTAAAGGGAAAAATATCTTGTGTAATGAAAGACTGCAACTGATACACATAGACATTGTTCTACTGACCATCCAGGCTGCCGTTATCCGCGGACGAAGATATCTTACAGCATAACCAGTAAACTCCACGTCTGTTCATAACACAAAACGACACAATTCAAATTCACACAAACGATAGGATATCGAATAACGCTGATAATGATTTCGTTTGGTAAGCTTCTAATAAATAAGTCGTCTTTTGTGCTGAAAACGTGGCCGGACAAAATGTCACGGACAAAACGTCACGTGTTGGGGTTGGGGTTAGGCTTAGGGTTACATTTTATCCCCATTACATCTTATTTTGTCCCCATGACATTTGTCCTAAGCCGCTGAAAACGATCATTAAATTTCGCAGAAAATCCTGGTTTCATAAACAATTTCAGCTAATTTTTGAGTCGTTGTCGTCCAGGAAACAGCACCTATGCACTAAAATTCTTGCCATTGTGAATTGGAATTATAAGATCAACTGCTGCTTTCGCTCTTAAAACCTACTTTAAAAACAAATGTCAATCCCTATTTAACTTTTAAAACTACTGTTTTGCATGAATCTGTATTTCTAATAAAATAGGCAGACTCAGAGCCAGCCGTTCTGGGCGGACAGTTCGAGTTGCTGAGATTATCGTCTCTTTTGTTGTCTATCGTCGGTTATACTCAAACTCGATTTTACTCACTTACTAACTCAATAGTTTGAGTGGCGTAATCAGAACGAGCCGATCTCTCATCTGATAAAGTTACACCAGCTCACAACATTTAAAAATGCCATTTTCGAAATGCAACAAATGCTTTTGAATGCACGCGCTGATAATTAATTATTTGACTACTGCAATTTGTAAGTACTCAAAGCGCGTAGAGAAGACCGACGCGGAGATAAATCTTTGACGTGAAATGGCTGAGTTACCCTTAGAACAGTCGTTCTTTTCTTTCTCAGGATTCGAACAAGACTCCGGCCTGTCCTCTTTTGCAATATATATACCGCCTGGACACAAGTCGGTCAACTCCTTCCAATCGACTTGTGTGCACCTGAGGAGGATTTATATCAGATAAATTACCAAAGTGCTGCACCTGTCATGTTACGAAACCATACTGAGCTGCGCATTAAACAAAACGAAAGAAAACACGGAATACGAGTGGCACAAAACAGCAGTCTAATCACTTGAATGTATGAATCTCGTAATTGAATGACTTTGACTTCAACTGCAACTTTTAAATTCTAGTAGTCTTGGGGTTTCGCTATGAGATTTCGCGCAGATGGCAAACCACTCACCGTCAACTGATTGTAGAGTGACAAATGATTTTTATTACAATTTTAAAAACTTTAGAAACCTCTTTAAATCTGGGGTGTCAAACTCAATTTCAAATAGCGGGCCACATAAGTCTTTGTGGTTGTCGCGGGCCGGATTTGTACATAACATTAACACAAACTACAGTAGGCTTATTACACAAAGCAGTCCATAAAAATTGTTTCAAAATCTGTGACAATTAACATCTATCGTGTCGCATTCGTGTGTAACAATTTGAGTTTCATGTATGTAATTTCCGATTTTCATATATCTACCTGTTGAACACGACTTAAATAAAGCAACTTTGCATCAAGTTCTTTCTTGTATTCAGCCACATACACGCGTGCCGGTGTAGCATATTATAATGACTCCCATATAATAATAACCCCCTCTCATTATTATATGTATAATAAAGACTCCCCTTCATTATTATATATATAATAATAACTCTTTCTATATTATAATAACTCCCAGAAGAAGTAGGTCTAAAAATTGAAAAATAACCCCAATTTATAAAAATGTCTCCAAAATCGTTATATGAAATTATAGACCCATTTCCAATCTCCCAGTTTTCATAAAATTCCTGAAACGGCAATGCTTACCAGAATGTTAAACTACTTAGATGCATTTAATATGCTATCCACTGATCAATATGGTTTCAGCCTTATTTCTCCACTTAAATGCCAACAGTGAATTTAATTGATACCAAAACAACAAATTTTGAATCCCACAAGCACACTATTTAGAACAATCCTCGATATAAAAAAAGCTTTTGGTGCTCTAGACCATGGCATCTCAGCTGACTTCTGAAAAACTAAGGGAGTTATTATAATATAGAGAGAGTTATTATATATATTATATGATATATATAATAATGAGGGGGAGTTATTATTATATGGGAGTCATTATAATATACGACACCGGTGTCATATAAAATAAGTTCCGCCATAGAATAAGTTCCTGATCAAATTTTGATTGGTCGGCGGATAGCCTGTCAATCAACATTAGAACCGCCCCGTCCATAGCAACGCGTACCATAATTTTGGTTCCTACTTGGGAATTCTTGGCAGGTTTGAAAAATATGCAAAGTGGGAGTCAACGGGTCTGGAACAGCAAATAGAAATTGGATGTCGGGGGTTTAACAACAGAAATCAATCGTATTTTACAGCCCCAAATTAAAACCCTTTTCAATATGGCACCTTTTTAAGAAGGCTTTCCACCTTTATCCCTGTCCATTAATTATCGCAGGAAAATTTACGGGAGGTCATAAATTTATATCAGGTCAAATTTTTGGGCATAAATTTTATCCTACCCATTACAAATATATAGCCTTACTTTGGCCGAGACTGAAATGTTAGGTCATAAATTTATATCCTAGGTCATAAATTTATATCCAACATCTACACCTTTGGTCATAACTCTGATATTCAACAGGTCCCCCTAGGTCATAAAATTTACCCATGTAATGTGACAATGGTATTTATACAAAATGGATAGGAACTTATTTTATGGCGGAACTTTAGCCTCTGATTAAGATGCACTGTTCGACATTTGTGTTTGAAAAATGGTATAAGACATCAATCGTGTTTTCAATAAGGCATAGGGCTGTCCAAACTTTTATTTTCGGATGATCAGGATATTTTTTCTCAGCCCTCAACATCAGTCGACCTTTTTGGTAATGTGACAATGGGTATACAAAATGGACTTAGCTCTGAGCAATTGGAAGACACCCTCCCCCTTTTATTGTCGGATTTTCCCGGGGAGAGACACCCGACACCCCTCGATTTTCCTGACACCCCATAATTCAAATCCTAGAAATAACACTGCCCCTCCCCTAATTATCAACTGTCAACTTTCAGTTACCCCCACCCCAATAATGGAGGCTATTTTTGCTATGCGCTTTTCACGCAGCCTGGTTATAAATCAATCAATCAATCAATCAATAAACTTCTGGCTTCACTATCAGCCTGGTTATAAATGACGTCAAACAGGTAAGTTTTAAGACCAGATCTAAAAGATGATAAATTTTTAGTTTTCTAATAATAACTCCATGATAAAAAAATCAAATGACTAATAATAAATGATATCAAATGACTTAATGTAATGTAATGTAGCGAATTTAGATAATAGCGTAGAACCCTTAGTAGCAATAGACGCAAGTGATAGCCATTAATAATTCATGAGCTTAATCCTTTGACAGGTAGCCGCCCGCATAGGTAGTCAGGCCCAATATAATAATAATAGATTGCATAAAGGAAAGACAGGCTGAGTGGTAGACGATTAGTGAATGGCGCGCAGCAATTAGAGAGCGGTGATGAGTGTGAGCTAGCAGGACGAGTGCATGCGCAGAAATCGTATAAATAGCCGGTTCTGCCATAGATCAGGACCGATGGCCGAGGCGGCGTGTGATGGTAAGAAGGTCCATATAAGTGCATATAAGGATAGTGCACTATGCACCCTACGCACCCGTAGGAAGAGTGCACCCTAAGGTTAAGGAAGCACCCTTGAGATTAAGTGCACCTTTGGAAGAAGCGCCGTAGGGGCGGTGCGACAGGTGCGAGAGGTGCAGTGCGAAGGTGCATTGAGAAAGGTGCATTGCGAAGGTGCATTACGAAAGGTGCATTGCGAAGGTGCATTGCGAAAGGTGCATTGCGAAGGTGCATTGCGAGAGGTGCATTGCGAAGGTGCATTGATAGAGGTGCATTGCGAAGGTGCATTGCGAGAGGTGCGGTGCAAGGCACTGAGAGTAAGGCGGTGCGGTGCGAGGCACTGAGCGTTGGTGCGGTAGAGGCACTGAGCGCAGGGAGGCGCGATAGGTGCACGGAAAGAGGTAAGGTGCACGGAGAGAGGTAAGGTGCACGGTGAGAGGCAAAGTGCACGGAGTGAGGTAAGGTGCGCAGGTAGAGAGGTGAGGCGCACGGAGCCAGATAGGTAGAGGTGAAAGGACGCTTTGAGGAAGGGATTGAGCGTGGAACGACGGACGAAAGTACAGAGTAGTGCGCAGAGTGACAGGTGGTAGTAAGAGAGCCTGAGATCTTAGCCAAAAAGCTAAGACGAACGACCACGTGCCTTAGAGTGAGTCATAACCCCGTGTGCGCCGAACCGGACGGAGCCATCTGGAGTTTAGGAGGCGTAGGAACCTCGATAGGCCCGGTTCGCCACAGTAACAGATTAATCTATAAATAGATTGATTTGAATTATTATTACCGCGACGTCTAACAATTTAGCATAGCATAGTATAGCTAGCATTAGACAGAATAAACTAGGATTAAAGCGAAATGTTAAAATCTACTGTTACTACTTGAGTTCGTCTGGAATGTACGAGTGCCTCATGATTTTTCGTCCCGTCTCTGTGATGCCCTAACATAAAGATCAACGAACATAAGAATAATAAGATTTGAAACTGCAAGTCAGTCAAAGGCATTCACTCACAAGGGTACAACAATTTATTTAAGCTCTTATAGGATTACATTACAACACACCTCTGATTTGCTAAATATTTTTCATAAAGTAGGAATTTCTCAAGAATTTAATAATGGCATAGACATTTCCAGTGCTCTTAAATATTCAGCATCGCCGTTAGTCAATAGTCAAACCATTAATAGTTTGTACAGTCAACTGAACCTACAAATAATCAATAATTGTGTAAACCAATAGCTTTACTACTAACGAGAGATGGTAAGTAATGTGGTGTCCGAGTGAACAGGGTCGTATTCGCTCTTTGGAAATCACCTGCGAATTGAAAAATTGGTTTAATATTCAAGCTACTTTTAAACTTATTCAATTCAATCTTCTCTCGGTCTTAATATAAGATTGTAATTATCTGGCTGTGACGAATCTATTTAATTGTCCAAGCAGACCTCCCTGTAGTCTACATTCCGTTCCATCCTCAATGAATCCGCAATCGTGGCTTCCTGAAGACGCTTGCTAAATCGGCAAATCGGAGGAGGCGGCTGCACGGAATTTTCAAGGTCAGTATTCAAGGTCAAAGCCAAATCGAACCCGTGCAATCTCGAACTCGACTCTGTAGCATTCACGGCTCAGTCAGGCACATACACTCAACTCTGGCGAGCACTCTTTCTCTCTCATCATCATCATCATCATCATCACCACCACCACCATCATCATCATCATCTTTATCATCATCATCGTCGTCGTCGTCATCAAGCTCACTGGTGGAGTGTGCCGGGGTGTAGACCTCTCTCACCAGTTCGACAATCTTTGGGAGTAACCGGATCGATAACATCAGTTTTCACGGTGCAGACTTCTCCACATAAACGAAGACTTGTGACGCTGTACATCTGTTTTCATCATCCAGTCCAATAGCATTATCATTTGTCTTCTTTTTGTCTTTCTTCCTGATGTACTACCCTCAATTACTGTTCTAAGCAATGTTTCTCCCCTTAGTACGTGTCCAATCCAGTTCCTCTGTCTTTTTTGATGGTACTGATTAACGATCTTTGTTCGTCCACCATCTGTAGTACTTCATTTTTTTCTTGCCCGTCCATTTGATATTTTTCACACCTCACAGCGGTGAGGGGGTGGCAACGACCAAGTAGCGGACTGCCTGCTAGGGCTATGCCATCAGGGGTGAAAGTGCTAGCACTGAAGTACCCCTTGGGCGTTACGCGAGGTGGACAGACCTAGCAGGAATCCTGAAAACGGTCGGCTAACGTGGGCTCCGGTTAAGACTCCGAAGAAGGAAAACCCAAAATTCAAAACCCGGACAGGACGGGTCCGTTGAGCTCGGGAAGGCAATCGTCCTATGAGAAGACAACTCTAAACAAATTACGTCGAGGAAGGCAAGGGGAAACCACCTCGACTATTATTCCCTTGAAGCTCCAATGTGCGAGAATATGAAACAACAAATGAACGTCCTGCCGAATACCTAGTGGAGTGTTTAATAGGTTGAGAAATAAGTCGAATCTTAAGGTAATTGGGCACATTATTATTTAAGACCCTCGTTTAAGACCTCGTACAATTTAGCTATTTGACTGTAAAGCGCATTTGTTTTTGGTCTTCGTCATGGTTACGGCGCTCTATAAATTGTCATGTATAGAATAGAATATAATTATATAACATGGTTTTAAATACTAAAAGAAAGATTTTATACTAAATTCCGCGTCTAATAGGAAGCCAATTTATGGACCGTTTAGCTGAAGTTATATGTTTGAATCCGGATATGATTCTAACTAAAAATTCTGCACTCTCTGGAGTTTCTGCATATTTGAATTTGTGATGCCGAAAAGAAGGGAATCTAATCGACTAGATACCAATGCATTGGCTAACTGAATAAGAACAGGCTTGGGAGGAGATGTCTGATGCGATACATATCTCGAATGTAATAGTGCAAAATTTTGCACACTGAATTTATGTGACTAGTGAAAGAAAGGGAAGAGCCAATTGTCACGTTGCGAGCAGAAGTACTTCTAGGAACAACAGTGGAATCTCCTAGTACTGCAGATTATTATTATTATTATTATTATTATTATTATTATTATTATTATTATTATTATTATTATTATTATTATTATTATTATTATTATTATTATTATTATTATTATTATTTTGACGATTTGTGAAGCGCCGTAACATGGCCATCGGCCAAAACCAAAAGCGCTGTACAGTCAACAGTCAACTGTACGATATGGTGAACTAATGCGTTTTCAGCTCTTTAGCAAACGTTTCAGGTGAAGTAATCCCGGCCAGCGCATCAGGGAGCGCGTTCCACAGACGTGGGTTACCGCGAGTCATAGAACGCTCGCCAAACTTCGGAGTCCTGGCCGGAGGAGGAACGTACAGCCGGAAGATCTCAGCTGGAGACGGCACCCGGTCGTCGTTTGTCGTCGTACTAGGCATGCCAAGTAATCGGGACAGGCTGGGTCCCGAAGAGCACGAAAAGTTAACCAACACCGCTCGTAAACTATACGCTCCGGGACCCGAAGCCAATGGAGCTTGTCTCAGCACAGGTGTCACATGGTCGTGCCACCTCAAGCCGAAAATAATCCGAGCCGAGGCATTGATGACTGCCTGAAGTCTACTGAGCTGGTTTCCAGGTAGTCCGAGAAGGAGACTGTTGCTATAGTCCAGTCGTGAGAGTAACAGAGCACGGACAAGATGAATAGCGGCCGGTATTGTTATATAACGACGAACTTCCCTGAATTTGCCGGAGTTGGAAGAAGCAGGAGCGGTCACGGCGCTAAGGTGCCCGACGAGGGTCAGCGAGGAGTCGATGAGCACCCCAGGAGGCGAAGCTCGTTGGATGGAGCCACTTCTTTGCCGCCTATCTCGAACGGTGTTGGGTCGATAAGGTGGCCCCTCCTCGGAGTGCTTAGCCACAGCAGCTCCGTCTTGTGTCAGGTTGAGTGCAAGACGGTTCGATGCCATCCATTCCGCCACCTTGAGCACACAGTCCTGGACCCGAGTTCGTAGCTCGCCGGTCTCGCCTGGGGGCAAGCGGCGTATACCTGCACATCGTCGGCGTATGCGTGGGAGGACAGGCCGAGCGAGTCGATGACACGCCCGACATCGGCCACGTAAAGGACGAATAAATAGGACCGACCCTTGTGGCACACCGCAAAGCCATCCCAGGAGACCGTCTGTGATCTGTCTCTGAGATAGTCTTGCAACCAGGCCAGCGCCGGGCCACCGATCCCATATGAGAGCTCGAGACGTCGACTTAGGATATGGTGGTCGACGGTGTCGAAGGCCGCAGAGAGGTCCAGGAGAGCGAGCAGTGCAAGGTTTCCGCTGGCCACAGCCTCGACAATGTCGTCGAAGATCCTGAGGATGGCCGTCTCCGTAGAGTGGCCCTTCCTGTACGTGGACTCATGAGGCCGTTCTGGGTCAGATATGCAGCGAGCTGCCTGTTTACCATCAAGGACCTTTGACAGAAATGGCAAGTTAGCCACCGGACGGTAGCTCGACGGATCGGTCAAGTCCAGACCCGGGGCGCTTGAGATGTGGGCGCGTGATTGCGTGCTTCCACGGTCTCGGGAAATCGGCATTCTTTAAGGAAGCGGTCATCAGGGATGTCAAGAACGGGGCTAGCGTGCTGATCACTGCTTTGAGCAGCCACGTCGGAAGCGGGTCGGCATGACAATGTTTACTCGGCGACGACATGACGCACGCTATGACCTCGGCCTCCGTGTGTGCCGAAAACGCCGCAAAATGGGATCCAGTGTGGATTCGAAACTCGGCAGGACGAGCATCTGCCGTTCTTCCCCGAATCCCAAAGACTTTGTCGTCAATAGACGAGTGGTAGCTCTCGGCAGTGAAGCTGGAGTGCGGTCGGCGATCGGTCTTGTTATTCTCGCCCAGCAGACTATCGAGGTGCTTCCAGGTCTGTTTGATGTCGGAGTGGGCGGAGTCGAGCGCACCTTGCCAATATTGTCGGCCCTTGGATCTGACTAAGGACCTGCTCTCCTTGAGAGCCTCTCTCCATTTGGTTCGTGCATCCAGTTCCGCCTCTGTCCCGACTGTCCTCCGGAAATCCCTTTCGAGACGACGGGCCCTCTTGGCGTGCTTGCCTGCAGTCGTCATCATAGAACGGCCGCTGTGGCCTGAGTCGCACTGACATTTCTTTCTCAGGTGCCAGGTCGTCCAGAATGGAGGTAAGGACTGAGTGGTAGCGAACGGCTAGGTCAGTGGCAGTCTCGTCTGGGTCGACCGGTTCGCATAGCACAGATTAAAATGTTGTCAATTGAGCTGGAGTACCTAATAGCAAGAATTCTTTTTTTATGAATTCAGAAGATCTGTCCAACCGTGTCCATCCATGACTGAATGGATGGACACTGTTGGGCACTCTATCCAGTGCCTTCACTGGATAGAGTCTCAATGGATGAGTTTGAAGAGGAGTGATCAAAAGAGATGAAAATTTGAGTATCATCAGCATGAAAATAATAGGCCACTTGATGTTCATAAAGAGGAGAACTCAAGGTGGGTTCACTGGTTGTATAGAGAGTAAATCACAGAGGTCCAAGGACAGCCTCGAGGTCTCGAGCCTCGAGGACAGTCTCAACTCCCACAAGACAGATCAGTGGGAGTTGAGAGATGCTCATCTGTTATGACTGATTGAGTGCGGGGTATAAATATGAATCAAACCAATGTTCACATGATTCCAAACCAATGTTCAAGACGATGAAGAAGAATAGAATGATCAACAGTATCGAAAGTCGGCAGATAGGTCAAGAAGCAGTAACGACGGCTGGACCCATGTCATGGGTCAACATGGTATCGGTAAGCGCAATGAAAGAGGCGTGAAACTACTCCAATTTGCACAAGAGCACCGCCTTTCTGTAGCGAATACAAACAAACACAGCCGGAAGTGGACATGGGAATCAGCAGATGGGGCCGACCATCAACTGGATCTTTGCAACATGCACATGGCACTAGGCCACGCCAGACAGACAGAGTAATTGTATTGTGGCGAAAATTATAAAGTGCATGGCCTACCTCTTTTAACGCGTAAGAATAAGTACTTAAGATTAAGCCATTTAATTTAAATAGTTTAGAGTTATTCAGTAGAGGGCGTTAATGATAGTAGGAATTGAATGTAAGGGCATTAGCACACCATAACAAAAGATATTCATAGAGTAGTTAATCGTAAGTAAATGTAGGTAAGTCCTTAGGCGTTCGATAGATGTCACTAGTGGTTTGGGGTGCATTGAGAATTGTAAATAGTTGCGCATAGAACACACCACTGAAAAGCCGTCTCCGAATCTTGTATAAGGGGCTCAGTAGATTAAATAAAGAAGAGTGAGCACGAAGTGAAATACAGTGAGCACACAGAGAGAGCTAATAAGGTTTTCAGGGTTGACTGGAAACAATGTAACCAGTGGACACACTGCACAGTAACCAGGGTAAGCCTTGTAGGTAGCATAAGCACTTCTTGTAAAGGGGAGAGCTGCTTTACTGCGAGAAGCAGGGCGCAAGAAGGCAGGTTATGCCTCGCAAAAGTTAATCTCCGTGGCGCTTTCCATGTTGAGTGAAGAATTCTTGTAGAGATGGAATTTAGACTACAGATAGAATCTAAATATAAGCAGTGAGTTAGGAATACTTAAGAATGGTGCGAGGCAGGAACAAGCAGCACTAGTGAAGGGTGTAAAGAGTGCACTGGAGATAGGAAGGGTGCACGGAGATACAGGAAGGGTTCTTAGAAGATTAAGAGTGTAAGAGTCTAGAGAGAGACAGCTAATTCAGATCATCCTAGCCACAAAGCTAGGGACCGCGATACGTGCCTTGGTAGAAGTGCACCCGAGTAGTGGTACATGTGGTATCCTGGTAATAAGTCCAATAACACTACTGAATTAATATTGACAGGCGATAACGGGTGTTCGAGCAAGAAACGCTACATGTAGGCTGGCAGCAGTGAGGTAGCACTTAGGAAGCACAGTTAGGATCACATCTGCGGCCGTGTCGCCACAGTATGAAACCCAAAAGGAGACAATCCGGAGAAGCTGATAGACCCAATGGAGCAGAAGACAAATGAAGAAGAGGTAACAAGACTGGCGGAACCCGAACGTCCAGGCTCACCAAAAGATAAAACTTGCTGTATGCGGAGCAGCAGACAATCTGTTGATGAGCAATAGAACAACTAAAAAACATGGATTGGGTCAGATACTATGAAACTTGTGGAGGACAGAGGCAAAGAAAAAAGACTCAAACACCAGTCACCTGAGAAGGAGGAACTATACTGTGACCTATGCAGGCAAGTTAAGAAAAAGAAGACGACTGGAAGTGTCCTGAGGATGTGCAGAAGCACTTGCACAACTCACATCTCAGGGAATCATTAAAATTGATAGAAAAAATAGCAGGGAATTGGAAAACAACATCAAGGACAATTAATAACGAGGATGGAACTCCGTTAAAGGCCGACGAAGAAATTGACAAGCGATGGACAGACTACGTCCAACACTTGTATGGATACAAGGGAACAGACCACGAATCAGTGAAGAATCTCAAGGCAAGAACAGGATATCCGGATGGCGACTGTGATGATACAATCCTCCGCTCCGAAGTAGAAGCAGCTACGAGCAGTCTGAATAATGGAAAAGGTCCTGGAGTGGATGGAGTAGCAGCAGAGATGTTGAAAGCAGGCGAAGAAGACCTAATTAGAAAACTCCAGCAAGCATGCTGCAGCGTGTGGGAGACTGAAGAGTGGTCAGAAGAATGGGTTTAATCAGTACTGGTGATGATACCGAAGAGAGGCAACCCAAAGGAGTGCTCAAACTATAGGTCAGTTGTCATGATATCCCACCCAAGAAAAGTCTTGGAGCACAGGTAGAATGCCACCTATCTGAAGAGCAGGCGGGTTCAGAAGCGGCAGGAGCATCACCCATCAAATCCTGACACTATGGCTGCTGATCGAACAGGCCAGGAAATATGGAAAATGTATCTATAATTGTTTCGTGGATTACATCAAGGCATTTGACCCGATCTGGCATGGGCGACGCTGGAGACCTATTGGGGTGGACGGCAAGCTGCTGAGGATCATCCAAAGCTTGTATAGTTCGGCGATGGCTGCAGTCAGGGTAAACGGAAAAATCGGAAACTGGTTCAGGCCGACAGTGGGCTCACGACAGGGTGACCCAATATCACCATTGCTGTTCTTACTCATGCTAGAGCGAGCAATGGAGCAACTAGAAGAGGAAGAGGAGGGAGGAATCAACATACATGGGAAGACGCTGAAAGATTTGCGATTTGCTGACGACGTCGATCTCATGTCATTAACGCAAGGTGGACTACAAAAGATGTTGAATATATTAAATGAAGAGAGCAAGAAAGAGGTTAGGTCTGGAAATCAACGTCAAAAAGACAAAGGTGGTGACAGACAGAGTGGAAAAGCCGGTGGTAATCACCTTAAACAGCAGCCTGTTGGAACTGTCGAACAGTTTGTAACATCGATTGATACCCTTAAGTATTAGAACTGGTGCTATAGAAGTGAATACTTATTATATCTTGAAAGTATGGGAATTGCAGTAAAGGAGATCAGGAGGAGGATTGGTCTGGCAAGTTCAGCATTGGGTCGTCTTGGCAAATTATGGAGCTCAAGAAAGATATCCCTCAAGACAAACTCCAACTTATACGAGTCTGTGTCTTCTCTGTGCTCCTTCATGGAGGAGAGACCTGGACATAGAAAAAGTATGATTGCAGGCGACTCCTGGCTTTAGAAATGCGATGCTTGCTACAGACGGCTTCTAAAGATATGGTGGGGAATGAAAATCACTAATGAAGAAGTAAAGAGCAGAGTCGGGATTGACAGCGATGCGATTACCACAATCAAAAAGGAAGGAAGCTCCAGATGTTTGGTCACATCAGTCGCATGCAGAAGAGAATTCTGAACGTTGCAATGGAGGGAGCACGCCCTCCGGGAAGGCCCAGAAGACGATGGATTGAAGAAATCAGAGAGTGGACGGGATTAAATCATGGGGGAGCGATTCATGCGGCACAAGACCGGGAAAATTGGAAAATGATTGTTCAATATGCTACTGGTCTTGACTGTTCCTGAGGGGACTTTGAGCTGATGATGTTGATGACCAGCTTATTCACGAACGCTCTCAAAGCCCGCTTACCTTCGTAATCTCTTTACATTTGAAACTAAGCGGCCAACTCGTTCATCAGCCAGCCTGACACTTATTCGGCCAACAGCCAGGACTATTGACCACAGGACGATTGACCATAGGACGATTGACCACTGGACGATTGACCACAGCGGACTTTTGACCACTGGACGATTGACCACAGCCGTGAGTATCAGACTTAGCACGCTGTATGCTGCATGCATGCATGCACGCATGCAAAAAATAAACCAAATGCTGGGAATGATGAAAAGGACAATAGTGAGTCGATATATATATATATATACAATATATATATATATATATATATATATATATATATATATATATATATATATATAAGACAATAGCATTTGGTTTCCTTTTTGCATGCGTGCATGTGGTCAATCGTCAGACAGCGTCTAAATCTGATCCTCACGGCTGTGGTCAATCGCCCAGTGGTCAATCGTCTTATGGTCAATCGTCCGCGTACCCAACAGCCATGTAACTCAAATTCTCAGATCGGTCCATCTCTTACACTGCACCTCGTCTCTGGAATGATCTTCCGTCAGAGATCCGATAGATCAATAACTTTGCTTGTCCTGAGTCAATAAATCAGTCATCATTGGCCATACCTCCACCAACTTTCCGAGAACAAAATAAGACCATTAATTTCAAGAAATCTTATGGCGAAATCCTTACTGCAGGTCTGTATGCTACCCGCTGCAAATCTTGTTATCGTCTTCCATAAAAATAGTGCGCTTTTCTGCGACTGCCTACCTGGATCTACAACTTTTACCACCACGGATTACGGACTATGGATTTCACCCAGATTTAGCGCTCGTGTAAAGCTGGTGCGCTGCGCCAAGCTGTCGAGCAGCGCTCTAGAAATTTCGTCTTACTTACTTACTTACTTACTTACTTACAGTCGGTAAACAAAGAACTGTTCGGAGCCGTCGTTTAGGACGATAGTCCGATGCACTTAATTGTCTAAGTTGTCTAAGTTAACGCCGTTTACTAGCCATTGATCTTCCAGAACGAGAGACAAATGTGAATTTCCGTAGTGATAACGAACGAAAGATCATTCCAGAGACGAGGCGCAGCGTAATGTCAGGTCAAGCCTTTAAAATAAGGGATAACGCCATATTTTGAACTAACAGTATAAGGGAGACAAATGATACAGGGAAAGAGAAGAAAGGGAAAACCGAATAAACGGTGTATTGGCAACATCAGACAAGACCTGGAACTCAGACAAATCAACATCGCAGAAGTTGAAAGGAAAGCCAATGAAAGAAAACAGTGGAAACATTTCTATATATAGTTATTGCCGCAATTAGCTGCCAGCACCGCCGAGATGAGGATGAGATGATAACGTGAATACAGTAAGATATTGATAACTCTTAAGTCTAAACTCATTGAAACAGGCAGCATAAACCTCTGTAACAGTGAGATGACGTCCTTGAGTGTTCGTCCGACAGTCGTCCGCAATAGGCGTCCATCTCCATTCTTCGAAGCGCAGGAAGGCGAGGATTGTACAGAGTGTCTTGCTTGACGCCAACAAGTTTAGCAGAGTATTTCGTTGGATCGGGGAAGGAATAGAAATAGGAGACCTGATCATCTATTGCCTTTCTTTGTGAAGCCACGTTCCTAAATGATAGACTGAGTGACATTCCGTCTCCTTCCTCTCCTCCGCTTCCTTCTTTTCTTTCTTTTCTCTCGTCATTGCAAATTCTCTCCGAAACACCAAAGCGATTGCAGTGGAACATCTAAAAATAGTAGAAGCATTCATAATTATAATTTTAATAGACTGATAGGTTTATAAACGCCGTTAAATGTAATTTGAGTAGAATGATAGGTTTATAAACGCCGTCCAATTTTATGACCCTACTGCTCAGTGGCGTAGCCAGGATTTCCGGAAGGGGGGTTTTGAAAAAATTTCGTCAATAGCCGCCAAGAGGGGGTTTTCACCCCAAAATTGCCAAAAATCGCCTTAAAAATAAAAATTGCATGGGAATACTTTAAAATTTTTTTTACCACCTACGTCGCTGATGGACCAGGCCGGATATAAGCGCGGGAACCCAACGCTCGGCCTCGGGACCTACCTTTATCTTGACTGGACTGATACTTCAGATTTGACGATCGTTATCGGAATGGCCAATCGAACATTTAATAAACAAAATTATGCAACTTGGATCTGACAGGTACTACTACTACTACTACTCACTACTACTACTACTACTACTACTACTACTACTACTGCTACTACTGCACTACTACTACTACTACTGCTACTACTACTGCTGCTACTGCTACCACTACTACTACTACTGCTGCTACTACTGCCACCACCACTGCTGCTGCTGCTGCTGCCACTGCTGCTGCTGCTGCTGCTGCTGCTGCTGCTGCTGCTGCTGCTGCTGCTGCTGCTGCTGCTGCTGCTGCTGCTGCTGCTGCTGCTGCTGCTGCTGCTGCTGCCACTGCTGCCACTGCAGCTGCCACTGCTGCTGCTGCTGCTGCTGCTGCCACTGCTGCTGCTGCTGCTGCTGCTGCTGCTGCTACTGCTGCTGCTGCTGCTGCTGCTACTGCTGCTGCTGCTACTACTACTACTAGTGCTACTACTACTACTACTACTACTACTACTACTACTAATAATAATAATAATAATAATAATAATAATAATAATAATAATAATAATAATAATAATGTGGCTTCAGCTGGATTTTTAGGCTTGTCAGTTGTGATACTCAAAATAATTGTAGAAAGCATCTACCAGTCCACAGGTCATTGGAATAGTTTCTTAAGACACTCCTCTTTAAAAAAATTAGCATCAATGCATCATCAAAAGAGTCAACTTTTCTACACATTTTATAGCATCAGAAAATAATTTTTACTCCGACAACCCCAAGGGGCTGGGGGTTTGATCCATAAATCCTCAGAGAATAAAAATGCGTGAAACACAAGGAGCATTTTTGTGACAGCCAAAGAGTGTTTAAGCTTTAACCCCCTTGGCTACGTCACTGCTATAGAGTGTAGACTAGGAAAAAGCAATAAACTGCGTCTCAATTAAGTCTATCGACCTAGCCAAATACGGGACATTTGGTCTCACGCGTGGCATCCGTCGGGAGACTGGGGCTGAAATACGGGAGCTCCCGTAAACTACGGGAGATCTGGCAACCCTATATGATGGCTATACCCGAGATATACAAGCTATATACTTGTCGGTTAATTCACCGCCAACATTGGGCTTTTCGGTAAAATTACAGCCAACTTAACCCTAACCCTAACCCTAAACCTAACCCTAAACCATATTGAATAAACTATTGGCGGTAAATTAACCGACAAGAACCTACAAACTGATCGCTTTGCTTCAGTACCTCTCCATTTATTTGGCTTGATCTCTACTACGTTTTGCAGTTCTGTTCTGTCTTTTTTTATTGCCATTCCCGTTCTTCTACTCTCTATTTTGTCTAGTACGAGCTGTAGGTCTTGTTCTGGTTCTGCAATTGCGGTTGTATCGTTTTGGTCTTTGATAGATGTTAAATACTGCAGTAGTAGAGCCAGACGTATTACATAAGACATCCACTTTCAATGATTTGTCAACAAGCACAGTACGAACGTCTAAATTCGTGATTACTCAGAAAAGTTAAGCTAACCTCGTCAACAGACACTTCACTCTGTGTGTTTTGTTTTTACCAAAATTGATTCACTCCCTCGACGAATTTTGACAGAACCGTTCATTTAAAAAAACTAAACGGAAATAATATGAAATTCACAGCTGCCATTGGCGACGTATTTTATTTATGTTTTACGATCAAATGACGGAATTGTTTTAATGGTGATTCTATTGACGTAATTTAAAACGGGTCATGCATTTTTTGCATTAACTGCAGAAGACATATTTCCAAATGGCGACGCTTCTCATCAAGCCGGAGAGGAAGAGCAAGTTGTCGCAAATAATTTGCGAGAACTTGCTCTTCCTCTCTCAAATGTGACTATTGTAACAAGCTTCGGCGAAAACCTGAAGAGGCAAAAATACGTGCAGCTCGCACTGATCATTCTAACTTTTCAGAAACAGTCGAAGAGATTAAACCATAACGGAAGAAGATATTCAACAACTGAGCTACTCATCAATTCTACTCAAAAGTTCAAAGTAAGCAAATTACGCAACAATTCAACAAATCTGGCTTTATGCGTAATATAGTGTGTTGACACTTGTTGGCTTAACTTGGCTTCTTGCTAGCAATGTCGCTAACCACAAAAAGTAGTCGCTCACACAAATGTCTCAGACATAATTTACATAAATCAGTAGCCTACAGCCGGAGAAGTTGCCCGAGTCTAGTAGCCTGACATTGACAAAATACGAAATGATTCTGCGAAACCTATATTTTTTTGTATCTGCCTTGTACATTTGCGCGTTCTCTGTTAAATCTTCTTTGCAGGCTGATGAAACTAAGTCCGAGTTCGCGTATTTTGCCTGATAGCTAGCTGACTCAAAACTAATTGATTATGTATGTATGCATGTATGTATGTATGTATGTATGTATGTATGTATGTATGTATGTATGTATGTATGTATGTATGTATGTATGTATGTATGTATGTATGTATGTATGTATGTATGTATGTATGTTTGTTTGTTTGTTTGTTTGTATGCATGTATGTAATATATTATTATGAGACTCGTGTCTCATAAGTGTCAATGTTTGAATCAAGCAGGCTTAAGTTTATCTAAGCGTTGAGGTCTGTAGACGGTGGGTGCCTGTGGAGGATCGCAAGTGATTAAAGCATGGATAACCTATGATGTCCTCAGCCCCCTCCCTGTTTGGGATGGTCGTTTGAAGCATGACGTCAGAATACTTGTCAGATACTTGTAAGAAAGTTCGGTAATAAAGAATATTGCTTACACTGGTCTCTCTCTCTCTCTCTCTCTCTCTCTCTCTCTCTCTCTCTCTCTCTCTCTCTCTCTCTCTCTCTCTCTCTCTCTCTCTCATCTTCAACTGAGTTCAGTCATGATACACAGGAGGGAATGACAATGCTAAAATATCCTTCGGATATTGACTATTGCCTGGCTGATACCACACCTTTCCTATAGCTATTTTAAGAGAGGCTGAGCGCCTAAGAATAAGCAGCTACTGTTGTGCTGCTTACCAAGGCGCTATAGAAATCCACGAGATTTTACTTTACTTTACTTTACTTTAAAATTCACCTCTATTTTGGGATTTAGGCAATTTTCTGTAGGCCCTATGTGTCGTTCTCTAAGTAGATTAAAGTAATCTTCCAATTCTCTCTATCTTCTGCCGCTCTTTATAAGGCTTCATAGTTCTTTGTGTTTGTCCAGTCTAAGATGTCGTCCATCCGGCTTATTAACCTTATTCTTTTATCCTGTCTTCCATTATTATCAGTGGGGACAAGGGAGATGAGAGAGGTAGTACCTTTCCCTGATCCTACAGATCAGGACTGGTCCTCATCACTCCCAGGGTCAAGTGATGCGCAATACATAGCCTCTCCTTGTGCCAAGACCGTCTGTGCGTGATGAAGAATCACACCCTACTAGAGGTGTCCCTGTTACGCAGAACACAGCGGATCTAGACTGGGAAGTCGAAAAAACATCCCTGGCAGTGGCAGACAGCGCTTGCCAGTACTATCCTGAGGCTATATGCGAATGACGCAGGCAAGGCTCAGAATAGAATATTCACGGGCAAGGATGGAGCATCTATCTAGTCTGGCCGTGAAACTGCAACAGAGCCACAAGATGTGGACCATCTTGTCAGATGAGTGTCGATGCTCTGACAATCAATGATAAACACGACTGTTATATGATGCCAAGACTTACAGAAAACACATGCCGGCTCGGACGTCGCCCGGACAAACAAGGTCCGCGTCCCCAACTGAGCAATCGGGGTTGGGTCGAAAAGTTGGCTACTGAAAGGCTTAAGCCAACATCAGATATACTTTCAATAGGTACATGGAATGTACGCGCATTATGGGCACCCGGCAAACTGGAGCTACTGAAAACAGAGATACAAAGATACAGATGTGACATTTTAGGATTAGCAGAGATGAGATGGACAAAATCTGGAGAGATAGGCGGTGGAGAGGTGATATGGTCTGGAAATGAAAAGAAACATGAGGCAGGGGTGGGATTTCTTCTCAGCAAAAGAGCAAGACAGGCCCTGATAGGATACAAACCTGTGAATTCAAGAATCATAGTTGCAAGATTTGAAGCAAGACCATTCAACATATCCATAGTTCAGGTCTATGCACCAACAGCAGAAAGCTCGGAGGAGGAAATAGATCTCTTTTATGCAGATTTGATAGCGACCATAAAGGAGATACCAAAGAGAGATGTAATGATCATTGGTGGAGACTGGAATGCAAAAATTGGCACAGATAGATCTGGATGGGAAAGGGTGATGGGAAAATATGGAATCGGTGATAGAAATGAAAGAGGGAAAAAATTACTGGAGTTCTCTCTACAACACGAGATGGTCATTTGCAACACCAAGTTCCAACAGAAGAACTGCAGAAAGTGGACATGGAGATCTGGAGATGGGAGGACTAAGAACATGATAGACATGATCCTAATGCCCAGAAGATGGATCACTGCAGTCCAGTTGTGCAGGTCTTTCCAAGGTGCAGATATTGATTCGGATCACAGCCTCGTGCTTGCGAACATCAAAATGAAACTGAAAATACGAATAAGAAGACCATTCCAAACATCAAGAGACATCAGTAAGTTGGGAGAAAAGGATTTTGAGAAATCTTACCAAGAAAGACTAGAATTTAAGATCAGAAATGCGCCATGGAGCCAGATGGAAGAGCAAGATATTGATAAGAGAGCTGACGGGATAGCAGGAGTGATACGAGAAGCTATTGAAGAAACAGTACCAGAAAAGGAGAAAATCAATAAGAAATGGATTACAGAAGCAACCCTCAAGCTTGTGGTTGAGAAGAGGGCCCTAAAAGTTAGACGTGATTTATCTGATGCAGCTGAAAAAAGTATAGATTAAAATGTAATGAAGTTAAGAAGGCTGCAAGAACAGACAAAAATAATTGGCTTGAAGACCAGTGCAAGATTATCCAAAAGTACCATGGTGAGTTTAAAACAAGAGAAGCATACAAGCTAACCGGGACATAAATAGAAAATGGAATCCAAAACAAATGGCCATCAAAGACAAAGATGACAAATTGCTAATGGAAAAAGAAGAAGTCATGCAAAGATGGACAGACTATTGCAGTGAACTATACAAGGCGCAGGCAGACCCGGCAGTACAGAAGGAACTTGTAGAAGAATTACAGAAAATATCACCGCCCTGCTTCGACTGTGACAGAGACAACAACATCCTGAAAGAAGAAGTAGAAATGGCGATCAGAAAACTTAAGAATAATAAGAGTCCTGGAAATGACATGATTACAGGAGAGATGATCAAATGTGGTAGCGAAATAATTATAAACGAACTGCACAAACTATGTAACATGATATGGAAGGTAGGTAGGATGCCAGCTGAATGGACAAAATCAATACTGATACTAATACACAAGAAAGGAAGCATGATGGAATGCAAGAACTATCGAACGATAGCATTGCTAAGCCACCTTGGAAAAGTACTAATGATCATTCTGAACGAAAGACTTAAAACCCACATGGAAGAATACTTGGCTGATGAGCAAGCAGGGTTTAGAATAGACCGAAGTACAACGCAACAGATACTAGCATTGAAATTACTGGCTGAAAAAGCACGAAGGAAAAACAAGAAAGTCTACAACTGTTTCATCGATTTCCAAAAGGCATTTGACACCATAGATCAAACAATAACCTGGGCTGTACTCGAGTCATATGGAGTGGACCAAAATTTGGTTAGACTGTTAAAAGACATCAGCAATAACTCAAGATCAGCAGTGCGAATCTGCGGAGAACTTGGAGAATGGTTTAAAACAAGCAGAGGGACAAGACAAGGAGATAACATATCACCTATGGTTTTCATCACAGACCTGGAAAGAGCAATGGACAAAGTCAAAGAACATGTAAAAGGCATAACAGTTCAGGGACTTTCATTTAACAACCTTAGGTTTTGCTGATGATATTGACATCCTAGAGGAAATGAAGATGATCTGGAAAACACGGTACAGATACTGAGCAATGAAGCTGAGCGCTATGGACTGTCAATAAACATTGAGAAGACAAAGACAATGGTGTTTGGCGACAAAGAGATCAAAAGAAAAATTAAAGTAAATGGAATAGAAGTAGAGAACGTAGAAAACTTCACCTATCTTGGAAGCAATATGACACATGACTTAGACTGCAGACAAGAGGTCGCAAGAAGAGCAGCAAGAGCTCTAGATCAACTGATGGCAATGGATAAGATCTGGAAAAGCAAATCAATAAGCACTGAAACAAAAAGAAAATCCTGAAACCTGTATCTTCAGCAGCTTTTTATATGGATGCGAAACATGGACCATCACCAAAGACCTGGAAAGAAAAATACTAGCCTTTGAAAGAAAATGTTATAGAAAAAATACTACGAATCGGATGGGTCGAAAAAATCACAAATGAAGAACTATACAGGAAAATTCAGCCCAAACAAACCATGCTGGAAAGAGTAAAACAAAGGAAACTCCAACTTTTCGGACACATATGCAGAATGAAAGAGGACAGAAAGATCAAAGCTCTAATGTTTGGAATAATGGAGGGTGCCAATAAGAGAGGGAGACCACACAAGGAATGGTGTGATGATATTGAAGAATGGTGTGGAAGCAGTTTACAGGATCTTAGTCACAGAGCAACGGACAGGAAAGAATGGCAGAAAACTGTGGAGATGGCATTATACACCAACGGGCGATGAGCCCACGGTTAATGATGATGATGATGATTATTATCAGTAGTAAGTCTCCGCCGAATTTCTCGTGATGTGGCCGGTATAGAACATTTGTCTTCGTACTATTTCTTGTATCCATGTTGCTGTTGTTTTGCTTTTTCTATGACTGTCATATGTTATCTTGTCCATCCAGCTCAAGATCCTATATAATACTATTATTAAGCTTCATGAGTATTTTGTTCATTGTCCAGGTTTCGCATCCATAAGTAAGAACTGGGAGAACGTAGCAGTGGATGAGCCTTTTCTTGACCTGGATTCTTGATCTCATTTCATGAGTTCTTTCATCCTCCTCAATTCTGCCGAGATATTTATGACCTTCCACTTGTTGTAGCTGTACACCACCTGCACAAATCCAGCCCGCGAAGAGTCACCATGTGGCCCGACGAGTCCAGCAGGAAATTAGAAAAATATAAGTAATGAATTTTGCTCATACCTTATTTATTTCCATATGTTAGTAATGTTCGTTTATGTAGGGATGACACATCGAATAAAACTGTTTGAATTATCAAGTTGTCCTGTTAAGTAGAGTCCCCTAATGTTCATACATAAGATGGGTCGACATAATGCAAGGTTACTAAGATGGTCTTTAGAATTGTAGTAATATTCCATTGAGATTAGACATAGACCATGAAAAGAGAATTTATTACAAGATATTTTAAGTAGTTTTCAATGTAATTGTAGGCTAAGTGCTGGTAAGGTCAGGTAGTTGTGATAATGTTGTGTAAATATAACGTATAAGTGTTTTAGTAAGTAGTATTAAGTCAGATGTTGTGAGTAGTTAGGGATTAGTTTCAGTGCAGTTACACGGGGTTGTTCAGAGGTGATGAATAACTGTGCATTTGATGTTTGTTGAGTTCTGATGAAATTGTATATAGTTTGCAGTGTAGAGTTGTTAAAATATGGAGTTCCGTGAGGCTTTTCTGTGATATTTGCATATGACCTTTGGCAGTGCATGTGGGTAATGTTGTTTACATTTTTATGTAAATATTTTAGTGAGAGTGGCAGACGACAAAAACGCGATTGGCTTGTATCGGAGGACGGTAAAAGAGGTAATGAAGAGGCGATGATCAATGGATGTGGAGGTGTTTTCGATCAAGGTCAATTTGGGAATGCGTGATGACATGGGCAAGAGAAGAGGAGGGGTTGATGTCGCGGATCGGAGACGAGAAAGGCCGATCGAAGACGAATCCCGTGTCTTTTTAATTAAATATATTTTAAATATCGAATTGTTCGATAGAATTCGATGATCGATCGGTGTATTGTTTAGTCGTGACTGAGTGTAGCGTCTCTGTAGAAAACAGGACCTTTATTGTATTGTCCTAAAGTGATATCTAAAAAGTGTAGTAGTTTTGGATCGCTGAGTAGCGTCCTTAGCAATTCGGTTTCACCCTAGAGTAATGTTAGATTGCCAATAGTAGAAAAGACGATTGAACTGTTGATTGAATGGCAGCTATTATTATTATTATTATTATTATTATTATTATTATTATTATTATTATTATTATTATTATTATTATTATTATTATTATTATTATTATTATTATTATTATTATTATTATTATTATTATTATTTATTATTATTATTATTATTATTATTATTTATTATTATTATTATTATTATTTATTGAGTTTGAAGCTATTATTTAAATTATTAAATAATTATTTTTTGTAAACTTGTGTGTGATGATAGTGTGATCGTCCCACCCTTAAGTTGATAGTGTTAAGCTTATATAGTTTACCCCTAGACAAATGAGTCGAGCAGTTGAGAGCTGTCCAGGGGTGGACTGCTGGATGTTGTGATTGGACCGTGTGATTTGGTGCCGCTCAAGACTGTAGTAGAGGAAACTGGTTTATCTGATCATAAGCTCTCATGTTGGTCAGCACGCGCTGGGCAGCCTCCCCGGTGTTCAAAGTGGTCAAGCGGAGGAACTGGAAGAAATTCGACCAGAACCTTTTCATATCGTGTCTTAAAGAATCTGAGCTCTGTTTATCAGCCGGACATGAGAAGACGTTATCGGAGCTGGCGGAACTTTATCACTCTGTTTAGTCTGTTATAGTGCAAATACTTGATGCCCCAGTGACCGAGATGAGGGTTGTGTCCGCCCGTTTTACGATGAGGAGTGCAGACAGGCGCGTAAAAAGTGCGGCGTGCAGAGCGGGCTTATAGAAGATCCAAAGGTACTGCTATGGAAGATGAAGCGCGAAAATCTCTTAAATCAAGAAGGTGCCTGGTGAAACAAAAAGGTCAGAGATACTGGAAGGGGTTGCTGCAAGTCAGGCTCAATAGTACGCTATAACTATCCAGATAACTTCAGACCATTTCATTATAATTTTTAAAGTCTTTTAAAATGTTAGGGCAAAAACTAACAAAGAAGACCAAAAATATTTAAAACTTTATATGGCATTATTAATCATGGCAATAACGTGCTGCAGCAATGCCAGAACTGCATTATAAAGTTGATTTAAGAAGACTGAAGTATGCTTTCCCTAGAATGGCTGTTGTAGTCCACAATTCTAGCAATAATCATGACATCAGCTGCAACATGTCCTTTTTCAAGATGTCTGACTCTCAGGCCACACAAATTTGGCAAGACCACCTTCCACCTTCAAAAACATTGTACAACCCGCTCTGTAACACATATCTGTCTACATATGGTAAGACAGATGATCGCAGCTACGATCAAGCCGCTGAGTCCAGCTTGTTGTTCTTACCACGTGTAAGAGTAAGGCGGCCAAATTTGGGGATAGATCTGTCTTGAGAGGGAACCCTATACTCTGGAACTCCCTCCTGTAGGAAATAACTAGGGAGACAACCTCTGACCGATTTGCAATGAAATTCAAGAGGCACCTTTTCAGCACTTCCTACCAGAGGATTCTGTAAAGCGCTCTTTACTATGGCCTTCGCCAGGCACATTGCACTATACAAATTGACATTTATAATAATAATAATAATAATAATAATAATAATAATAATAATAATAATAATAATAATAATAATAATAATAATAATCCGGTGGGCGCCGTCATGGCCGCCCCGCGCACGTTTGTGTGCGCTTCGGATTTCGTCGCCGTTTTGGTTTTATCCGATGTTCTACGAGCGGACTTTTGCATCGACTCGACTCGTTGGTTTTTCGAGGGTCGCGAGTTTTGTTTTTCTTCATCCGAGCGGACTTCAACATCGCCATCTTCTGTCCACCATTGACATGTCAGCATTGTCAAAGCGCTTTTGATTTAGGTACTTAACCATGTTACAGCGCTATAAAAATTGTCTCTGTAATAATAATTTGGTGAAAATTGGCTTTACGCAATAAGAATGAGGAAAACAAATTTAAAAGTCTATCAGCAAGTAAACAAAGTCATTTTGAATCTCAATTTATTTCCATAAATTAAGAAATAAGCTCCAAATTGTTGTAGGGCATACTTGACAAAAGCTAGATGTTTAACTTCACACAAATGAATTATGCTTAGCAAGTTAGCATCGATGCACTGCACTCTGATCAACTTCAGTCTATCACATAATTAAATTCGTTATATCAGAGGTTCTTAATTGAGGGCACTCATACCCCATGAGGGTACTTGAAAGACGTTGTGGGGGTAAGTAGAATGATCCAGCAACAAGCATATCATCTGTTTTAAAGACGTTTACTACAAATATTTACTCTTTACACTGTATGAAGACTGTAGAAAATTTTTGAACTAAATTATATATCCTAAAAGAAAACTTACACTTTCTGGTATGTGCACAATCTGTGACAGACGTTTGTTGCAGTTTATAATATTTTGCAGAGTACAAATTATTGTCATGGGAAGGTATGTTGGTAGGGGTGGGGGCCAACAATTTCCCAAAATGAGTTGAAATAAACTTATTAGGTGTTAACCTTCAAATAATATAACTCTGATTACGAAGTAGGAAAAGATGCAGTTTTCAGGTCTGAGCCTAAGTTACAATCTTGTCAAAGGACATTTATCCCAGTATAGATAGAGGCTGCAGCAAACTAAAATATACAAGTTGGACAGTATCTTAATTTCTCTTTGTTACAGCTTTACAGTGTGGAGGATTTTAAAAATATAAAAATGTTGTATTACTTATCATCCCCGTATTTGGATCGTACCACCTAGTTTAACATTGCAAGGACTCGCCAAGCGGACTCGTCCATTTTTTTAGCCGTACTTGGACCTTGATCCCACACGTTATTGGTTCCGACTTATTCGGGCGATAATGGTCGTATAAAACCTAGTGTTTTGCCTCAGTTGCCACCGGCGCGCTGTTCGCAACTTCGCACTAGTCGTGGTAGAAAAAGCCTAGCGAGTAGCGATGCGTCAGCATTGCACGCGTCGCATTTTGGTTTTTCTTTGTCTTGGATTATGATTTTCTTTAAGTTAGCGCTGCGTAACGGATATAATAATGCTGAAATTACGATTATGTATGATTGGTTGTGTGAGTATATGTGTGTGTGGATTGCTATTATGGTGCTGATATAATTATATTTAATATTTTAGTGCGTCTGTCTAACTTTCTTAAACTTTCTTAACTAACTTTCTTTGTCTAACTTCTGTTTAAGTAATCGAAAGCCGGATTTTTGCATTTGTTCACTGATCTGACTCCTGACTAGAGGTGTGCACGGGGACTGACTGTTGTCCCCATCCCCTCCCGTCCCCGCAAAGCTTTTCTCCATCCCCACCCCGTCCCCATTGACTTAAAATCCATCCCCACCCCATCCCTAATCTCTGTCCCCATCCCCATTCCCGTCCCCGCATTTCGGAACCCATCCCCGTCCCCGTACCCGCATTTTGGTCTCCGTCCCCGTCCGCGGTGTTTTATATCAACTATTCATTTATTAGTACCCAGGGTGCGATTTTATGACCTGGTGCAGTGGGAGGAGGGGATTTGTCGAGCAGGGGGCGTAGTTGTTGGGGAAATGTAGCAGTGGGGATGTAGTTGTGGGGAGATGCAGCAATCAGGGGATGCAGTTGGGCAGTGGGGAGAATCCCCCTTCCCCTACAAATCGCGCCCTGTTAGTACCCAACACGAGAAGTAGCTTTTCAAAAAGTTTTTCAAAAGTTTCTTCTAAACTGTACAATAATCATATATGAAAATGGGACACTATTACTAACCTGATATCTTTAGCGCACATCATAACCATAGCGTCAGCCAATTCATTTTTCAACGTGTATACCGGAAACTAACCAAAAGATAACGGACATTCCCGGTTTTACTACCAATGCCATTCTGCCAGCAGTGAGCAACACGTTGAAAAATGAATTGGCTCTCTTTCTTGTCCATTTTTCTGTAACTTTATAAAATGTTTCATTTATATAGTAGGACTAAGCTAAGTGGAGTTTTTTAATCCACCTCCGAATCGATGGTGATTGAGTCAGGGGCACTAAGGTAAATAGTGATGGTGGTTGGTGGGCACAGGAGAGACTGGGCAATTGGCAGTGGGCACTGGGCGTTCAAATTACAAAGCTGTGCAAAGTGCTCTGCAATCCGCCCCACCTCTAAATTATATTATCTTTTGTTGTCCTGTACATCTATAGGCTCCCCCAACAAGCTGAAACCAGCTCTGATGATTCTCCCCTGGTGTGTTATCAATTACCCTCAAGTTCTCAAATGGCTTTATGGTCTCTACCAACTGCGAACTAACAATGGTGTCGAGTGATCAAAAGATTCAAAACCAATCTTGCCTGGCCTAACAGTTCAATTTAATGGCCTTTTAATTCGAAACTGAAAGGCGTAGGCCTATATGGTTAGTAGCTATGCTAAAATCGGCCGAACGCATGATTATTGAATTGCGAGATTAATCGTCCCCATTCCCGCGGTATTTACGGCATTTTTGAAACCGCATCCACGGTAATACCGTCAGCCTGGATCCCGCTACCGCGGTACTACCGTCATAGCTTTTCCGTCCCCATTAATATTTCGGCAAAATTACAGATTTCAATTCCGCTACCGCGGTAAATCCGCGGATTACCGCGGTGAAACCGCGGTAGCCATTACCGTGCACTCCTCTACTCCTGACCGAACAAGTCGTTGGCAGATTGGTATTGTTGTACTGACGGCTGGTAGAAGATATCGCCGTTCAGTTGCATTTGTTTGATATACAGGGTGAACAAGTGAAAAGTGGCCCTTTTATGATATTTAATATCTCGGCCGCGTGTGTAGCGATTTAAATGAAATTTATAGGCCATATACCTGGGAATGTTTCTGACGTAATTGCCAAATTTCATGCTGATATTTTTAGTGTTTGCTGAAATATGACCACAAAACTAAAGAGACCCAAATTTTGAAATTGACAACGGAATATAATGTCATAATAAAATGTATCATTTTAAAGTCTAAAATGGCGTCGTTGTCATCGCGCCAGACAAAGTCAATGGTTACTTACGGCCAACAGATAAACACAGCAGCATTATGATTGGCTGCAGGACTGTCTTGATTTGCTTGGAGAAGATTTTATATTCCAGAAAGACGGAACACCTGCCCACTCTGCTCTCAGGACCCAGGATTTTCTGGAGCAAAATTGTCCAGATTTCATCAAGAAAGATCACCCAAAGGCCACCCAACTTCCCAGATATCAATCCACTTGACTTCCACGTCTGGGGAATCATGCTTGACAGACATCAAAAGTATCAGCCAAAGCCACAGAACATAACGGAGTTGAAGACTGTGCTGAAGAATATCTGGGAGCGTTTGCTTGAGGACCAGATCAAGAAGTCGATACTGTCAGTGAAGAAGCGCTTGTCGGCATGTGTGAAGACTGAGGGGGCATTTTGAGCACCTGCTCCCGTAGCAAATCATCTGAAACCCCCTTTAAAACGGCCCTGTTCAGGGCCAACAAATAATAATTTTTTATCACTTTATTATGACGTTATATTCCAATGTCAATTTAAAAATGTGGGTCTCTTTAGTTTTTTGGCCATATATCAGCAAACACTAAAGATATCAACATGAAATAAATTTGGCAATGACATCAGAAACATTCCCAGGTATATGGTCTATAAATTTTATTGAAATCCCTACACACGCGGCCGAGATATTAAATATAATAAAGGGGCCACTTTTCACTTGTTCGCCCTGTATATCTGACTTCTGGCTGAAGAAGTCGTTGTCAGCTATATGTTTGAATATTCAATGGCTGGTATAAGATATCGCCATTGGCTGTATTGCTCTGCCTAACAGCTGGTAGAAGATATCGCTGTTAGTTGCCTTTTCTATATCTGACAGCTAGTAGAAGATATCGCTGTTCGGATTGTATGTATATTCAGCAGCTGGTAGAAGATATCGCTGTTGACTGTCTGTCTCTCTGTCTGTGTGAGTCTGGCTGACAATTACGAAAAACATTAGTTCCATCTCTCTATCCTTTTCCTTGATACTTTCATAAGTAGTTGAAGTATGAATGACCGTGTGAATGAGTAGTTAGATTGTAGTCGTATTTGTCTTTATCTAACGGCTGGTAGAAGATATCGCCGTTAGCTGTATAATTCTATATTCGACGGCTGGTAGAAGACATCGCCGCCCGACATCGCCGTACGATTCCTACGGCTGGCTTTAAAGAGGTCGCCGCGGGCTGTATAAACTATATGTAACAGCTGGTAGAAGATATCGCTGTTAACTATAGTTGCCTACTTCCGACTCCTGGTAGAAGATATCGTTGTCGGTTGTGGTGTCTATATCCGGCAGTCGGCTGAAGAAGTCACTGTTGGCTGTATATGTCTATATTTCTAAAGTGTGATTGTCAGAGTGAAAGTTGGTGAAAGTTGAATCTTTCTTCCTTACCTGATTGAAAAATGACTGAAACTGAGGAAATTGAATGAGTGATTGCTTATAAAAATGGTTGTGTGAATGTGTTGATTTTGATTTGATGAAATTGATTTACATGTGAAGTGTGATGAGGAATTATGAATATTATTTTTGATTATTGAGTGATTATAAGTCGTCTGAATGAAACATCAGTCTAACCAAATTCATTCGATGCTATTAGTTGACAGCATGAATTGCTATTAATGATATTCTTGAGTGTTCATAAGATTTCATTATGAACTGGTACCAGATCCTGGCTTTATTATTGTTTATCATGTTTATTATTATTGCTTTGTTCTTTTATTATAATTAAATGTCTGAACTTATATGCTATTGAGTTATTGATCAATAACGGTATATATATATATACTGTACATACTCCGGCCGAACTGGACGACGAATCCTCGAGCCTTATTGGATTATTCTATAAATTGGATTAATAATTCATTTATGCCCACCGTAGCGTGTTTCCAGAGGATTATACCATCCTGCCCCCTGGAATTACGTCGCAACAGCATACTTCAGGCATAATTCATAGCAGCCATAATTCGCTTTAAACATCATATTGATCTCTATGTAGAACAGTGTTTTATCCAGACCTATATATAGGGGAGAAATTGACTTGGCTGGAGTGTAAGAGACAGTACAATGCACATTTTTGTCAGTGCTGTGATTTTTGTGTTTTTTGGGTGGGGGATTTAAAATTCGCCCGATCAGGCCTCTATTAAACACTAATGTGGAGTTTCAAGGTAACATGGCGAGCATCGTTCAACGGTTTGGACTGCATGCACACCTCTATGCAAACGATACACAGGTCTACAGGAGCTGTTCCCCTGCGACAACCAAACTGCTCCAGCAGAGAATCACGCTGTGCTTGATAGAGTTGTCCAAGTGGCTGAGGTCACATCGGCTACAGCTCAACGCTGCTAAGACCGAGGTCTTTTGGATGGCTGCTGAGAGGCAGAAACATTTGATACAGTCAACCTGCATAGCCTACGCATTGACGGAATTGATGTGCAGCCGGTGTCGTCGGTGCGGAACCTCGGAATATTCATGGATAGTAACGTATCAATAAAGACACACGTGGTGAAGGCTGTTGCTGGATGCTTCAATGCCCTCAGGCTGATTAGAAGTATTCGTCGCTCAGTGTCAGCCACTGCACTCAAAACACTGGTCTCCACTCTGGTGTTGACCAAATTAGATTATGGCAATGCTACCCTCTCCGGAATACGGAAAACCCTTCTCAACCGTCTTCAGTCCGCTCTGAACGCTGCTGCTCGCATGATGTGCCATATTCCACCAGGTGAACATGTATAGTAACTCCGTCGCTTCGTGATTTGCACTGGCTATAAGCGCCAGAACGAATCTACTTAAAGCTTGCGTTATTAGCCTACTGATTGCCTAAACGGTGTCGGCCCTGCATACCTGGCGACTGAACTGGTACGAGTGGCTGACTTGGAAGGACGGCAACACACGAGATCTGCCCGATCCACCTCACTGGTCGTCCCGAGGACGCGCCTTCGAACTGTCGGTGATCGCGCGTTCCCTGTGGCTGCATCGAGAACGTGGAACTGTGACACTGTCTACCTCCATCTATGCAACTCTCTCCATCTCTCAACACCTTCAAAGAGACAGAGCCGTAACTAGGGTTTTCGGCGCCCGGGACAAGATTTCCATTTTGCGCCCCTATAAACCGGGGCGTGGCCAGGAATTTTATTTGGAGGAGTTATAAAATTTGGGGCATATATTGTTATATATTATTTATGTATAAAATATCAGGTTATATATATATTATACAAATATTATTCATATATATATTATAATATTTTATATTATGTATATGTTATATATATATACTGTATATATATATATATATATATATATATATATATATATATATATATATATATATATATATACTGAGTCTGACTCTAGCAGAGATTCTACCTGATTTTTGAAAAAGTCTCTTACATTAATTTCCGTTAGTATTTATTTATTTATTTCAAGACAATTTCTATAGCGCCGTGCATAGGTTAAGGCCTACGACAAGGGCGCTGCACACACACATAGTCAACCATAACCTAAACTTAAAAGGTGCGTCTTTAGTTCTCTCAGGAACAGTCCAGCAGAGTTGGCCTCAGTCTCTGCAGTCGGCAAGGCATTCCAAAGCAATGGGTTCCCACGAGAGAAGGACCTGTCTCCGAACTTCGGAGTCTGTGACGGAGGCGGAACGAGCAGGAGTTGTAGGTTTTGTCGATCGAACAAAATATTCCAGTCGTGGCTGTTTGCTTACAGGTCGTGTACTCATAGTTTTTGATAAGCCGACAGACGTGTTCGTACCGTTCTTCACGATTCGATTTAGCCGATTATCCGCAGTCAGTGGCGTTTAGATGGTTACTGACGCCCGGAGCCAAGTTGCCCAAGGTACGACTAGGCCCCTACTCCCTCCCAACTTATCTTCCCGCGCCGCCCTTAAGTTTACAGCGAACATCGCGTTGCATCATTATTCCTTACTCTCTTGAGCCTGCTAATCACCGCTGGACGTGAAAGTCGTGAATAATCTGTTCAGCACTGCATGTATACAGTGGCGTCATTTCACACTTTTCTTGGGGGGAGGAGAAATTTTGTAAAATTTTTCTTTTAAATTTTTTTAAATTTTTCAATTTTTTAAAATTTTTCATTTAAAAAAATTTTCGACTTGACGAGTTTCCCAAAAAGTTGACGACCTTTTTTTGCTTGTCAGCCCTTTTTACGATTAGTTACTTCAGGTTACTCTCGACATCAAGCACTCCTTTAGGGCTTTAGGGGCTGCTGACCTTTTTCTTTGCCCCCCCAAACGCAAATGACGTCCCTGTTTTTTGCACATTAATACATTATAAATTAATATTTTCATTTCCTTGGGGGCACGGCCCCCCAAATGACGCCTCTGCATGTATACATGAATTTCCTTCCATTAGTAGCTGGTTTCTATACCTATGAAACTTTAAACAATGATAGCGGGTTTCGCTCAATCCAACCTTAAATCTAAGCCTTTGGAAGCAGATATACTGTACAGCAGACACTTTTATTACTGGACTTTGTTTACATTATCAATCGGTCAAATGATTTGTGGGGGGTATAAATCTAAACTAGTCATTGCTATTTCAAAATGAAAACATATGTTACTGTCCCACATATGAACAAAACGGCTAAGTAACCAATAAAATTTTTTTAGGTAGTCGGAATTTTTTTTGGGAGGGTATATACCGATATACCCCCGTCCATACGCCCTGCCCTGCCCCTCAATTTTGAAATTTCGGTGATGACCTTTTTTAGTAGTCACGGCTTTTTTATTTACACCCAGTAATTTTTTTTATTCACTCTCAAGAAAGCGCCCCTCTGGGTAGGCGCCCTGGGCGACTTGCCCCCCTGATCCCCTAGTTACGGCTCTGCAAAGAGAAACTTAAAACCTGGCTAATCGCAGGAGCTACTTGTGATTTCTTGTGTTTTTGTAATGTGTTCACGTAGTTCTTATAAGACGAGTTACCACAATAATCAGTGCATTGTAGTAGTAGTAATAATAATAATAATAATAATAATAAAAGTTCAATCAGGGCCATATTAAGGCGGGGGCTGAAGCCCCAGGCCCACCATAAAAATAGGTCCACCGTTTTTCATTCGACAAACCCTTTTTGTTTGTCAGAGATTTTCAGTGAAAGCGGTGGGAAATTTTACAATTGGCAATTTTCAAATTATGGAAGCGACGACGTTTTTTTACTTCTCAGCCCCAGGCCCACTCGAACCTTAATCCGGCCCTGCGTTCAATTATAAACAGTGGCGGCTCTAGGATTTGGCAAGTGGGGAGCCGTTAGGTGGCAACTTCTAATCATGGGGGGCAACCATTTATTGTTAGGTATATAGTATTAAGTATAGGGTCCCAACAGGGGGGCCACTGGGGCAGACACTCAATAGGGGGGCACGGGCTCCCCGGCCCCACTGTGGAGCCGCCACCGATTATAAACAAAATCAGAAGAAATGTTCAAGTCAAAGCATAATAAAACATGAAGAGAACAATATTTAAAACTCCAGAGAAGTTGAGCATACTTCAATAAGAAACATGAAATGATAAAGTAAATTTACATGTAACAGAAGAAGCTAGATTCATATGACTTTGTGTTATGTTTTATGATTTCACTATTTACATAATTAAAAGAGGCAGCAGAGCATTTACCATGACATCTGCCTTGCAGGTTTCTGTTCCCATCAACTGGATTAAGCAGTAAAGAATAAGAGTTGTTTAAGGCAAATCAACAATTAACATAGCATTCCATAAGTATAAGAAAGTCAAGTGGGTAATTAATCTATCAGCCAAACGATAAACCACTTAAACAAATCTATGCAGGACAGTTATCAGCACATAGCACAAAAACAATAACATTATTACACAAATTCTAGAGCCTAAGAAACAGGACTGATGCTCATAGTGAATTTATGCTTCATGCACATTTTGTTTTAGTCGCAAACAAATATTTGTAACAAATATAATATAGTAAAATAAAAACATCGATGACTCGATGTTCTCACATCAGAAACTTTTAATGCAACCAACACAAAATGACCTCTGCATCAAATCCTAAGACCAGTGGCGTAACGTGGGGGGGGGGGCACTTTGTTGACAGCCCCCCGGGCCCCGGGCGAGCCCCCGAAGAGCGGTCTAAGCTAGGGTTAGGTTAGGGTTAACCCTACCCTAACCCTAGAAATGATGTGCTGACAACCTTTTTTTTTGCTCGTCAGGATGAAAAAGGAGGCGATAACGTTTTTTGTTTTTTTTTTTTTTTGCTCATCAGCTCGAAACTCTGGGGCCCCCATGGCAAAGATGCCCCCCGGGCCCCCAAAAGTCACGCTATGCCACTGCCTAAGACCTTTACCACCAAGTTCTACAATCATATGACGTACATCACAAATTGGTTCACACAGCTTTCTTCCTTATCAATCTTCAGCTAGCCTTCTTTGTCTCTTTCCTATAGTCTTTCTTACGATGTTCAAACTGAACAAATCATTAACAACATGATTATAGATACTCAATTATGATACAAGGTTTACCAATTGTTTACAGAATACATTAAGAAAAAGCATTGAAAACCTGTGTCACATTTTTACAATACACTGTAAATGATTTTTCATAATAAAACTGTATACAATTTAAAAATAATATAGAAGTTTACTAATTGTATTTAAGAAAAATTAATGTAACGCAACAAAAGCAATTTCCCAAACAGCTTCAGTTCTGAGTTATTGAAGCTGAGATTTCCAATGTAACTGCATTCAAGATATCAGCAACAACCACCACCCTGATTTCCAGTATCTCCACCACTTGAAGTGCCTCCTCTGTTAGCTGGCTGATGAGGTCCAAGTTTTATACCATTTGCCTAAAAGAAAAAAAACAGTAAAGAATGTGAAAATGATTAATTATGATATCATCATCACTCGATAAAGTAAAAAGTATAATCGCTGGAGTGAAAATAATCACATTTAAAATCAAAGCAAATCATTATTAGTCTCAAATAATTCTTACCTCATTGTTTACATCAAAAACTCCATCTTGAATCTTCTGGTAAATTTCTTTTGCTGTACTGATAAATGCCTGTTAGCAAGAACACAAGCAACAGCATTTAACCCTTTAATGCCCAGCTACAACAAAATACAAAATCCAGAATAACCAGGCAACGTTTTTAGAAAAGGCCTTGATAACCAGGCTTTTTGTATATTTTCACAGAAAATTAAATGTTTTCAACAAGCAATTGCTCGGGTTCTTTGAAAGCTAAAAAGATTAGGCACACACAATTGTTTTGCATTTTTTTCCTCTTTCTAATCATGGCCAACTCATGTAAGGAATCCATCAGATGCATGGGAATTGCTTCCACTGCTCTACAGCAACTAGGAAGAATATGGAAACAGTGTAGGTTGAGCATTGCGACCAAATTTTGTCTCTAAAAGGGCCTCGTCCTTCCCATCCATATCTTTACGGCAGCTAAACCTGAGCAATGACCAAACAAGACTGGATGACAATGTAAGCATCCAATGTCGAATCCTTGGAATCAACTAGTCAAACTTTACCACCAATTTGGAGCTATACCAGCTATCTGGCCTGGAGACACTGCAAGACACGACTCCTTGGACACTTTGCTAGACTACCTACCAATGTGCCAGCATCAGCTGCGCCGCAGCTTGCTGCCACTGTCCGTGATGGAGACCCTTCATGCACTGGCTGCAGTAGGCCCTGCGGCAGACTACCCACAACTTGGTGTCACCATAAGCATAACGACTGGATTGACTCCACTTGAAGCACTTCACTCTGACAGGACAGAACCTTGTGGCAAGAAATCATTATGGCCAACAAGGCTACATGTAATGATTGATTGATTGATTTATAACCATTCATGCAAAATAAATTTGGGAGGATGGTCCACTTTCTGGCCTACAGCACCCCTCAAAAATTTGTTTGTTCCAAACTCTCCAGCTAAATTTTTATAGTGGTAACCTAACTTTAGTGTGACAAAGTTGTAGAGGAATGTAATTGGAACAAAATAAAAAAAATTTTGAAAATTGGACCACAATCAGCAGTGATATAGTGTTTCTAATCTGAGCACCCTTGCTTCATTCAGTCATTTCTAAAAGGAATTCAGCTATTTCTTGGCAAAGTAGCATCTTTGTTCTTGCGAGTACTTAGAAAAGGAGCAAAAGCAATAAGGAGAGCTGTTTTTGAATCTAATTTATGAAGCCAGATTCCCTTTGTTAATTGAGACTCACTGTTACACATGCACTGAATTTAAATGCCCTGATTTAAATGGAAGCTATTTTTAGCTGTGACATCATTTATCACGATTTGACCATACGTTATGTCCCCAATAAAATACAGTATCACGACAATTCGTCTACAGACTTTTCGTCTACGATTTAGTAGCTTGTCAAAATGTTGTTTCCATCTGGCCACAATCCTTTGCTTCTCTGTTAATATTTTTCCATTCTTATCCTCAACTGGTTCAATGTTTATTATCTTTGTGATTGTGCCTCCACTTAGTTTGTTGATATTTACAGATTTTTGCTATCTCCTCTTTTGCAAGCATCTTCATATAATTTGCCATCTTTTCCAACATGTTATTCTTATCTCTGGTTAAACTTATCTTCAGTGATGTGACGTCTCGAGACACTGTCTCGTCTCGAGACAGTCTCAAGACAGTATTTTCAATGTCTTGGTCTCAGTCTTGGTCTTGGCCTTGGTTTCGTCATTACTGTCTTGGTCTTACGATTCAAGACCGAGACAGTGGTTTTTTCCACGGTTAGTAATAATGTTTTTGTGGTAGATGTCTTCCTAATTATGGGGCTAGACAAGATTGTCACTGCTGGAGCCATTCATGAATAATAAATAATTTAAAATGTTTGTATAGATATACCTATGCCAAATTTTCGTAATTTTATGGCTAATGTTGATAAAAAAATTTGTGAATCCTGTTTTGTCTGTTTTCTTGATGTTTAAAATTACTGTCTTGGTCTTGAGTCCTAGTGTCTTGGTCTTGATACCTAATGTCTTGGTCTTGATGGTTAGTGGCTTGGTCTTGGTCTCGGTCTTGCCACTTAATGTCTTGGTCACATCACTGCTTATCTTTAGCTGTTTTCTTAATTCATTTACTTCAGTAGTCTTTTCAATTCTATTCTTACCAGGATTCATGGCTGCTTCTTTAGATTTTCTTATTTCTGCCTGCAGATATTCAGTTCTCTTTCCCTATCTTTCTGTAGTCTAGTTCCTTCTCTGCCACTTTGTTAATTTGTCTTGAAATTTTCCCATTCTATTTCCGAATCTTTGTCAGTATCTGTTTTGATTTGAAATTTATTTTATACATCTATTTGATTTAATTTTTCTGCGTCGAAGCACCTTTTCTTTGGCACTTTTTTCCTTCTCCTTCTTAGTTTAACTTTTATCTCTGACATAACAAGGCGATGATCAGAATTAATTTCTGCAGACCTGTATACTCTTGTCTTTCTCACTGATGATATAGTGATGATATAGTCTATCAGGTTTTTTTTTACTTATATAGTGATTATATACATATTATATATATATATATACTTATATAGTGATTACTTATATAGTGATAAAGTGATATAGTTATTTTTAACTTATATAAGTAAAATCTCGTTAATTTCTATAGCACTTTCAAAAGCAGCACCTAGGTGCTTAATCTTGAAATGAAGTAGCTATAGCCAAAGGTGGGGTCATTCATGCAGGGTCATTTAATCCAAAGGGGCAGTGGTTGGGACGTTACAGCTATGGAGGAAATAGAAAGAACAACTTGAGATGTTGCAAGAATGGAAGGAAATTGTGACTCAGGATTTGTTATTTGACCATGGTGTAAACAGCGGAGGGATGCTGGAACTGAGTTCCAAAGTTCTGGTGCTGCATATGATGAAGCACGGTTGCAAATTTTGAGAGATGATTGATTCAGGGGACAAAGAAGAGTTACACGAGAGGAAGATCGAGTAGATCGAGGATGTTGTGGGATTATCAGATTTCGTAGGTATACTGGTTTTGATGTATGAAGTGAGTTATAGGTCATTGAAATTATTTTATATTTAACACGTTCTGTCATTTTCAGCTAGTGCAGAGATTTGAGCAATGGTGTAATATGGCAGAATTTAGGTGATTTGGTAACTGCGCGAGCTAAGGCATTTTGAATCAATTGGAGTTTACATATGGAAGCTTCTGGAAGATTGTGAAACAGTGAGATGCAGTAGTCTAACTTAGAGTGAACTATTGAATTGGCAATAGTGGAAGCAGTTTTAATAAAGATACGGACGAAGGCAATGTAGACCTTGAATGTGAGCATAATAGGTTTTCGATAGTTTGAGCTTCAAAATTAAGAGAAGAGTCAAACGTATATCCAAGATTTTTTGCAATTGGAACAGGGGTTATTATTGCGTTTGGGGCTAAAGTCAGTGTGGGATTTTCAATTTTTTCAGTTGTGGCCGTCCAATTAACCCTTTAAAGGGGTAATTAAATTTTTAAAGTCATCCCCCAGGGTAATTAATTTGGGGAAAAGGCGTTCATATGAAAACGTGAACATATACGTTATAAACTTACTATATTTCAGGCTATATAGAAGCTAGAAAGATGCGGTTTGCGCCGTTGTTGAGCACTTTTATTGCTCTTTCTATCTATCCATGCAAAAAGAAAAATACTTGGAGGTAGGGACCACTCTATACCCTAAAATCGAACCCCTCCCCAACATTTTGTTCAAATTTTGTTCAAAGCTCAATAGCAAAACGTCTTCAGTGGTAACCCCCCAAATGTGAGCGATAAAGTTGTAGGGAGGTGTAATTGAAACAGAATAGTGCAAAACTTTTGAAGATCGGAGCCAATTTGTGGTAGTTATGACTTTTCATACCCTAGTACCCATTGCTTGCTGAAATGACAATTACGCGAACAGATTTTCAATCTGAAAAACCGAACAACTCAGTATATTTCAGGCTATATAGAAGCTAGAAAGATGCGGTTTGCACCGTTGTTGAGCATTTTTATTGGTCTTTCGAACCATCCATGCAAAAATAAATTTGGGGGTAGGGTCCACTCTACACCCTGAAATCGGACCATCTCCGACAAAAAATGTTCAAAGCTCAATAAAAAAATTTCAGCGGTGACCCCCCAACTGTGAGCGAGAGAGTTTTATAGGAGTGTAATTGGAACAGAATAGTGCAAAAATTTTGAAGATCAGACCATATTTGGCGTAGTTATGATTTTTCTAGCCTCCGGCTGAAGATTTTTCCTATGCAGTTCCCAGCCTTGGTCACTCTACAGCCAATATCCCTTGCATATATATTCAACAATATCGAAAACGGTGCTGCCATCTATCGAATGGATGGTAACTAAATCGATCGCTGCGTTGGATTGATGTAAAAATGTTATGTCCGGGTACATACATGCTTATCTGGCGCGCCGTTTATATACGGCGATCCCCGTTTGGATATGCTTTTCTGCCGCCATTTATTTACGGCGATCCCCTATAAAGGGTTAAAAGAAAATCTGTTTTGGAAGGATTGAGTGCAAGATTAGCTGACATCCACGATGAAATTAACGAAAATGCTGATTCGAATTCAGTAACTGGTGTTTTAAAGGAGGATGATGTAAAGGAAAGAAATAATTGAGTGTTATCAGCATAGAGTTGATGATTCAAATTGAGAAAGTTAATTAAGGATGACAGTGTGTAGTGTAGAGACTGAAAAAAACAGGTCCAAGGACAGATTCCTGTGGTACTCCATAGTATAAGTCAGAGGGCAATGCAGTTTGGTTAAGGCATGAAACTTTAAAGGATTGAGATTGGAGATAAGATTGAAACCAGCGGTGAGCTATAGAAGATATTCCAAACCAGAGGGAAAGGCGTTTCAGTAGAATTTTGCAATCTATTGTATCAAAAGCAGCAGAAAGATCTAGGAGACAGAGGCCAGTAACTTGTTGAAATCAAATGGCAGTGAGGAGCTTGTCGTAAATGTATGTGAGAACGGTTTCTGTTGAGTGATGTTTTGTATAAGCAGATCGATGAGTGTTATATAAGGAGTTTTTTGACAGATGCTCAGTTACCTTGTCTGGAAAGAACAATTTTCTCTGTGAGTTTGGAGAGGACAGACAGGTTTGAAATTGGGTGATAATTGTTAAGATCCTCTCTGTCAAGGTTTGGCTTTTTAGAAGTGGAGTTACAAGGGAATTTTTAAATGAGGATGGAAATATGCCTGAGGAAAGAGATAAGTTAATAATTTTTTTTATTAGTTGGTACTAGAACAGAGGCACACTGTTTGAGAAGAGAGGTTGATATTGGATCAAGACTGCATTGCTTGTGTGGAAAGGACTGAAGGAGTTTAGATACCTCTTCCTCTGTCACAGGAGTACCGGTAGAGCAGGGAAAATTGGAAGGAGCTTCTGGTGGAAATGGGTGATGTGGAGAGGTAGTTTGATTGGTCATGGTGGATTTCAGATTGGCATGGATCTTAGAGATTTTCTGGAAAAAAATTAGCAAATGATTCAGCAAGTTGCGAGATGGATTGAGGAAGAGGCTTTGATTTATTGCGGTGGAATAGACAATTCACAGTGTTCCAGAGTTTGTGGGGATTAGAGCGATTGGCTGCAATTAAGTTAGAATAATATTTTTTCTATATTTTCTATAGTGATGATATAGTCTATCAGGTTTTTTTGTTTTGCTACTGGAGAAGTCCATGTGAGTTTCCTACACAGTTTTTGTATAAATTGAATGTTGGTTATACACAAATTGTTGTTGCTGCATAATTCAAGAAATCTGGTGCCATTATCATTTTCATCCCCTGGCACTCCATGCTTTCCTATAATTTTCCTCCATCCCACCTTTTGCATAAACATAATAAGAATGATAAATAAGCCAAGCACTGAAGAACTTCAAATGATACCTTCTTGTAACAAGTATCTTCATTCACCAAAAGTATTAACCCTTTTGACCTGGCAACCCATATAACCAAAATGCTATGAAGCCAAAATATTGGTCTTACAGGACCAAAGAGTTAAGTAAGTTTCACTTGTACCTCTTGCTACACACATTTGAAAATGATACAAAACAAACATCAATCAACACAGGGCCGCAACACAAGAGTGAATTTCATGACCGACTTCAATGATTTTATGGAAAAAAGAAAAACGAAGGAAATTCCATGACTTAAATTAATTAAATCTGACCTCTTCAACATTGGCAGCTGTCTTAGCTGATGTTTCCATGAAGATAAGGCCATGTTCTCGAGCAAATGCCTCACCTTCTTCCAGCTTCACCTCCCGGCGAGCTTCCAAATCACTGAATATGTCATAACATAATTCTTATCATGCAAGAAAAATCACTCTACCAAAGTCAGAAGAAACACAAGCTGATTGATTATTATAACATCACATCCAGGGAGGCTCATCTAAAATAAGTACATAAACTAAAATATCTACAACTGATTACAGTTGATTCATTCAAAGTGAACAACTGCTCAGTTAACTTTTTCACAACTTCCTTCATAAAATGCAAAATTTTGAAATGCATATTATTATTATTATTATTATTATTATTATTATTATTATTATACTAGACAATTTATACAGCGCCATATGCATGACATAGATCAAAGTCAAGGGCGCTTACACAAATTTAATTAAGCTGGATGGTAAAAGCGCCTTAGAAAGTTATTTATCATCGTCTTCATCCTCGTCATCTAGTTTCTCGTCCAATTCTTTCACGAGCGTAGATCCAGAGATTCGTGCCAACAGTTTCCATCATCATCAGGCCGCTTCCGCCGCCACTGCTCCTGCTTCTCTTTGCCGATTGCGGCGGTGGACTGAGTGAGATCTTGCCGTGGTAGCAGTTGCGGTTCTGCTCGATCATGTCCAGGATGTCATTGCGATATGGATATTCCAGGTCAAACCATGCTTGCGGATGAACGATGGAGTCAACAGACTGACTTTTTGGAGTCGAGGACGGCAACTCGTCGGCGCAATGACCTGGGTCGTTCACACGGACGAACAAGACGGTTGGAAAGAAGACAATCCGAGAGGATACGAAACCAACGTTGTTGTTCGATGTTGTTGTTTGACGGCTCTCTGGCGACTGACACTGTCCCGAATGATGGCTGGGAACGCCCACCACGACCCTTTTCTGAGTCGGAAAATGATGCCTCTTGACGTTTGTGCAGCGGTCCAGCGCGTTCATTCGACAACGAGGCAGTTTGAAAGAGAAACGCTTCCAAAAACCGGAACGAAAGACCGAGAAGGCTCGAAAATGATGCGATAGTTTGCAGGTGCTAAATCACCCATGGGCTGCTGGTTCAGTGCCCTCTATCGATCGCATATGGCTGCCTTATTCTGTCTGAGTTAAGTTTCGTGTGTTGAGAGCGGTCACATTCTCTCTTATTGGTGCTGTTCCATCATATTTATCAGAGCCAGTCCATCCTCTTAGCTCTATCCTTGGTTGGCCATGTCTTCGGTCCACAACCCAGGGTCTCCTCAGTGTGCCACAAGCACGAACCTCTTTATTCCTGAAACAAGGTTTTGAATCAGTTGATCCTATCCTCTGGAATGCTCTTGACCCTAGCATACATAATTTAGTCACATTAGCTGAGAAACTAAGCTTCCAAAATCATATCCAGCCCTCAAAATATGAGCTGCACATACTTTGTATAAATACAGCGTCAGGCTTACCATGAACTAAAAAATCTTGTGCAATTGTCAGTTTCAAATAGAAAATATAAAAGATTTAAAATAACATAATCTGAATATCAGCCAAACTGTGGCCCTTACCTCTTGTTTCCAATCAGCATTATAATCATATTGGAGCTGGAATGTTGACGAGCATCTTCTAACCAAGTTGTTAAATGGTTAAATGTATCTCGGCTAAAACACACATAAAGTTTGTCTTTCAACAACAGCATTAACCCTTCACTTTTTGTCCCAAGAGTTCTTGTGCGTCCTTAGCCTTTGTTAGGCGGCCGTCCAGAGAATTTTTGTGTGCTACTTTCCAGACTGCTCGTTAGCCAGCTATGCTGAGAATTTTCTTAAATAATGTAAATATAGCTTCCATAGCCATTTACTTGCCAAAAGTATTCAATGTACTGAGTATTATTGCTGATAATTTGTCAAAATCCTGCATTTTTCACCCAACCCCACGAGAGGCTAGCAGCAGACATTTTCTTCAGAAGTAAAAATAATTCAAAATTGAATATGAGCAAAATTTAAATTGAGCAATATTGAGGATTCTGGCAGCAGCAGAACAGAATTCTACAAAGTTGGACCAGAGTTATCTTGGTTCTCGTGACTGGCCATATGAGGAGCGTTCACAACTGCCCCTCTCTGGGTCTCCGGGTTGTAATTCTATGATTGAAGACGTAAAATCATTAAGAGATACTAAATCTGACCTTTATGTCAATTTTTGAATGTTTCCTTAGCTTCTACATTTAAAAATCTAACCTATTCTAAAATATTTTAAAATAGCATGCTTCTGTAAAGAGAAGTAAATGGCCGCCATGGTAACAGCTTTGAAAACTTAATGGACAGTAAACGGGCTAATGACAACGAAGACATTTTTGGCAGATTTCTTAACTACATCGAAGTAACTATGTTCCTTTTATAAGCCACAATTAGAAAATGTCAGAAAGATTAAACAAAGCGCTGACCGTGAGATGTCATAGACAAGAAGAGCACCTGCAGCTCCTCTGTAATAAGATCTTGTTATTGACCTAAATGATTCCTGTCCAGCCTAAACAAAACCAAATAAGGACAGCTAATCAAACAGAGAACAAGGGCAGCAGCAGAGGCGTAGCGTCCCAATGGCTACTATGGCTTTAGCCAGAAGCGACCTTTTTTTGCTTGTCGGGTTGTCAAGGAGTTTTGGCGAAGGGGCAGCAAAATGTAGAAGGGGCGGCAAATTCAGCGACGATGATCTTTTCTTTTGCTTGTCAGGTATAATAAGAGCAAATTGGGGTGGCATTTTTGCCAGGAGCCATAGGCGGCACGAGTGCATGCTACGCCACTGGGCAGCACTACAAAATTATCATAATAAAGTCAAATAACAAAAGAAATCTAGATAGATAGATAGATAGTCTAGGCCCATTGCAGTCAATTAAAACTCTATATGTCTTTTTTAGAAAGACAGCACGGGAAACAAAGCACAGCAACTGATCCTAAACTTTTGCTGGTAGCAAAAGAAATCTGTCACATTGAAATCTATTTTTAGAAAACAAAGCACAGCAACTGATATTTCATATGGCATAAATATACCAGAAGCACTGATTTCTCTACTGACCGTATCCCAAATCTGAAGTTTAATTTGTTTTCCATCAATAGTCACCATTCGTGCTCCAAACTCCACTCCTGTAACATAAATAAATGAAAATAATAATTCACAATTTCAGTGTCACTATTTATCAATTACAACTCAGCATTTTCACACCATGAGATATAACAAAATAAGCAATTTATTTTAATTTAAACAGCATTAACCCTTAAGCACCAGGAAGTGAAAAATTGAAAGGTCTCTCACAAAATTTTTTAGACATTCCTGAATACCAGCATTTTTGCATATTTTCACATATTTAAATTTTTTAAAACTTGCAATTGCTCGAACCCAAACAAGACGGGCTTGTCAGACCCAGAAGGGCAACTGTCCAAGGAGAAGACAACCCTAAACAAATTATGTTTAGAGGTGGGGGCAGCAGAGCCCAGCAACGCGAGTACTGGTGGAGGGACACCTTGTTATTACACATCTAACAGCAGTACTTGACTCAACAGCAGGTAAAATACCGGGAACCTGCTGCCACTGTGCCCGTCTCATCCCAGAGGGACATGGTATCGATGGGATATTGCTCTCTATTGCTATGGAACAGAACATTATGGAGAGCAATTGCAACGGCCACTCTGGCTATGCATGACTGATGATGAATGTTTAGCATTTTTATTCCTCTTTCATGCAAAAATTTTAAAAATTTGGGGCAATGGTCCACTATTTGGCCTAAAGACAGCATGCCCTCCAACAAAATTTGTTTTCTCCAATTTTTGAGTGGTAACCTATCTTTGCTGAGCTGCAAAGTTGTATGGGAATGTATTCAAAACAAAATAAATCAAAAATTTTGAAAATCGAACCATATTTGGTTGAGATATAGTTTCCCTACCCCAGCATCCTCTGTCGGATAAGTTTTCGTTTGATCAGTTTCGAACAATTCTTGGACTTTGTTTTATTCAATTTGCTATATCCCAGGCAATTGGAAGGCTTAAAGGATGAAGTATGCACCATTGTTTTCATTTTAATTCCTCTTCCCAACCGTCCATGCAAAAATTTTAAAAATTTGTTAGGGGGTCCACTATCTCGCCTAAAACAAAAAACTGAATGGTAAGCTATCTTTCATGAATGGCAAAGGCATAGAGAAATTTAATTCAAACAAAATAAATCAAATAATTTCATAAATAGGACACTATATAGAGGAGATATACCTTTTGTTATTGGAGCACCCTTTTTTCGTTTCAACATTTCAAAGTGACAAATGAAGCCATTTTCATAGAAAAGGAGCTAAATGAGGTAAGTGGTGTCTTTTTTCAATTTCTCTCAAGTTAATTTATGTTTCTATGTGAATGCATAAGTTTAATTCCTTCAAAAATATGCACATCTATACTGGTTGTTTACGCAGGCAGCAAATTTTAAAATAGGATGATTTAAATGGTCCCTATTTTCAGCTATGATGTCAATTTAAAAACCCATGGGATTTCCGGGAATTTCGCCTATAGTTATAAGCAGAGATGTAGTACTTGGTACTTGTACAATTTTAAGTACGAGTACAACTCGAGTACAAATTTTTAGTACTTGTACTTGTACTTGGAGGCCAGGTACTTGTACTTGAAGCATTGTGTACTTGCTACATCTCTGCCACTAAGCATTACACAGGCAGCTGCTAGGTTGCTGAAGAATTATGTGGTCTTGTCCATAGACTTTAAAACACAAAATTGAAAACACAAATGGGTTGGGAACATCTCTAAAGCCAGGAAACATAGATGATGCAGAATATGCTGATGATACATGTCTAATAGTGGAATGCCTCTCAAGGATTGTAGAGTTAACACTGGCCTTAATAACGGAGAGTGGGAAAATTTGGAATAAAAATAAACACTAATAAAACAAAAATTATGCCAATTACAAAAACAGTTGGGGAATGGCCAATAGTATCACACAACGGAAAAGAAATTGAAATAGTGAAGAATTTCGTTTACTTGGGAAGTGAATTGGAAGCAAAAGGAGGCTCGGACTTGGAAATTAAACGAAGAATAGCATTGGCAAAATCAACCTTCAACAGGCTACACACCAATATTTTGAAAAGACATGACATTGGGATGAAAACAAAACTAAGAATTCTCAACACTTGTGTAATACCAATACTAATTTATGGATGTGAATTTTGGACCATAAAAAAAGAATTGGAGAAAAAACTAGTAGCAACAGAAAATAAATGGCTAAGAAGAATACTAAGGATTGGATACAAAGAAAATATAACAAATGAAGAAGTTAGAGAGAGAACACTGCAACCGAGCATCGTGGAAGTTATCAGAAAAAGAAGAATGAAATGGACTGGACACATACTCAGAATGGAAAAAATAAGAAACCCAAAACGAATTTTCAACTACAAACCAGAGGGGAGATGATCTAAAGGAAGACCTAAAAGACGATGGGTGGACGGTTTGGAAGAGGATCTGCACATGGCAGGGATGAACCTCAATGGAAAAACTGATGGAAGACACCGAATGACTTTGGAAGAAATAGCAAAGGACAGAGAACTTTGGAGAGATGTCATGGAGAAGTCAATAGCTGGACACAGCTGGAGGACGAAGACCTGACCTGACCTGTCCATAGACTTTAATCTAGGGTCTTGTCCGCAGGTCAGGCAGCGCTTTGAAATTAAACACAACCTAATAAATATTCTATGGCACAGGCAAACATGAACAAGAACAACATGGATGACAATGAAGCATCTGAGTGTAAAGTAACGTAAAGTAAAATCTCGTGGATTTTTATAGCGCCTTGGAACGCAGCACAACAGTAGCTGCTTATTCTTAGGCGCTCAGCCTTTCTTAAAATAGCTATGCCTATGGGGAAGGTATATTATCAGCCAGGCAATAATGTAAAGAGTGTAAAGTGCCTCGTACAGTTAAATTTGCATTATCTGATTACAAATTTCAGAAAAATAGTCTTAGTGGTAAATGTAAATTTTGTACAAATAAAGTTATAACAGAAAAATGCGGTACCACGTCTAACTTCGTGAAACATTTGGAAAGAAAGCACACCAACAGGTTGGCAGAGATGTAATAGCCTACTTGGTACTTGTACTTGAGTTGTACTCGAGTACAAATTTTTAGTACTTGTACTTGGAGTCAGGTACTTGTACTAGAAGTTTTTGGAATGCAAGTACTTGTACTTGGAGGCCAGGTACTTGTACTTGTACTTGTACTTGAAGCATTGTGAACTTGCTACATCTCTGGTTATAAGTACAATCGGTAGAAGATAGATGCTATATTTGCCATAAAAGATCGCTTTAAACACATTCATTTGCCGCTTTGTTTACACATGCGGATAATTTAAACACCCTGATTTAATGGGACAATTTTTGCATAAATATATTTTTTGGGCCAGGTAACTGTGGGAATCTTGAGTTCTAACCCTCATACATGTGATTCTCCAAGGGCAACTCCATAGATGTTACATTAAGCGAGACAAGCCGTTAGAAACTCCCATGGGCGCGTTTGGGCACTTTGGAGATTAAAGGGTATGGGCACGTTTGGGCACTTTGGGGCTTAACGGGTATGGGCACATTTGGGTGCTTTGAAGGTTAAAGGGTTAATGGTTATCACATAAGCTGCAACATTACAGTAGTTTCCAAGAAGTTATTATCGATGCCATACTTGAGCAAGAATTGGCCAAATATTACATTAGTCTGGCAGATACAACATAATTTTACCAATGGTCAAGTCATGCACTGGCTGGAAACGTTTATCAGTAAACTGCAATAACAAGCATGATTTCCCAACAGCTGAAAATAAGCATATATATAATTGCATCACTGGCATTTTAAATGACTGAATTTGCACAAAAATAAAACAACTGGTACACAATAGAACAGTGCTTCCAAAACTGTGTGCTACAGCACACAACTGTGCCACAACAACAGTAGAAGTGTGCTGTGGTAAAAACGATGAAAATAGTAAAATAATGACACTGCATTAATTACTAATTATAAGTTAAATTACCGGTATATCTCTTCATTGAATTAGACATGAAATGGCGCGGGAATGGCAATGCATTAGGCTGAGCGAGATCCATCTACCCTGTTTGAAATCAAGTGTACCTGCTCCTAGAGTCCCTGCAATTCGGCCTGGGAACGCACTACCTGATGTCCTGTTTTGCTGTGGTATCCATGTACAGATACTACACTGCAGATTCTTGTGTGTAGGGCCTATACTTTCTGCCTCTGCTTTTGCCTTGTGTGAAGCTAGCCGGCAGTCTCATGCCTACATGAGACACTGTGCTTCATACAGACCTGTCAATAACACCACAATCTGCAGTCACCTGGTGCACTAGGAATTAGGGTGTCCCGTTAATTCCTGGACTGTCAGTTCCTGGATCATCATTACAAAGACAAGGTTTATGTTCCTACTGTTCTATCTCGGCGAAGACGAATGGCAAAATACGTGCTGCTTGTCAATGAAGCTCTCCATCGCCTCCGAAATACATACTTTAGAATTGGCATTCCAAATGTACAATGCCTGCTACAATACATTAGATGCCTAGACCTTTATTTAAACTCTTCAGAAATTGAAGCAATTATGGTTACCATATTTTTGCGTATATAAGCCGTGGCTTATACGAATTTTTACACAATTAGCCCCCTTGGTGCGTCTTATACTCGGGTGCGTCTTATCTAAATTGTTTGGAACATGAATAACTGCGCCGACGGGTCGCCTAGAGCGCCGGCGGCTCACCTAGAGTGCCAACGGGTGTAGGGAGCGCCGACGGGTCTCCAGGAGCGCCAATGGGGCACCAGCGGGTCGCTGGGAGCGCCGACGGGTTGCCGGGAGCACCAAGGGGTTGCCTAGAACGCCGACGGGTTTCCGGGAGCGCCGACGGGTCGCCGGGAGTGCCTTTTAGTGCGTCTTATATGTGGGTGCATCTTATCCATAATTATTTTAACACAAATCAACAAAACCCGCGTCTTATATGCGGGTGCGTCTTATATGCATGAAAATACGGTACATTTATAGTCTTCACAATTTGAATCATTTTTTAAAATTCTGCCAGCAACTGTCCGCCTTGCATGTAAGTGTTTTGCCTTACCTATCTATGTACCTACCTATTTTCCTACCTACCTACCTACCTACCTACCTATTTACTTCCATTTATAATTATGGTGTAGGAAATGACGGTCCAAGAAATGACAGAGAACCAGGAATAATTATTATTAGTCACCAGTGACCACTAAGTGCACTAAATCATAACTTTAGTTCTCCTTTATTGACACTTAGTTTAGTTGGGCCAGTAATTTTAATAATATTGCTGTGGTTGTGATTTTATGTGGACGACAGACATTTCTTGCTCATCAGTAGTGATTACTAAATGAAGTATTTCTTTGTTATCATAACATATAGTATCATAGTCGTGCCTAGTTCACTTGCATTCACAGAGAACAGTATAATTATTAGTGATACAGAATGGAAAGAAAATCTTCTTCTTCAGGTGTCGTGTATTCCTACGTTGACGACTATGGACTTCCATTTCTCTCTGTTGTGTGTTGCTTGTATGAGTTCTAATTCTGTAGTTACTCCCTTTACATCCGTCAGTAAACTGCTGATATACGTCATGTCGTCATTCTTTGTCTTCCTCTTGATCTTTTGCCTTCGACTTTTCCAGTAGTTACCATGTTTTCTATACCTTTCTTCCTCATTATTCTTCTTTCAGGTGCCATGCATTTAAAAGAACAGTAGTTGCCATGGACTTCCACTTTTCTCGATCTCTAGTGTTCCTAATGGAGTTCGATGTTATTTCCTATCCCCATTTCTCTCTCTCATTCTGTCTGTATATTTTGATCTTTGTTTTCCTCTTGATCTTTTACCCTCCACCATGCCTGGCATCACTGCCAAGATTTTCTAATCCTTCTTTTCTCATCACGAACAAAAATTTCATCTGTCTTAACTTGATGGTAGTCATGGTTGTGTTCGTCATCTTCCATCATCTGTAGTACTAAGAGGATTAGTTCTCTTGTCTGTCCATGGACCTTTAGCATCCTCCTATAAAACCACATTTCAACCGCTCTCCAGTTTCTTTTTAATCTTTTTGATATGTTCCACGTAGAACAGATCCATATAACAAAACTGACCATAGCATTTTTAAAAATGAAAGCATCTAAGCACTCTGAGCCTTGTTTCTTTTAATATTTTCTTGTTAATGTTAATATTTGTTTCATTTCCATGAAGGCAGATTTTGCCATATCTATTCTTTTATTATGTCTTTATCACTTCTTCCATCACTTGTAATAATGCTTCCCAAATATTTGAAATAAGTTACTTGTTCTATTTCATCTTCCATTTAATAAAATCTTGCATTTGAGCACTTCTTTTTGTTTTGTTATTACCATTTGAAGGTCTTCTTTATGTTTATTTTTAGTCAATTTTCTCTCACTTTCCTCTGATAGTTTGTCCACCAGTTCCTATAGCCTTCTATTCTGAGTTAAACAGCACGCTAACAGTGTTGTATCATAGTTAAATCTTATGGTTATTGATATTTTTTTTTCCTCCTATCCTTATACCTTCCATCTCGGTTTGATCATTTCAGTTAATATCTCCTCCCCACACAAGTTGAAAAAATCTGGTGATAGTCCGCAGTTTTTTGTCTCAATGCATTTAAGATCTTTATCTTTTTCCCTAACAGCATTTAGACTTTGGACATGGAAGAGTCCAGGAGATAAAACCAGAAATCAGATCGACTATGCGCGGTGCAAGATATGGCATTCGGGAACTCAATACTGCAGTCAAAAGCAAGTTATAAGTGGCGCGGACTGCAACAGTGACTAGACAGGTGTAATAGCAGAACTGAAAGTAAAACTGAGAAGGCTAAGGAGAAAAAAAGAAACAATAGAAAGATACGACTGGAAAGAAATGGAAAAGAGCTATGAACTAAAACAAGAATATCAATTGAGATTAAAAATAGATTCCAGGTGCTAGGTGAAGAACAAGACATAGTTAAAATATGGGAAGACTTATATCAGCAAGATGCAATCGATTGCGGCAACAACTGTTGAAAGAGGTAACACCTAAGGAAGGGAGAAGAAGAAAACAGCAATGGATGAAAACAGAAATAATGGATATGATGGAAGAAAGAAGAAAAATAAAAGATAAAGATGAGGTAAAATATAACCTCTTAAACAGAAACATAAAGAAGAAATGCTGGAGGCAAAACAAGAATGGCTAAACAACAAATGTAAAGAAATATAACGAAAGTAAAAACACAACAGATATACACAAGAGGATTTTGGAAGTAATAGGTAAAAGAATAAGGAGGGTTCAATTTGATTTGGAAAAAAATGATTTTGATTTGAAATTTCAACAGATGGGAAATTGCTAATGGAAGAAAAGATTGAGGGAAAGGTGGGAGGATTATATATAAGCTGTCAATTTATATAGAGGATAAAAACCAATAATAAAGGAAATAGATGGATTACCTATCCAGGAAGAAGAGATCGCCAAAGTACTGAAGAAAATGAGGTTAGAAACAAAGCAGCTGGTATGGACAAAATAACAACAGAGATGATAGTATTTGCAGGAGAAATAGGAATTCAAAAACTACCAGAAATAACAAACACTTTCTCTAGGCTAAAAAGGAGTTTTACCAGAAGAACTATGCAGTTCAATCTTTGTAGCTATACCGAAATTAAGCACACAAGGGAATGTAAAGAACACAGAACCATAAGCCTCATAAGTCATGTCAACCAAAATAATTCTAAGAGTACTCAGAACAGAGAGCAAGACAAAAAATAAAAGATCAAAAAAGTGAAGAACAGTTTGGTTTCAAAGAAGATAGTGTTTTAGGAATGCAATCTTTGTTCTAAGGATGCTGAGTGAAAGATGTATCGAAAAGCAAGAGAATTTAACTTATGCTTCATCGATTATGAGAATTAGGCTTTGAAACAACATCAAACATGAAGACCTATTTGAAAGCCTGAATAAATCAGGAATATTTTCGGAAAAGACAAAAGATTAATAGCGGATCTATACTGGAAACAAGAAGCAGCTATCTTCCTCATTATATGTCAAAAAAGAAAATATGTACTTTAAAAGAACAGTAGTTAACAGTATCGTACTTTATACTAGACTAGAGTATACTAATGTAATGTAACAAAACATTTGTATAGCGCCTCTTCTGAAGAATCACTCAGAAGCGCTCCCGCTGCAATTACCATATATTGACAAAGAGATAATTTTAAGTCGTTTCAAAGAGAGGGCCATAAAATTAGGAGTTGCTAAGCCACGCATACTGGCATCAAGAGCATTCCAAAGGATAGGGCCAACTGATTCAAATCCTCGTTTCAGGAACAAGGATGTTCGTGCTTCGGGCACACTGAGAAGACCATTGGTTGTGGGCCGAAGACATGGCCAACCAAGGATAGAACTAAGAGGATGGAGTAGCTCTGAAAGGTAAGATGGAGTGGCACCATAAAGAGAGAGTGCAACCGCTCTCAACACATGAAACTCAACTCGAGCAGGATAAGGCAGCCAGTGTAGAACAGGCATCACATATTCACAAATGTGTAATGTTGAATATAGTAGGCCTATACAACTCATTTTTAAAAATGAAATGCGTGCAATTCGACTGCAGTGTGCCATTGACTGAATGTTTCTTGGATAATGTGCCATTGCTAAAAAAAGTTTGGGAAGCACTGCAATAGAATATCTCATATTTGCTGAGTTTTGTCAATACCATCAACATGCAATCCTTGAACTTTCCTATTGATATATATATGGATTAAGAGTAAGTTGATTAAGGAACTGCACATCACAACCAGAGTTGTGCAAAATCAAATCGTGATTTGATTCAATTGCGATTCAAATCACTATGGTTGATTTGATTTGAGAGTCAAAGATTTGATTTAAAAATTCAGTGATTTGATTCAATTTGATTTGGGTTACTGTTGATTCGATTCGAAAGCCAAATTACCATTATAGTACATACAGATATTCTGAGTTAAACATAGAGTCGACTGAGAACTTACTAACTTAGACTCGATAGTTAAATGTTAATGTGGTAAGAGGGCAGTATTTTTTTGTGTGACAGTGGTAACACTAAACCGGAAGTAGTAGCCATTGCGGTTTGGTTATTTGCGCAGTTATTATTATTTCACGAGAGGCGCATGTCGTTTGGTTGCGAAATCCAGGAAAGATGGCCATTAAGTTTTTGCATTCTGGACAATTGCATTTTCACGATATCAAGTAATTCAGAAGAGAACAGCATTAATGCATTGTTAGGTCGCTTCTTTGACGACAGAAAGAAGGGCCGCAATGACTGGTCTATGCGGTGCAAGATAAGTCATGTTAGGATGCACTCAAAGTCAGGAGTCACTTCAAATGTCAAGTTATAAGTGGCATTTTAAAACACTTTTGTGATGCTAGACAGATGTCTATTTCATCAACTGAAGAAAGTCAATGCCTGAGTCTTCCAACAGACACAAGTATGGCACCTGAAGTATTCTGGGCAGCTGAAGGGTCTGCTTACCCAAATCAACGACATATCGCACGTCGGTTGCTTAGCATACCGTTTACTTCAAGGCTGTGTGGAGAGGCTGTTTTCCATCACTGGGGCAATTATATCAGCAAGATGCAATCGATTGTCAGCAACAACTGTTGAATCTTTGTTACTGAGAAAGCAACAATGTGCTAGAGCACAAACTACAACAAACTACAAACTACGACAAAGTGAGACTGCTGGAAGTGGCAAGTTTAGCATTACCGCGCTCAGTGCACAAGCCATGTGTGAAAGGGAAACTTGAATAAAGCCTATTACTGAGTGACTAGTGACTACTGAGTCTTACAGTACGTTGCAACTAATATAACGTAAAATGTGTCAAAAGGTCATATAGTGTTAATGTTGTATTTTGAAATTTGATTTGATTTGCGATTTGATAAAAAGTGATTTTGATTTGATTTGGAAAAAAATGATTTTGATTTGAAATTTCACTGATTGATTGAATCAAGAACTGCACTTGAGTTTGATTTGGAGTTATGTTATAATGTCAATTTATATAGCGCAATAATCATAGCTGAAGGCCAAAGTCAAAAGCACTTTACATTCTGCACTTATACGATATATCGAACAAGTACGTCTTAAGTTTCTTTGCAAACAATTCGAGGTTAGATTCCATAGACACGTTGTTAGGTAGGGCGTTCCAGAGGATAGGGTCCCCCCGCGTAACGGATCTCTCGCCAAGTTGCACGGTCTTGGATGGAGGGGGAACAAGCAATTTGAAACTGTGACCAGATCAGAGCTAATGACATCGGTCAGTAGGCTAAGGCCTATGAACTAGTTCAGCGAGGTAGCCAGGGAAAGTTGGATCGTACAAAGCTCGAGATGTTAGCCAACATCGCTTTCGCTTATAAGTGATATGCTCTGGAGTATGTGATTTGATTTGTGATTTGCCCAACACTGATCACAACCATTCAATAAAAAACAAATAACAGTCAGAATGAAGTGTCCAAACCAAACACCAAAGTTCAAAAATCATATTCACCAAACCATCTGGAATTTTCTAATATGATCTTTTAATATGACAAATGTCAATTTATTTTTACAGAGAATCAATTGATTGTAACTGAATCTAACTGAATCTAATCGATTAATGAGACAATTAGCCTGCTATGAAAGAGTAGGCAATTTCTGACTTCCAACTTTTTTGGGGGGTGATTAGAATCAGTTCTTATTTCTCGAATATGAATTTTGTATACACTGTGACCTGATGAGTTAAAGATATATTGGAGAAATTTAACCTTTGATTTCACTTTGTAATTACCAATCAATGCTTACATGATGAACAAAGAGTGAAGGGAAGATGATATACATTTATTATCTCTTAGCCCTTTCAACCCGTAATGCTGATACTTTGGCTTGGGGGTCTGTTACAAATCCCCGTAAGACCGATATTTCGGCCTGGAAACCCCTACCAGTTCCCGTCTAAATTATCTTTAATTGCTCTATACTGTAATTTCAGGACGGGGCGGCATTTAGATGAACCAGATATGGTTGTTTTATAAATAATAGGAGCCATTTGATGGTTTACTGTTGATTTATGATTAAAATAAAGCACTTTATCGTATGTCCTAAAACGAAAAAGCGTAAGGAAAATGGCAAACATATTGTTGATGCCAGGGTTGCTTTTAAGCATGTGCAGGCGGTGCTCATGCACAGGGGCCCTCACAAAATAGGGACCCCTGCAAAAATGGGGGAAATTTTTTTTACGTGAATAAATGTCAAGTAGCTTACTTATTAGTAGGAAGGCCCGTAAGGTGCACGGCATATAGGTGTTTATACTTTATACATTATACCGTTTATAATTGAACTAAGATTGTGTACATACACCTTATTTAAGTGATCATTAAAAGACAGGTTTTTGTCAAATATTACACCTAGGTTGCGGACAGACTGACTTTGATTAACTGAAATGTGGTTTCATGCAATGACTAAAACAACCAGTCATTTCATGCAATGACTAACTTTTCCAATGATTTATTTCACACTTTGACTGACCCGCTATTTTTGCTAATATAATAATACTTATTAAAATCATTCAGCATTTTAATATTGCATAAAGCTATGTTACAATATGATCGAACGAGAAATGAGAAAAGGTTAGTTAAATGCTCGTGTTATTCCAAAAATATGTTAAACGAATATGTGTTACTTGTTCATTTCAATGTTTATTTTGACATGTAATAGAGCCGTGACATCTACTGATATAGTGAAGCGCGTTCATCAGAGTACCCCGCACGGAGGATGGGACAAGATGATGAAGACTTAATCAACCAAATACGCTATCATAACAGACAAATCTCGCATGTTATTATAACATGCAAGGTTTGTCTAATAATACAGCTCCTCGATCAAATTAAAGTTTCCCTCTTTAGTTAGAAATCCAGCTTTTTGTTGCTAGCACGAAGTTGTTCTGCTTGTGCTCTGAACATGTTTTCAATATCTCTGTTATCCATTTTAGCATCCGCTGTATTCATACTAACTGAAACGTCAAGGAGCTATTTCCATTTATATAGAACCAAATTCCTATGGAAGGGATGTACTTGGAAATCAAGTCTAGTCTAACCCGGTTAGATTTTAACGTCTGAAATAGTGCCACTATTTCAATTTAACAGGTTCTCTGTTAGTGCCACTATTGGTAATCCTACAGTTTCATCATCATCATCATAGTTGCTTTCTGCCAGCTCATTAGCGGCAATAGCTAGACACAAAACTTTTCCATTCTCTTTTTTCGTTGTTGATCTCATTCCATCTATTATTGTCAATTGATATTTTTCAAAGTCTTCTTTGATGTTATCTAATCACTTTTTCCTGGGTCTTCCTCTTCCTCTCTTGCCTTCTTTGTGTGTGTAGAGTGCTTTATATGGGAGTCTGTTGCTTTTCATTCTATTTACATGTCCATACCATCTAAGTCTTCTTGTTCTGATTTTATCCACCGGTATTATTGTCTCTTTCATCCCCAGTCTTTTCCTTATGTCTTCATTTCTTATTCTTTTTAATCTACTTACTCCCAATATCTTTCTCAAACAACTCATTTCTGCCACCAACAGTCTGTTTTCATCTTCTCCTTCTAATATCCATGTTTCTGATCCATAAAGCATTTGTGGAACAATGATAGGGTTGTATATTTGAATTTTTGTACTGATCTTTATTTATTTTGCATTCCAAATATGTCTAAGTCTTCCCATTGTCTGTAGTCCCTTTGCTGCTCTCTTTTAACCCCTTAACTGGGGATCCCGGATATATCCGTCCATTTTACATTGAGTTACAGTTAAATACACGGTTAAGGGGTTAATATCTTGTTCGTGTCTTCCAGCGCTTGTAATTTCTCCTCCCACATATGTAAAATTCTTTACTTGTTCTATGTTAGTTCCTTCTAATGATATGCATATTACTCTCTCTCTTTTTGTTGACTGCCATGACTTTAGTTTTTGCTGGATTAATGCGGAGTCCAAATCTTCTGCTTTTTTGATTTACTTGGTCTGTAAGCTTTCTAATCCTCTAGCACTCTCCGCTAGTAAGCTTACATCATCTGCAAATTTAAGGTTTGATATATTTTCTCCACTACAATTCACTCCAATGTTTAGATTCTCAGTTGCTATTTTAAAGATTACTTCTAGGATTATTATGGAGAGATGGAGATAGCATGCATCCCTGTCTATTCCCGACTTCTGTTTTAAACCATTCTGATAGGTCTTTATCAACTTTTACCGCACTTTCCATTTTCTTGTATATTGCTTGTATTAGATTTATTAGTTTCTTTTCTATGCCAATATTTCTCATAGCCTGCCATAAGCCTTCATGCCATACTGAGTCAAAAGCCTGTTTGTATTCGATGAAATTGATGTATACAGTTTTATTTGCCTCTGTATATTTTTCTATCAGTTGTCTTAAGGTAAAGAGTTGGTCTATGGTACTTCTTCCAGGTCTGATCCTGCTTGTTCTTCTCCCGTTACCTTTTCTATATAACTACTGATTCTTTTTTTGTATAATCTTTGTGAAGACTTTTCCTGGATCCTACAGTTTAGGTGGTTAAATTATTTTAATTAATTTAAGTTATATTTATAACATTAAAACCTCTGTATAACAACAAAAGTATCTTTTTTCTCTCAATAATAATAATAATAATAATAATAATAATAATAATAAAGTGATTTTAAGTGTTTTAGGAGGCTAAGTAAACCTGTGTGAAAACCACTGATGTAACCATCTTCATTCAATAACCTAGTTTAACGAGATAGCCTTTGAATCCGTTTACTGTTTCAACTGTCACTCCCACCTCGTCCAAACTGTTCCATTTGTCCACAACCCTTGCACTAACAAAAATTTTCTTTCTTGGACCAACCCTCTGCTTAAACAATTTGCATTTGTGGCCTCTTGTGCTGCTATAGTGTGCCAATGTAAAGAATTGATCGTATGGCACATCTACTTTCCCAGTCATTATTTTGTATGTTTCTATCAAATCCCCCTCTCTCTCTTTTCCTTTCTAATGTTGTCAGTCCACAATATTGAAGTCTTTTTTCGTAGCTTAAATTATGGCACCCATTGACCATCTTCGTTGCTCGTCTTTGCACTTTTTCTAAAAGCTCTATATATTTTTTCAAATATGCATTCCATGCCTGAACACAGTATTCTAGATGAGGTCTTACCAATGACTTATAAAGTTTTATGATTATATCTTTGTCTCGACTCACTATTGTCTTTTCATCATTCCCAACATTTGGTTACCCTTTTTTGCTGCCTCCATGCATTGGTGAGATGGATTCATACTTCTATGGATGATTACCCCCAAGCCTCCGTACTGTCCAGAGTATCTCGCCTCTCTTGTAAAGAGACCGCAGTGAAGTGATAGGAGATTGTCACTCCGTTCGAGTTATAGGGTCAAACTTCAGGTTCCTCCTCCCTCCAAGACTGCCAAGTTTGGAGAGATCCTTTACACGCTGCAACCCTATCTTGTGGAACTCTCTTCCTGATGACGTCACCATGGCTAATACTCCTGAGCACTTCATCAAGAGCTTAAAAACGCATCTGTTTGGGTTGGGGTATAGTTGAGATGTTAAAGCGCTTTTGTTGTGGGCCTAAGCCTTGTTACAGCGCTATAGAAATCGTCCAAGAATTAATGAATGAATCAATGAAGTCTCTTTCTTTTTCCGTTGTGGTTAGAACCCCCCCCTAAAGAATATTCATTACCATTATTAGATTTCCCAACATGCATTACAGAACATTTATCAATATTGAAAAGCATTTGCCAATCCACAGACCACTGAAACAATTTCCTTAGATCCTCCTGTAAAATTTTAGCTTCATCCTCCAAGTCTTTATTTCTACATATCTTTGTATTATCGGCAAACTTTGAAATTTTGGATAGTAATCCTTCATCGATGTCATTTATAAATATTAGAAAAAGCAATGGCCCCAGCACTGAGCCCTGAGGCACTCCACTAATAACTCTTGCACATTCCAAATGGCCTCCCCTAATGCCAACCTTCTGTCTTCTTCCCTTTAACCAATTTTGAATCCATCTGGGAATATTCCCCCCTATTCCACAGGCCTTCAGTTTGGCAGCCAGCCTTATGTGTGGCACTTTATCAAAAGCTTTGGCAAAATCTAAATATATTATGTCTACTGCCTTGCCCTCATCTAGTTTATCAAAAACCTCCTCCAGAAAGTCCAACAGATTGGTCAGGCATGAATGCCCCTTTGTAAATCCGTACTGACTATCTTTAACAATTTTATCCCTAGTCAAATGTTCCAAAATGCTCTCTTTCAGTATTTTTTATAACTTTACCGATAACAGAAGTTAGGCTCATTGGTCTGTAATTGCTTGGTTCAATTCGTTTTCCCTTCTTGAACAGTGGGCTGACTAATGCATCTCTTCAGTCTTGTGGTACTACTCCAGTTCTGAGTGATTCATTGATTATATAAGCAATTGCATGTCCTATTTCATTTCGAATCTCGTAAAGTTAACATAACACCAAGTTACTTGTGAATATCGCTATGGTCAGTATCAACGAAGTGATGCTGATGGACTACAACATCGTGCATGTGTATGCCATTGCCGACACAGTCAATATTTGTGTAAGACGGCCAACCATCATAAATTATATGTGCACCAGGTAGAATAAATCTCTGAATTAATGGCTCCAGCGTAGCAGCTGTGTGGTTAGGAACCTCAATCAGAAAGCACTTACCGCGTTCAATGCCGCCAAACACAAAATAATTTACGCACCTAAACTGTAGGATTACCCCACTATTAGTGTAACAATTAGTGTGAATATGAGTGCTAAACGATGAATTGAACGAATGTCAGACTAACAAAGACAGTAAAGGGGAAGCCTGAAAATGTGGTCAGCGATAATCTATCCGTCATTAACCTAGCAACCTGAGATGCGGAAATCGCAGTCTTATAGGATTATATTAGCGAATATAGAGGTCAGTCAAAGTGTTAAATAAATCATTGGAAAAGTTAGTGTGTGGGCAATGGACATGGATTGCAGCTGAGCCGTTAGCTCGCACAGTTTCTACGCATCACCAACGTACATTGTTACAGTGAATACACTACAATTCGACGTCTGAGAAGACTACTGATGAGAAACGCATAATAAATAATTACCCGTGTCACCGATTATTATGTATTTGAAAAGATACGCGTACGACATCTTCGTCTTATAACCTGTGCTGCCGCTGTCAGTGCTATATGTGCCACAGATAAAACATATAAACATAAAAACTTCAACCATATTTAAAAGAATTTAGAAGATTTAAAATTAGTCTAGATATTCTTAATCTGAGCCAAGTTTTATACGAATATGGTCGCAAAACTGGATAGATATTAAAGCGATTGGAAAATTACTCAGATGAAATAAAAGAAAACATGAACGTTCTCATTTGCATATGAAACCATCCTGCCCACTGGCAAGGTGCTGCACATTACATATCCATACATTTGACTTGGTAATATGCTATTATTTGTTTTCGTGTTAAATCGGAGGATTTTCTTCAAATACAATCTCTTGTTCAATGCCTTCAATGCTTATTTTGGAGCCGAATCGCCCACGTCAGTCTGGAAAATAATGTAATCAATTTCGTTTTATATGAATTTTAGCTCAAATGTCTAAGTAAAGTAAAGTAAAGTAAAGTAAAATCTCGTAGATTTCTATAGCGCCTTAGAAAGCAGCACAACAGTAGCTGCTTATTCTTAGGCGCTCAGCCTTTCTTAAAATAGCTATGGGGAAGGTATATTATCAGCCAGGCAATAGTCAACATCCAAAGGGCAGTGAGGCTTGGTTGTTACAGCTGTGGAGGATATGATTTTAGAAAAAGGAATGATTTAAGCTTAGTCTGCTTAGACCTGAAGACTTGATGAGATAATGCAGGAATTATATAGGAAATGAGGAATCAGATTTTATTGTTTGAAAGTGTCCAATTAAGTCTGCGGAGGGAAGCTGGGATCGAGTTCCAAAGTTCAAGTGAGGCGTATGAGAAGGCACGGTTGCAAATTTTCAGGGATGACTGATTGAGTGGGCGTGACAGAGTGAGGTAAGATGATGAACGTGTGGGTCGAGGAGGTTGAGGAGTTATAGTGATTTAAGGTAGACAGGTTTTGATGACTGAAGTGAGCTATATGTAAGTGTTATTATCTTATATTGGATACGTTAAGTTATTTAGCCAATGTAATGATTTTAGTATGGGTGAAATATGGGAGTGTTTAGATGACTTAGTAACAGCACGAGCAATTAGTGCATTTTGTATTGATTGCAATTTGTTGATAGAGGCTTTGGGAAGGTAATAGTAGAGGGAGTTACAATAATCTAATTTGGAGTGGACAATTGAGGTGGCAATTGGGGTAGGAGAGGGAAGGGGAGGACAGGGAAGGGGAAGCTGCTTCCAACAGCCGGGGGATGGGCGCCTCTGTTAAACGGTACCTGTTTGTCGTGGTTTATCCTGATGAGATTGTTTCTCGCTTTTCTGACTGATCTTTTCGATTTGATATGGCTCCAATTCGATTTGGATTTGGTGCACCATTGGCTGATGCCCTGGCCATTACGATAGTGGTGCCATAGAAGTTAATCAATTGGGGGGCGGAATATGACAGAGTGGGTTACGTGCTGGAGCGTCAGGCTGACGGAGCGGGTTCAATCCCCGTTAGTGCCCCTAGTGGCTTTCACACAGGCAGTAATGCCTTCTAAGCCACTTTAAATCATGCTAAGTTTAAGTTACGATTGAATAACGCGTAGACATGTCACGTGTCGGTTAGTTTTCCAAAGTCTAAAGTGACAACATTGCGATATTGACAGCAGGACAGTGAAGCGTACTGGGCAACATGGCCGTCGCCACTCAGTCTTTGCTGTTTGTTTTTGTCTGAATATCAATAGAAGGAACGATCGTTGTCGTCGTTGACGTTCATTTTCATCAGCGTAACTGAATCGCTTCATCTGTACCAATAGGTTCCTTTTCATAAAACGGCGATATTCTGCTAAACTCTTGTCTGTAGGTGTGAAATCGCTGTGCTTTAGCATTTTTGTATCTTTTGCTTAAAACGTCGCTGTTGTGGTTTCATTTCATTAGTGAACTTCTAAAGCGCCATTTTATTAATGCGCTTGGCATCAGTCGATGGTCGTTCCGGCTCCCGGCGAGACTTAATTCCTAACCCTAACCCTATTAGCACTACGTCGACGAATTATATTCACTATGGTTTTAAGATAATACATTGCCCACCCTAAAGTGAACTAGCACCTGGAGACTTGGTGCAGTCAAGTTATTATGATTGGAAAGTTTAGATTTTCGCCGTCGTTGGTTATAAAATCGCCAGAGTGACGAAGTCTTTCTCTGATTCTGGTTCTGATGATCTATCCCTACCCGACCACCATGTGCCTACTCATGACACTTTTGCTCCTACAACCATTGATGAAGTTCGGTCGGTTATTTTCGCTTCGTCAAATAAACAGTGTCTTTTAGATGCCATTCCTACCTCTCTTTTGAAAAAATGCTTTGATGTACTAGGACATCTACTCACCTCCCTAATAAATCTATCCTTGTCGGAAGGGACATTCCCTCCATCTTTTGCACAAGCTATTGTTAAGCCGCTTCTCAAGAAAGTGTCTCTCGATGGCGAGAACTTAAATAATCTCTCCAATCTATAATCTACATTTCATATTGAAACTTCTTGAACGTATAGTTGCACGAAGGTTGGAGAATCATCTATTGTCAAATTCTCTATATACCTCTTCAATCGGCCTATCGTAAGCTCTATTCCACAGAAGCAGCTCTTCTCACTGTTCAAAATAGCATCATAACCGCTAGCCTATGGATTAGGGTAAGCAGTGTTTAATCTAGGCCGTTTCCGGGGGGGAAATTGCCCTTTCTTCCCGGAAATTTCAAATTCCCCCCAGAAATTTTGGAATACTACATGGACTAACAGCAGCCCCTAGCAGAATTCCCCTCGGCTTTGTCAGTTACCCCCGGCTTTTTCAGTTTCCCCCCCGGAGTCCACGAGTCTAGATTAAACACTGAGGGTAAGGTTACTGCTCTTGTCCTCCTGGATCTCACTGCTACATTTGGCATTGTGAACCACTTGATACTCATTCACCGGCTCAAAAACTGGTTTGGCATTGCCGGTTTTGTACTAAATTGGTTCAAGTCTTATCTTCAGAATCGTACACAATCAGTTTGTGTCAAGAGCTGCATGTCAGACTCTAGAAAGCTTGATTGCGGTGTTCCACAAGGCTCTGTTCTAGGACCTCTTATTTTTACACTCTATGCTGCCCCTCTCAGTCACCTTCTCACTGTGCAAAATGCTGCTTATCATTTGTACGCAGATGATACCCAAATGTTCTTGAGCTTCGACCAACCATCTACCTCACCATCGCTGGAACGTCTGTCGAGCATTCTGGCTTCAGTTCACACTTGGGTGACTCAAAAGAAACTCCTCCTTAATCTTGGAAAAACCCAATTTCTGCTAGTAGGAACACCACCTCAGCTAAAGAAGATCAACTTGTCATCAGCATGTCTTTCTTTTGGCACTTCACTGATTCGACCTTCTCAGTCTGCTCGCAATCTTGGTATAATCTTTGACAATCACCTCTTATTCTCAGAAAACGTTGATTTAGTCTGCCGTTCTGCTCACTATAACATACAAGATGTAAGGAGGATCAAACACCTCATCCCTTCCTCTGCACTTATTCCTCTGGCCAACGCTTTGATATCGAGTCATCTCGACTATTGCAATTTGTTGTATAATGGGATTTCCAAATCTAACTTAAACCGCCTGCAAAGGATTCAAAATTCATTAACCAGAGCTATCACTGGAACTGCCAAATATGAGCACATCACACCAATTCTAAAATCACTTCATTGGCTGGCTGTTTGTCAAACAAAGGATCGAATTCAAGATAAGTCTCATAGTGCATAAGATGCTCCACACAAATCAACCAATGTATCTCCGTTCATTACTGACTGTTCAAGACAACCAGCACTCAACGAGGTCATCTGATGCTACTACTCTTTACATACCCTATAGCAAGACCACTAACGTGCTCTTTCTGTTGCCGGACGCAGACTTTTGAATTCTCTGTCCCACACAGTCATCTCAATTGACTACAGGCAGTACTGAACATCTCGGCCCGCCTTATCTATCGCTCCAGATGATTGTCTTACTACCTTCTGCTTCTACTTTGATTCATGCATTTATTTGCTCAAGGCTTGACTACTGTGGTTCACTTTTTGCTGGTCTTCCATCGGTGCGACTTGATAAACTCCAGATGGTTCTTCGTTCGGCAGCCAGGATGATTGCTGGTGTCACAAGACATGATCACATTAGTGAATATTATTATTATTATTATTATTATTATTATTATTATTATTATTATGCAAGACAATTTCTTAAACACAGTAAACATGGCAATTGAGGCAAAGTCAAGAGCGCGTTACAAAAACGAGCTGTTAAACAAATGCGTCTTTAACTGTTTCCGGAACCGATCAGGGAGTGTCTCAGTTGTCATCGTCTTTGGGAGTAAATTCCATAAAGCAGGATTTCCGAGCCGGAAGGATCTGTCTCCAAGACCCGCTGTCTGAGGGGAGGAGGGACAACCAGTTGATTATTGTGTCCGGATCGAAGTATAGAACGATGTTTGATCGCTGTAGTTCTCACGATCAGCTTGGAGAGGTATGTCGGGCAGTGAGGGTCATTTAGGGTGTGGTACGTAAGCCAATGTCGCTTGAACGCTACCCGTTCGGGGATCCTTAATCAATGCAGTCGGTCCCTCAGGAGTGGAGTGATGTGTGCTCCCCATCTGGAGCGATAGATAAGGCGGGCCGAGATGTTCAGTACTGCCTGTAGTCGATTGAGTTGACTGTGTGGGACGCCGTATAGCACACTATTACAGTAGTTGACTCGAGCAACCACTAGTGCCCGGACGAGGTCCATTGCAGCCGAGGTGGGCAGATAGTGACGAACTTGTCTAATCCGATGCAAGTAAAAATAGCTCGATCGGATGATGTTATTCAGATGTCCTTCAAACGTAAGTGATTCATCCAGGAGTACACCCAGTAGGCGCAACTGTCTACTGGTGCTATGACGACTCCCTCCACAACGAAGTCGGAGCAATCAATGAGGTGTCGTTTCCATGGAGTGGTCAGCCAGAGGAATTTGGTTTTTACCTGGTTCAAAGATAGTCTATTTTGGTCCGTCCATGCCCTAACTGCTGCAATGCAGGTCTCAGCTCATGTGCGAAGGACTCTGGCTTCTGACGGTTGACATGATGAGTATGCCTGCACATTGTCTGCATAGGCATGCATGGTGAATCCTTGTTCTCCTATTATACGGCCCATGTCAGCGGTGTAGAGGATAAATAGTAATGGTCCCAGGACCGATCCCTGAGGAACGCCGCATTGCACCCGGTTGGGTGTCGACATGCGACCCATCCAGCTGACCGACTGCGATCTGCCCACAAGGTAGTTGTGGATCCACTCTAAGGCTGCCTCCCTAAGTCCGTAAGACCGCTCTAATTGTTCATAAAGGATTCCGTGGTCGACCGTGTCAAAGGCGGCCGAAAGCTCGAGGAGACAGATGAGTGCCAATCGACCACTGGCTGCCGATTCAGTCAGATCTTTCACGATCCACAGAACTGCCGTTTCTGTTGAATGCCCCTGCGATAGGCGGATTGGTTCTTTGGCAGGAGACCATTCTCATTCAGGTATCGGACCAACCAACTGTAATATATATATATATATATATATATATATATATATATATATATATATATGATGTCTGTAATAAATATACGATGTCTGTTCTACAATGGCTGCCTTATCCTGCTTGAGTTAAGTTTTGTGTGTTGAGAGCGGTTGCACTCTCTTTTTGGCGCCACTCCATCTTAGTGCCACTCCATCTTACCTTTCAGAGCTACTCCATCCTCTTAGCTCTATCCCTGGTTGGCCATGTCTTCGGTCCACAACCAATGGTCTTCTCAGTGTGCCCCAAGCATGAACCTCCATGTTCCTGAAACGAGGTTTTGAATCAGTTGGCCCTATCCTTTGGAATGCTCTTGATGCCAGTATGCGTGACTTACCGTATATATTAGTGATAAAGTCAAGAAATTTAAGGCCAATTCACAGGTTACATATCCTGACCTCGACTTATACGCGAGGCGCTAACTGTTGGGTAAAGTTTCCATACATAGGATGTCAAAAATAATTAATTTAGCTAACTCTTTGTGTAATTAATTAGTTTCAACATACACTACGGCATCTAAATAAAAGTTGACATCAGCGATTTTAAGATTGGTAATTTATAGGCGCCACATAAATATTAATTAATTATTGGCACTACATAAATATAAAAAAATTCAAGATTACCGGTAATTAAGATTTTTATATTGTCAAGAATGAGCAAATAGCAGGTTTAAAATTTTCTTAATCGTCAGGAATAAATCTGGGAATGTCAAAATCGTTCAGTTTCTCGATAGTTCAAAGCTAAAACGCAGTTTTTCAATCAAAACAATGGTGCCACTGCCGCCACATGCCCACTTCGCGTCCGCCATTGTTCCGACTCTCACTATCACCTCAAGAGGGTTCGCCGCGGTGACGTCACTTCGACTTATAGCCGGGTCAATGACTTTAGACACCTTCAAATCCCCAAAATCTAGGGGTCGACTTATACTCGGATTGACTTTATCACGAGTATATACGGTAGCAACTCCTATTTCTATGGCCCTCTTTTTGAAACGACTTAAAACTTATCTCTTTGTCAATATACAGTGATTGCAGCGAGAGCGCTTCTGAGTGATTCTTCAGAAGATTTTTTGTTATTTTGTTACATTACATTACATTACCTTCAAGTCTAGACTTAAAACACATCTATTCCTGACTGCATATCCTCCTTTGCCTGGAATCTGGAAGTACAGACTGATCTCTGGATTACAACCTCGAATCACCACGGACAAGATCACGTCTTTGATTATTTACTGAAGCGACCATCGACTGGTGCTGATGCACTACTACAATGGCGCTAAAGAAGTCTTCTACTACTACTACTGCTACTACTAGTGAAATTGTAATGTAATGTAATGTAACAAAATATTTGTATAGCGCCTCTTCTGAAAAATCGCTCAGAAGCGCTCCCACAGCAAATTACTGTATATTGACAAAGATAAGTTTTAAGTCGTTTCAAAAAGAGGGCCATAGAATTAGGAGCTGTTAAGCCACGCATACTCGCGTCAAGAGCATTCCAAAGGATATGGCCAACTGATTCAAACCTCGCTTCAAGAACAAGGAGGTTCGTGCTTGGGGCACACTGAGAAGACCATTGGTTGTGGACCGAAGACATGGCCGACCAGGGATAGAGCTAAGAGGATGGAGTAGCTCTGAAAGGTAAGATGGAGTGGCACCATAAAGAGAGAGTGCAACCGCTCTCAACATATGAAACGAAACTCGAGCAGGATAAGGCAGCCAGTGTAAAACAGACATCATATAAGCACTAATGTGATCACGTCTTGTGACACCAGCAATCACCCTGGCTGCCGAACGAAGAACCATCTGGAGTTTATCAAGTCACACCGATGGAAGACCAGCAAAAAGTGAACCACAGTAATCAAGCCTTGAGCAAATAAATGCATGAATCAAAGTAGAAGCAGATGGCATGTCTAGTGTACGTCGAATCACTCTAAGCTGGCAGAGATGATAGAAGCAACTGCGACAAAGTGAGTTAATATGATCCATAAAGGTTAACTCAGAGTCAAGAATTATACCAAGATCACGGACAGAAGAGGAGAAAGAGAGGCCAGGGAAGGCAGACTGCATAGACACGAAGTAGCTCTAATCATCATGGACAAGATCACGTCTATGATTATTTACTGAAGCGACCATTGACTGGTGCTGATGCACTACTACAATGGCGCTAAAGAAGTCTACTACTACTAGTGCTACTACTAGTGAAATTGTGACCGACTTTGTTGAATTAGATTGAGATTCGAGAAGAATGCAGCATGAATCTATTTTTCTTTCCCTAACTCATGCATAATGGAGGAAGTATTCAATTGCTTTGTTCTCTTAGCAAGAATTAAACGTTTGTTTCAGAAGGCAGTTAGCATTATGCATTGGTCTTTGAAGAGAAAGGACGTCTGATGAATTGTTACCATTGTTGTTGTCTGATCATATTTTTAGCTCCTGTGTAATATTGAAACCTAGACTGAGGTAGATATTAAGGTGGTTGGGATGGTAAGGTGATTGGGAGAGGTAGTAACTTTTTGCTGCATGTATGTACTGTATTTTCGTGCAGGCTGCCTGCATTTGTGGATAGTCTGCACGCACACATAGCCTGCAACATTTATATATCCTGTAAAATTTGAATCAGAAAGCCCGCACCCTTGCATTGCCCACACCCTCCCATTCACGGTGACGGGTGGGGAGACGAGAGCATTGGGGCAGGGATGGGATCGGCTGTCATGGGGTGGTATTGTGGTTGACCGGGGCATGAGCAGGGAGGGGTCTTGTCCCATGCAGACCTCTACTGCCAATCATGGTAACCTTAAGTGTCTATGTCATTTCTCTACCTGGTACTTTCTTTCTATACTGTATTGCCATCAGAATACCTGTAGATAGGTGTCAGCTGCCTGTGGTTGGTCATGTGCTTGGGCTCCATGTTGACTCTACCCGGTAGTTATGCCTCTGCATGTCTGTGTTGATGGAGACGTTACCCTATTACCAGATGAGCCTGAGCATGGCCATGCCAGTGGCGTAGGAAGGGGCGGGGGTTGGTCCGTCCCAGGTGGCACATTCCTAAGGTTGGTATTTTGAGGGATAAAAAGGTTGTTGGGGTGGAAAATTCTAAGTGGAAGAAAGAGAAATAGCCTCCTTCCATACTGTTGAAAAAGCAAAGGTATGAAGTAGAAATACCAGTGCTGATGACCTTTTGTTTTGCTCCTCACATGGCTCTTCCGCCGTGGGCGGTGCCAACCCATGCTACGCCACTGGGTCTTGTGGTGCAAGGCTGTGGACAGCTACAAACATTCCTGACAGCTGTGGCAACCAACGTAACTTGATACAGCTGGGATTAGATCAGCGGTTCTCAACCTGTGGGTCGTGACCCTCATGGGGGTCGATTGACGATTTGCCAGGGGTCGCCTGAGGCCATTGCAAATATGGAGTTGCCTCTTTTCGGTTGTGCAAAACTTCTAATTGTACAAGATTTCCACATTGGTAGTTACTAGTTTGTAAAAACTGTGATTGTCATTCAAGGATAGACATTGCAGACAATTGAATCAGAATGATTTCAAATATTTTAATTGTCGTAGCATTATTATTTGTAACAATTTACATTATGAACATAAAATAATTATACGCTTTGGGGTCGCCACATCATAAGAAATTGAATTAAAAGGGTCGCGGCACTATAAAGGTTGAGAACCGCTGGATTAGATAAACTGATACCTACCTTCCTGGCAATCTCTGAGAACAAAGGCCCAAGTCTGTGTGTCAGCAATTCAAATTGTCAATCGTAATTGGGGAAGAATTAGGGGGGGAATAGGCGGGAAGGGTATGAGGAGATGCAGTGGAAAGAGCTGCAGTCTTTTGACACAATTTCTGTAGAACATGATTAAGATTGCATGTGCCTCCGCATTACCCGCACCTGGCGTTTTTGTTTGTAAAAAATTCCATAGCCCGTGGGCAGTCTGACCGAAAATACAGTACAGAAAACTGGTCCTCACCACTACCAGGGTTGAGAAACATGCCATACAGATCCACTGTCGATCCTTAGCCTCTTTCTCAGCCAATACAATCCATATGTGATGAATCATGCCTACAAGAGCTGCTGCTGTACTTAACAAAACACGGCAGATCTAAGCTTGACTAGTCGATAAACAGTCCTGGGTATGGACAGCAGCACCATCTAATATGTGGTGCAGGGTAGCAGCTGCACTTCACTTTCCCATGGCGGAGGAGGCCAGTTTCCAACGGTATGGGCTGCAACAGCCTGAGATGAGGACTGGACCATCCAAGAAAAGGCTTGGGAACTGTGCTTTCCATTTCCCCTGCCCCAAAGGAACAATAATATTGGACATTACTCTGTCAACCATTGGACATGGAGCAATGCAACAGCCCTGCTGGCTATGCGATCTTGATGATAATGATGATGATTGAGGCATAAGGTTAACTTGGTTGTCTTGTCATGCTCTATCCACAGAATGCACTGGGCAGTGTATCAGTCAGTTGGCTTGCTGAGATAGCCCTTGGTCTTTGTTGGATTGCCTCTTGGTTGGAGTGCAAGAAGATGCTAATGTTTCTATGTAGCAGAAAGTGATCCCACCTACCTTCCTGGTATGAAGGTAAGTGGTAATGTAATGTAATGTGGAATTTGATATAGCGCCTCTTCTATTTCTACTCAGAGGTGCTCCTGGCATTGGAGTCACAGAGTAAAGTAGTGAGACTTTAACTTTCGCATTGAGCAGAGCGAGGGAGTAAGAAGTGATTCCCGAATGGATAGGTTCAAGGCATCCAGAGGGAGGGTCCAGTCACTGCAAAAACCCGACGCTGAGTAAGAGCAGTGCATGATCTGGAGACATAAACATTCTTCTGATCAGTGGAGCGGAACAGGCGATGAGCAGTAGAAGAGGGTGATTTGAATAGCTCAGTAATGTAAGATGGTGCCTGACCTTGAAGTGCTGCAGAAACAATAATTACTTGTTTTAATTTAATGCAGTCAGAAGTTGGAAGCCAGTGGAGGGTGTTAAGCATAGAGTCTGAGATGCTAGAGTAGCGAGGAGCTTTAGTCACAAGACGAGCCGCAGCATTTAGGACAGATTGCAGAGTGGAGAGCAGGCTTTTGGGCAGGCCAAGATAAAGAGAATTGCAATAGTCTATCCTACTAGCCACAAAAGCATGAACCAGAGATTTGGCTGCAGATAAAGAAAGTGAAGAACAAATAGCCCTAATATGCCTAAGTTGGTAAAAGCAGGATCGATAGTCTTGCAAAATGCTCTTTGAAGGTCAAGTTACTGTCAAAGCAAATATCAAGGTTTTTGATACAATTTGAGAAAGATAGATTAGGAAAGAGAGAGTTCAGTAAGTCATAATCAATTTTTGAGTGCAGATGTTTAGTACCAAGCCAGATAAGTTGAGTTTTGTTAGGGTTCAGTCGAAGTCTATTGGAAAACGTCCAATCCTGAAGAGTTGGAACTACATTGTTTACTGACTGAGTGAGCTCAGTATGAGAAGAGTGAGGGCAATGTCGGTAAATTTGAATGTCATCAGCATAGAGGTGCGCAGTGAAACCAAATGAGCTAAATAAAGAACAAAGGTCAGCAGTGTAGAGGTGAACTGCTTATGCAGATAGCTGGATATGTGGCTGAATTTTTCACTCATTAAACTGCATTGATTGTTCAATGGTTGCTGCCTCTGATTTTCACACACACTGAGGATGGAATGGGTGTTTTAATGTAGCAGATAAAGATAGAAAATGCATGCATGCATATCCAACAGAATCCTAATTTGCTTCTGTAGTAAGAATAAATGTAGATCTTCATTTTATATAGTGCTTTGATATTAATGAGAGCTATTCATCATCAGAACAGGAAGTTAGCAGAATGGTAACAACGTTGGACGATGGAGCAGAAGGTTGCGGGTTCGAGACCCGCAGGATCCCTAAGGTCGACTTGGCCTTCTTTTGCCAGATGGTGATGGCAAATGAGTAATGGATTAATCCACAGAGTAAGCAGGCACGTTGCTTGAGAACACTGGCCCCATATCATGTAACTTGCACCTGTTGCCTGGCTGAGGGACTTGGAAATGGAGATGAGCACCGCCCTATGAGCCTTGAGGTTAGCCTTGAGAGCTAGGGGTGGACTTTACTTGTACTTTTTTATTCATTAGCCTATAGGACCTTGAGTTCAAAACTCAGATTGACAGCTGCTTCTAAAAGCCCTGTCAGATGATATAAGTTAGCAGATATCAATAAGAGACTTTATGGTCCTAGTTTGACTTGATACATTAAAATCAGCTAAGTGACATTTTATTTAAGCTGTAGTTAAATTAAACTTAGTTTATTTTGAAATTTTGCAGATTGTCTACAACCGGTTTGTCATTTGGGAGGATGTTTCTTATCGTCTGTAGCTTTTTTTCTGGCATTCTTCTGGTTTTCACTGTTCAATTTCTAATTGCAAGACGTTGGTTCAGTCATCTTCCAACTGTTTTGCCTACATGGAAGCCACAGATAGAGGCTTTTGCTCTTCCAAAGGTAATTGAGTGTGAAAATGTATAACTGCATGATGTGGTTTGCATCTGTGTGACTTTGGCTATTTAAATTTAGAATGTCTTTTTAATGTTCAATTGAAATTTATTTCGTGATCTAAATATTATTGTATAAGTATGGACCATATCTTTTCAACGTTGTGGTCAAGATGGTTATGAGAGAGGCCTTGGAAGGTTTTGAAGGGGGAATCTCAATTGCTGGAGATTAATTTCAAACTTGCAATATGCTGATGAAATAATTATGTTAGCATAATCAGAGGTTAAACTGCAAGAACTGTCCAGGGCAATGATGTACCGGTAATCTCAACATCAAGATAGAGAAAATGAAAGTCATGAACGTGGATGGAATAGAGTGTCATGTGTCGATATAAGGTACTCGCTTGGAGCAAGTGACTAGCTTTCTCTACCTATGATTGACTATCACAGAATAAAAGTAAAGTAAAAATCTCGTGGAGTTACATAGCGCTTTAGAAAGCAGCACAACAGTAGCTGCTTATTCATAGGCACTCAGCCTTTCTTAAAATAGATATGGGAAAGGTAAAAGATCAGCCAGGCAATAGTCAATATCCGAAGGGCAGTGAGGCTAGGTTGTCACAGCTATGGAGGAAATGATTTCAGAAAAAGGAAGGATTTAAGCTTAGACCTGAAGACTTAAGGAGACAATGCAGGAATTATAGGAAGTGAGGATTCAGATTTTATTGTTTGAAAGTGTCCAAGTTTGCGGAGGGAAGCTGGGATAGAGTTCCAAAGTTTAGGTGCGGCGAATGAGAAGGAATGGTTAAAAATTTTCAGGGATGACTGATTCAGCAGGTGTGAAAGAGTAAGATGAGATGACGATCGGGTGGGTCGGGGAGGCTGAGGTGTTAGTAGTGCTCTAAGGTAGACAGGTTTTGATGACTGAAGTGAGCTATATGTAAGTGTTATTATCTTATATTGGATACTTTCAGTTATTTTAAGCCAGTGCAATGATTTTAGTATGGGTGAAATATGGGAGAACTTAGGTGAATTAGTAACAGCACGAGCAAATGCATTTAGTATTGATTGCAATTTGTTGATGGAGGCCTTGGGAAGGTTGTAGTAGAGTAGATACTGAATGTGAGGCAGACATACTAGCACGATTAAATAAGGGTCATGCAATCATCAAAACATTAATGAATTTATGGAAATGCCATGATTTAGCAAGACGAAGATCAGATTATGGAACAATTTTGTGTGTCCTGTTGTAACCTATGGACAGGAGATGAAAATCAAATCATGGCCTTTGGAATGAAAGGGCTAAGACAAATACTTTTGGTAGCTTGAACGAAGAAGACAACTATGGTAATGACTGGGTACTTGAGAAGTCAGGTGCAAATATGGAGTTGCTAAATATTTACCAGTGAAAACTCATCTATTTCAGTCACATAATGAGGAAAACAGGCACATGCTTAGAAAAATACACAATCCAAGGCACATGTGATAGTGCTTGGGAAAGGGGGAAACTGAAGAAAAGTTGGATGGATCTAATTAGCTATTTATATTGTGCCTAATCAATTAAACGTTAGCAAGCGCGTTACAATGTCAGTGATTATAAGCACAATTAAACAGATGTGTTTTCAACTGGATGACACCCAGCAGTGGACTAGATTGACTCTGGATAAGATAACAAGAGCAACAAAAGACTTTGGAGAAAAATTGTCAATGTGTGGTGCAGTCCACCCTTGGACTGAGGATGGCTAAAGAACAGAGAATGGACCATGTTGGTTTATGGTTAAATAAGTTAACAATATTTTGATTTCGTTAGCCTTTAAGGCAGAATTTTACAAGTGTATTTAAAACTGATATTGCTCTCTAGGAACTGAGTGAAGCTTTGAAGGACGATGCTTCTAGAAAGCAAAAGGAGTCATGCTTGAGCATAAATGTTTTGCTTCAGTTTCTTTTTCAAGAACTGAAAGACACCAAAAGAATTCGACGGTGAGGGTTGTTATACTATATTCGAGTTTGGATGACTTAATGTCATGTTTATTATAATTTATTATAAGTTTTTTCTACTCATTCTGAGTAGCAGACACTTATTATCTGGGTTTGTGCAAAGATTAATTAATAACAGTGCCTGCAGCCAAATAATATATCCAAATGATCCATATCTAACGCTTGATTGGATCCGGAGTTACTTGACTAATAGATCTCAGTCATTGTGGTTCGACAATCGAGCATCTATTCAAAGTCTAGTCTCCAGTGGCATGTCCCAAAGCTCAGTTCTTGGACCACATCTTTTCATGCTATACGTTGCCAACGTTGGTGATGTAATTAAATCATTTGGGCTGGAATCACATTTCTATGCTGACGGCGGACAAATTTATTCGTCCTGTGACCCCTCTGACGTTGATTGACTTCGTTTCCAAGTTTTGGAATGTATCAAGAATGTTAAAACTTGGATGGCATCAAATCGCCTTGTGATGAATCCTAGGAAGACTGAATTCCTGTGTCTAAGTACACGGAGAAGGAACCAATCGAGCCTTGAACAATTCTTTCTTTCAGGATTACATTGCTTCACTTGTCTCAAGAACCACCTGAAATGACTGTTGTTCTAGACTTTGGTCACAGAGCTACGAGCAGTTAATTGTTCCACCTCCAGCCAAGGATGCTAAGTTCGGAGACAGATCTACTTCACGTGGTAATCCGATTCTACGGAACTGGCTGCCTGTGAATGTCGCGAAAGCCAATTGTATTTAGTCATTTAGGAGGAATCTAAAGACTTGTTCAACAAATCATACAAGTGACATTTGTTAAATCGCCCTAGACTTTGGCCTCGGCCATGACCACGGCGTTACATAAGTTGTCTTGATAATAGCAATAATAATAATAATAATAATAATAATAATAATAATAATAATAATAATAATAATAATAGTCTAATATAGTTTCCACTTCTGGTTGATTCACATTGCCTGCTGTAGAATTTTTTAGACATAAAATAATAATAATTTTTTCAGAATAATTAAAAAATTATTGAGTGGTGATTTAGCTTTCTTGAGTCTATCATGGCCCTAGCTTTTCAAAACTTCTAAACATCTGATTGATTTGGGTGCAGCATGTTCAACAGCTTATGCAGCAGCCCATGCTCAACATTTTACTGGTTCTTTGTGTAAATACTGCGCTTTCCTTTGTGATGATGTTGTTAAAAACAATTTTGAAGAAGACTTCCCTCAGTTATTCACTAATACAGAGATACAATGAAGTCTCAGTTATTCTTTAGTGCATATAAGCCCGTAGTAACTATACTTTGCATTTATGATCTAAAGAAATAGCACTTCCCATTAAGAATTTGTACTCAATTTGTAGCCGATGGCAGGGCTTACAGAAGACCACCCGAAGTTATACAACGAACCCTCAGTTATTATTAAGTCCAGTTCGATGGTGCAGGGCCAAGTTGTCCAGTACCCAGATGTTCCGTAACCCAAATGTCCTGTTACCCAAATGCTGGGCAGCACCCAGTTGTCGCGTACCCGCTCATTCGAGTAAGGGAGTGCTGGGACTACCTTGAGATGCATCTATTAGTGATTGCGTACCCTTCTTAACTGGAACCAGAGAACCAGGAATTATGGACTTAACTCTGGACTTTCAACTAAGAACTATTTTGGACATGATTTTCACTATGTTTTACACTCTGAAGCAACCATGGACTGATGCAGATGCATTATTATAATGACAATAAAGAAGCTTTATGATTGATTGATTGACTGATCTGACTGGTTAATAAATAACAGAATGCACTAGAGATTGACTTACTTGGTGTTGCATGACATGTTCCCATCAGAACACTGAAGTTAAGCAATATTGAGCATGGCTTGTACTTGGACGAGTGGCCATCCCAGGATCGAGTTGTGGTGATAGCAGCTAAGCCACATAGGTAAATTTGTAGCAATGTTAGGCTGAGTAGGCAAAATGTGGATCTAGAGAAAGCATTGGCAAACTACTCTAGATTAATAGCATAAGCCACCCGTGTTGCTGCTTGCCTAGTACACAGAGATCAATGCCCAACCTATGCTCATTCGAGTAAGGGACTACCTTGTGCTTAGTGTACCTGAATGTGCAACAGTGTCACATGAAATTTGGTATAGTAATATTTACTTATAAAACTGTAAACTATTTTATTTATTTATTTTCTAAAATGCTTCCATATTGAGTTTTTAAGTCATTGTACTGATTTCGCTTTAGGTGGGTAATGAAACGCATGAAAATGGAGTTTGAGGAGATGCTGAGATCTACAACAGGAAAGCTCTTAGAGCACATCACTGTTCGAGACTTTAACCTTGGAAAGACATTTCCTATAATTAAAAATGCTGCTGTTGATAACGTTATTGTTAATGATGACAACACGCTTGAGGTTAATGTTGGCATTTCATGCTGATGCTATTATCTTGTAATCATACATGCATTTACTTGGAAATTTGTTAATTCTGTGATTTGTAATATCAAATTTTATAAAAATTGCAGGTATGTTTTAAATCTTCCCATTTGTAAACATTTTAGGTAATAATTTCTTGACAGTTTAGCATGGAATGCTTTTGCTAGTATTTTGCAAGTGGGTGTATTTATGTTAATGTTGTATTTGCTTTGGTTTTGACCATCTTTATCATTATTATTGAAACACAAGTTGTTACTGTTGTCCACTGTGATTTGGTGCTTTATGGTAGGCTTTTGTGATTTTTAGGAGGTTACTCTTGTTCTCGATTTGACTTACAGTGGCAGATTTCAGCTAGCTGTAGACGTCGAAATGGTGTTTGGTAAATCTGCGTATTTGTCAGTGGTACTAACTAAGCTACAAGGCACAGCACGTCTGCAGTTCACCCGGCAGCCATATACCCATTGGTCCTTTGCCTTTACGGAGGTATTGGCTTGCAGTTGATGAAAATTTTAAATGCTGTTCTCAGAACTTATTCTGGTGGCTGCATATTATGCAAAATTATTCAGTTGTTTATGCTAATTTTTTTAGTGTTTTTTATGTATATGAGCCTTCAATTGTCCTTATTTTTTAAAGTTGAATTTACAGTATATTGCTTTAAATGTAAATTTCTGTTAAACTATATGTTAAATTTTTGTATTTATTCTTTCTTCTCTATAGTAGTAGGAAGTATTTTCTGTGCTGCATGTCAATTAGTTCACTTGTGAGTTAGTTACACATGGTTTTCAAACTTAACTCGTTTTTAGATGCTATTTAAAAAAAATTCAAGAGCATTGTTTGCTTAATTGTTTTATTGATTGATTGATTTATGCTGGATAGATTTTAGGTTATCAATTGGAAAAAATTGATTTGCCTTTTGTTTTACCTGCTGTGTGTTTTTTGGTCTTTGACTCTTGTAGGATCCTCAGTTACAGTTTGAAGTAGAGTCACATTTTGAAGGTCGACCAATTGCTCGACTTGCTTCACTCATCGTTAATCAAGTGAGTTTGTGTTTTGAGGTATTTACATAGACAAGCGATTGTTATAAAATTTCAATATCTCATATATTGAGACAGACTGTTGTAATAGCAACAGCAAGTACTAATGCAGCAATAATTATTGTGATTATTGTTTATTTAGGGTCATGCTGTGATCATGTAGCAGTTTTGGTACTTGCCATTTGAGCATGGGGCCATCCATATATTATGTATGCATTTTGGGGAGGGGAGAGGTACTGGATTTAGGAGATTTTACATACGGATGCATATGGGGGAGGGGTCTCGACTGAATGTATACGCATGCATAAGTATATATATATATATATATATATATATATATATATATATATATATTGAAGTGTTATTTTTAATTATCGAAGCCACACCAGCAGGATGCTCTCATTGGTCAATCGGTGCACTTTTGGTCAGGAATAAACTGAACTAATTGACCTTGTAGATAAAGTACAGTAATTAAAGCCCTTCCAAGAGCCGAGATCTAGAGGGAGAAAGGGAAGGAGGGAGCAAAACCCATCCATCAATTGCTGGCTCTGTTTACAAGTGCACCAGCTAGACTTGTGGAGGAAGATGATAGAAGAGTGGGGGGTAAGCTAATTTGTACGTATGCATAGGGGCTCCATAAAATGTACAAGTGCAACAGGTGGAGGTCTGAAAATATGAATTTTTGCTTATGTAATATATGGATGACCATTGACCCCATATTAAAAATATTTGCTTCTTGATTTTAAACATTTGGCATTGAAAGCCTAGGACAAAAATGTATAATTGATGTTGGCTGAATCATTGCTTTGTTATTGCCATATTTTCATGCATATAATGTGTGCTATACAGGTTTTTACCTACCATGTGCTCTCTCAATGCGTTATAGTCATAGGCGTGCTACATAATTATATTTTTAGAAGTTGCCAGCTTCATGATCAGTCATTGGTTAAAACCAGGGGTCTTTAAGTAACCAATTAGGTCAATATTGAGTGGCCATTAATTGTGAAAGAGGATTGTGATTAACCAGGTTATTGAATAGAGATTTGTAATTGAGTGATAAACAATTGATGTTATGACACAATCTATGCATAGTATAAATGTGAGCATGCTATACAAAAGCTTTTTTTAAACATAAATTCATATTCTCTATGTATTTTATGCATGGGCACATTATACATATGGACATGTTATATGCATGAAAATATGGTAGTTAGATATTGAATAAAAAATTGCTGTTGTTTTGATAGATTCGTAAATCTGTTAGAAAGAAGCATACTCTGCCTGGCTACAAGATTCGTTATCGTCCGTTTTTTGTCATGCCCGTACCAGAGGCTGCTCCACAGGCTGTTTATTACCAAGGCAATAAGCTGACTGTTGGTCGACTGGAGGTGGTTGTTGTCAGTTGCTCGCGTCTTGCAGGCATTCCACCGGACTCTCAACTCTACTGTACCTTAGCTCTTGGTTGGTTTGCCATTTTTTAAAAATTTCTAACGCCGCACACGTACAGTTGTGTACATGTCATGTTATGTCATATGCCACTATGCAGCGGTTGTCTGTGCAAATGGGTAAGTGACCACCATTGTTTTCTGTTCTGAACTGCCAATGGAAGGTTGGATCCAGAAAGTCTACTCCATGTAGTGATGTTATCTGACCAGGATATTTTATTGTGTCACGCTTTTTGTGCCTTCTAATAGTCCTGTTATCATAGAAATCCTTCAGCAATGTTTCTCATTATGTGGCCATAGTAGTAAAGTTTGTGTTTTAATATGCTTAGTAATTTTAAATTGGCAATAACATAATAACAATAATTATAATAGTAATAATAATAATAATAATAAGACTAATTTGGTAACTTGTCCAAAATGGACTGTGCGAGCACATTACATTGCACTATATTACTCATTACATTATCATAGCAACTGCTAGAAATTGATGCAAAGTAAATATGCTTTTAAGCATCACTTGAATGAGTGAACTGATTACAAAAGCTGAACAAATGTTGGTAGACTATTCCAGGCATGTGATGCTACAACTGGAAAGGCACGATCACCAATAGTTAATAGATGCATCCATGGGACAACTAAATGGTGTGGCAGTTGATGTAGATCTTGGGTACCGTTGACATTCAAGTTCAGCGACACGGCACAGTTCAGTTGTAAGATACGGTGAGCCTATTTCATGCAGGCAATGAAAGACCAGTAATGCTTATGTGAATTTAATGCATTCTGGCACTCAGCCAGTGAAGATCACAGAGTATAGGAGTCATGTGATCATTCCATCATGCTTAATGTATTAAATGTGTGGCAGCATACAACATTGACTGAAGTTGATCAATAAGAAAACCTGGTGATCTACTGAGAGTGGCATTTCCACAAGTCAAGTTTCATCTAAACCAGTGCAGTAACCAGTGACTGGAGTACAGAAGTTGTTACCGAGTGGCAGATACTATGTATTCGTCGAGGGTCTGCGAAACATCCAGAGGTGGCTTTAGTGATGTGAGATTTCAAAAACTGTTACTGTCAAGATTAATCCCAAGATTTTGCACTGATGTAACCGACTGAATCTCAAGGTCAGTGATGTGAACTGGAGTCACAGGAAGTAAGTGGGTGGAAGACAAACAACTGGAGATTTGTACTTTGCAGATGACTTTGCACTGTTGACTCATAGCCTGGAACAAATTCAACTGAAACATTGCTTCTGTAAGAAATGGCTAAATAAATTGGTTTAAGCATCGTCATCATCATCATCATCATCATCATCATCATCATCATCGGTTTGCAAAGCTGGATATGGCCGTTGTGATCAATCCCCACTGTTTTCGATCTTGTGCAGCTTCATATGCCTCTGCAGGTGTTAATCTGCAGTCTAAAGATATTTGATTCAGCCACATAAATTAAATGGTGGTCTTCCTCGCATGCATTTCCAAGAGTCCGAAGTTCTGTAGCCACTTTCAGTCTGGCATCCATGGCGAAGGACAACATTTGCTGGGGTGTTTTCTGGCAGCCTTGCTGCATGTAATGTTATGTAGTATTTGTATAGCACCTCTTATATTTCTACTCAGAGGCACTCCTGGTATTGGAATCACATGATAAAATAGTGAGACTTTAGCTTTTGCATTGAATACAGCAAGGGAGTAAGAAGTGAGGCCTGAATGGATGGGTTCAGAGCATTTCAAAGGGAGGGCCCAGTCACTACAAATGCTTGATGCTGAGTAAGAGCATCGAGTAATCTGGGAACATGAACATTCTTCCGATCAGTGGAGCGGAGCAGGCGATGTGCAGTGGAAGAGGGTGATTTGAAAAGCTCAGCAATGTTAGATGGGGCCTGACCTCAAAGTGCTGCGGAAACAATAATTACTTGTTTTAATTTAATGTGGTCAGAAGTTGGAAGCCAGTGGAGGGTGTTAAGCATAGAGTCTGAGATGCTAGAGTAGCGAGGAGCTTTAGTCACAAGACGAGCCGCAGCATTTAGGACAGATTGCAGAGTGGAGAGCAGGCTTTTGGGCAGGCCAAGATAAAGAGAATTGCAATAGTCTATCCTACTAGCCACAAAAGCATGAACCAGAGATTTGGCTGCAGATAAAGAAAGTGAAGAACAAATAGCCCTAATATGCCTAAGTTGGTAAAAGCAGGATCGATAGTCTTGCAAAATGCTCTTTGAAGGTCAAGTTACTGTCAAAGCAAATATCAAGGTTTTTGATACAATTTGAGAAAGATAGATTAGGAAAGAGAGAGTTCAGTAAGTCATAATCAATTTTTGAGTGCAGATGTTTAGTACCAAGCCAGATAAGTTGAGTTTTGTTAGGGTTCAGTCGAAGTCTATTGGAGAACAACTAATCCTGAAGAGTTGGAAAGCCGAAAATCCAGGTCAGCGTGAGCTTACAGATGGGCAGAGTTTGGTTTGACTGGTACATTTGTAAATTTCCTCGTTCTGAATGAAGTCTTATCATTTTACACCTGGGATCTGACATAAGTTGCAGATGTGGAAGGATTCCAGTTTCTTACAAATGAGCTTTGTCAGATTCCAGGCCTCACTACCAGCAGGACAGGTAGTATGCAGCAAGAGTAGATGTGATTCTTAGTTTGGACGCCTAGAGTGGATTGGTTCCAGACATGGTTCATCTGATACATATAGATGAACATTTTATTTTAGAGGAAAGTAGAACGAATTTGCAAAATTGGTATGGTGAGGTGTATTGGCTGCACAAGAATTTAAAATAGGGGTCTAAATTCCTGGCATCAGTTTTGATCAGTTAATGGTTCTGAAAAGAGCTGCTTTGTGATTCTGTGTAATTGAGATCTAAAACCACAGAGAACTCTGGTAGATTTTGAAACAGGGTATCACACAGTCCTGGCTTTGAGAAACAAACCTTGCAAATGTATCATGTTTATCTATGCCTTCCTTATTGATGACATACAATGCATTTTCTGTGGGAGACTTATTTTAATTCTGTTGCTGACATGAGGTCCACATAGACCTAATATTGTCCAGACAGTTTAGGAAGATGTGATGCATTGTTATGATGGAAATTTGAGCTAATTGAAGAAGAAACTTTCTCTGGCTGGCCAGCCACTGCTCTTTAGTATTGAACTAATGATGGGCCTGCAAAACTGCATGTTGCATTTGTTGCCACCTACATTGTTGTAGATCAAGAGGGCATTGACAACTGCCAAATCAATTAATTGAAGTACAATCATGTACTACTTCAGGTTCTTTGATAAAAAAGGCGTGTATTAGGAAATAAGTTGATCCATCCTACCCACACCACACATAGTTCAGTTATAATTATAATTTAGCCTATAATTCAATGGAAAGCGAATGGTATCTATAGCAAAACATAGAAGCTGAGGCTGATATATTGAGGTTTTCAATGAGGATTTACTAGATCAAATAATCAAAGAATTTGTACAAAATATAAATTTTTTGATCGGGTATTCATTCTAGCACATATAAGAAGCAGAAGAATGATTATAAGAGCCTCATAAGCTAAAATATTTTGTGTAAAGTTAAGGACGTATTTGACGTCCCTAGTGCCCTGCAGTACATAAATAAGGACATTGCTTGACATCCGTAGCACTAACCGTGTTAAATTGATGAATGCTGTATATAATGGACAGTGGCATAGCAACTGGGAGGCTCTGGGGCAACTGCTCTTGGATGCCAAAATTGATTCCCCAAATTTTTTTTGAAGATAGTCTTTTACCTCGGTTGGGTATCAACTATGTTATTACTCTTGTCCATAGAATTAGAACAAACTCAACCATACCAAACCTGGTACTAGAAGTTGCCCAGTTCTCTCAAAAAGATGCAACATATGTGTTCTAAATATAAATATGTTCAAAATACGTGTTCTTTATCTATTGTGCTGTGCTACCTGGAATAATCTTCAGTTTTAACATGAATGATTAAATTTTGCTGCTGATATCCACTTATATTCCTTGCTTTCACATGACCCAAAAAAAATTCAAATTTAAATCTTAATGATTGCATAAGACAATTGGAGATTGAATGATAGCCAGATTGGCAGACTTTGGCTTCCATACTAATATTTGTTATTGCAGTAATCCATATTTAACTCTTGCATTTGAATTGCTGCAATAGCCTCTTAATTAGCTTAATCTAAACTAGGGAATGGCCGGAAACCGCTCCGGACATTCTCTCAGGCCAGATAGTGTGGTATTTGAACAATATCTGGTTTCGCCAAATACTTATGTCACAAAACTACCGAATCTGAATATTGATTTTTGCTATGGCTTTTAATTTTTTTAGAATGATTTCATTTTAACTTTACAGATCTATTTAGTTTAACTTTTGTCATCCGAATGGATTTTTAACATCGCTATTTTGACCTTCATTGACACTTTAACACTGTCAAAGTGCTTTTGATTTTAGTATTAACTATGTTACGGTGCTATAAAAATCGTCCAGGATAATAATAATAATAATAATAATAATAATAATAATAATAATCATAATAATAAATGAATACCATTAAGAACAGGTACTTTTGGGTAAAATATTTGGTTCTGTTTCTCTTTCTGCTTTGTTTTGTAGACTCCATTCAATGGATTGAACTGATGAGCTTTCGTCATAAGCTGTTTATGGCACATGATGCAGAAGTGATAAGAACTGCTGGGCAGAACATTGGGTTATCGTTTGGAGAGGTGACTTCCATGTTTCATTCTTTTTGTTAGTTCTTCAGATTCTTGATTAATTTCATAAGATGCCCAACATTATTTTATCCTTCACACTCTTGTGTATCTTACTAGTTGGCTTTGATCTGCTGTGAAATTATACTAATTTATCAGCTTGTTTATAAAATTTCTCAATTTTTATGTTCCAAGACTTTTATATTTTTAAACTAATAAAATTTCTGATAGAAATGTTTCAGCATGAAGTTGGTATATGTAATTATGTGTGATAGATTTTTCTGTCTGACAAGTATGAAGAGATGGTTGTGGTGACAGCTGTTGTTCCCGGATCTCCTGCTGCTAAAGCCAATATTCAGAAGGCATGATTTCCTAGTACTAATTATTTTGTCAGAATTGCTTAGTCTTTTCTTATGTTGGAATGTTTTATATGAGTGAAGAGCTTTATTTTTGTAGTTTTTTTATAGTTAAGTGATTGGGTGTGTTTGATTGCTTCCTAGTTTAAAGCTTGATCTATGTTGTATGAATGAAATGTGGTTTATTTGAGATTGAGTGTTTTCAGTCTCTTTGTCATCAGACTCATTTGTCTTTCCTAATTTTGTGACCTTAAAGTTCACTGCATTAAGTATTTTGTTCAATGCTTTTAAATTTTGTCTTATTTCATGGTTCTAGAATGATCTGCTTGTTGCTATAAATGGTGTCAAACTAACAAACAGCCGTCAGGCAGTCAGACTTATGAAAAATTCTGCTGAAAGGTAAGTACAAGTAATTATGTATCTGACATTCCTTGTTTCCATTTTTACAAAAAGAACTTTTAAAGCCAGGGGAAAATATAAATGGACCTTATCATTATATTATTTGATTTTTTAATTTTTTTACTTGATTACATACATTGCTTGTCTTTGCTGTTCACAAGTTAAACTTCTGTGATGTTTGTAAAATGTGCAGAATTTCTTTACGAGTTGAGAGAGCAATCAGAGGATTTTCTGGTTCTGTGCCAAAAGCTGTCTCTACAGCACAGAAGACAGAAGATGCTACTACTGTAAAAGGAACCCAAGTTACTACACTGAATACGGTTAGTAATTGTATGATTTTGCCTCTATTTTTAGCTTTTTCTGCTGCAGGTGCTTGCAATGATGCAGTTTATATATTGCTTGGTATCAAATAAGCATTCGTATTTTAACAAGATGTGTTTTCAACAAGATGTGTTTTCTTCACAATTAACTTTATAAGCTAAAGATAGTTATGTATTTGATTTCTTGATGTTTCCAATAATAATTAATTTTGTGTTTGTAATAAGTAAAATAAAGCAACTTGGACTTTATTTCATCTGGAACAACTATGACAGTGTAGAACCTCTGGGAAGCTCTTTTAAGCATTCTTGGTGCTTTTTCTGAATAATATTACATTTCTGAATGACAAATATTAGTTAATTGATGCCTGTTATTCTTCTATTGCTATATGCACTCTGGTCTGCAAAGCATTTGTTTGCTTCTATGCAAAGCGATAACTAAAGTCCCTTCAAATATACTTGGCTTGAAGGTTGCTGATTCGCTGAATCCAATACATTGGTTGTGAATTGGGTGTGAATAAATATTTCGATGATGATCATGACCATGATGGTGACAATTATTACAGAGGCACTTGTGAAATGGATGGTTAATTTCTTTGTTGCAATACTTTTGTCATTTATAGGAAGCATCTTCAGAACCTGCTTCTTCTGTCAGTCAGAATGGAGTTTTGGATACATCAGAGGATGTTGTATCTATTTATGCTCTTGCTTCCAAAGCAGGTAGGTCATCACTAGATGAAGCATCTTCACTCAAAAGCTTCGATGTTAAATCAGAAGTGCAGAGCAGTCATTCCTCTTCTGTTATTTCTGCTGCTATTTCTGCACCATCGTCTCCTCCAGTGGCTAGAAAAGGTCTGACACAGATTCTTACAACTGGCTCGGGACTTTTTCAGAGAAAAAAGACAAAGTCTGAAGTGACATCTGGCTTAACTGATTTAACAATGTTTTCAAAAGATGTTACAGAGAAGTGTTCTGAGGTTAGGCCTCAGGCAAAACCTGACATTCAAACAAATAATAGCCAAACAACACCAAAGAAGGAGAAAAAGCCAACGGCACTCGATGCAAAAGTTACCACTTCTGATGATTTAGTAGCTCAGCCCACTTCACAGAGAGAAGTCAATCAGCACAACAGAAAGTCTGAGACAAACGTAAGCTTATTTTGTCAACTGTAGCTCTAGCTGTAAGTAATTTTACAGAAGTTGTAGAATTTATCTTTGTGCATTGGCTAATTTTGTTTTGGAGGTAAAAATGAAGTAAACCATTGAACCATGAGTGGGTGAGAGAGGCTTTACCACCAGTCATGAATTTTGGACATTATAGGTTATACCAGGGTGCACAACCCTCGACCCGCGGGCCGGATCCAGCCCGCCAAAGGTTTTATCCGGCTCGCAAGATGACTTTGAACAAAACAAGAAACAGGCCTGTCACTAAAATTCATTGCAGAAAATATAGATCATGATATTTTGTTAATACACTACAATCTATGGACTATTAATATCCATCGGGCTACTAAAAATTGTGCGATATCTAACAACCAACCACGTTGGTAATGATAGGTGGGTGAAAATAAATGCCTTAAAACGTTCTTTGAACACGTGCTTCTCTTGAAATTATAATATCTATTTCTACCATCACTGAAGATATCTCTGCCCGAAGCGAAAAAGTGCAAAGTAGATTTCAATAAACGACAGTTTAACCCTGTCGCCCCGTAAAGCCACAAAAGCGGCTTTTCGCATTGCAATCTAATCGATTTGAAGAAATTCTCCGACAAAATCCACATTTTCCTCTTGCCCCATCTTCATTGCTTTAACCTTTGCAAGAATAATCAATAATATCATTATCAATTTCGATCTACAGGGTTTGAAATAGAGCACACCCAGCCACTTCATACTACACACGAACGCCCTTCGGCTAAAGCAGCGAACTATTGTTCGTTGCTGAATGGTCTTGACAGGTGGGTAGGTCCTTCAGAAAACATGTAAGAAATGCACATACTTTTCCCCAGGAGCCTAGGGGACAGGGAACGGACGCACAGGAGCCGTAGGGACGAGAGCTGTAGGGGCGACAGGGTTAATGATGAATGTAAACATCATTATTTCATGGGCTCGCTTAAGAATAAATTAATGTGTTTGATCTGTCGCGAATCAGCCAGCGTCAATGAAGAATACAGTTGTAGGCGCCATAATGTAACAAAACATTCTGATACTTATAATGACTTGCAAGTTGAGTTGAGAATACAAAAAATTGAGCAGTTAAAAAGACTGTTGGTCGAGCAACGTTTTTCCACGAAGAAGGCTGACGAATCCAAGTGTTTCACATGGGCCAACTGCAAAGTGGTCCAGACAATTGTCAAGTCATCACTGCCTTTCTCAGATCGCAAATTTGAATGATACAAATAGTTATCTATGACAAAAGATGTATGTCAGCATCTTAGTTATAAACATTTTGGCTTTTTGTATGTGTGGCATGCCTAATGTTGTATTAGGTTTCATGTGGCCCTTTAAAGAAAAAGTTTGCCCACTTCTGTGCTAAATGGTTAAGAGTCCAGTGATGATGCAGTAACGAGTCTTGGCTTTATCTCTCTGTGCAGAACCTCTTGTTTCATGTTATCAGGAGTGCGATATAATTTTCCGATTTGCTTTATTCAGATATAACTCTTATGCTAATTTTGAGTCTTGGTTTTTAAAATCAAGATCTATGCTTAATCACTTATGAATTCTGAGGATTTGTTATGTTTATATTTAAAATTGTTATGTTTACGACTCAGAATTCTTTGTAAAATTCCGACTTTGCAGCCCATGTCTGGTACTGATCCAGTGATAAACACGTCTCATGAATCAAATCGCCAGTGCTCGCCTTCTGTTTCTAGTTCATCAAATGATAACAATACGGGAGATCGAACTAAAATGCGCACAACAGGCTTTACTAAGGCGGGTCCTGTGAGTATGTGCTGATATAGTTCTTTAACTTATATGTTGTTGGTTTTCCTACATAGCAATTAAATATAGGCTTTAATGCAGCACAGCACTTGTGAGACATTGATTCGTTCAATCTGATTACATTGTAATATTGTTTTTTAAGGCTCAATTTTTAGTGGTTTTTCATTCCTTCTATCTAATGTTTTGAGCATTTTATTTCTTTATAATTTATGAAGCCTCTTTCTTTACTGGATTTGTTTTAGAATTCAGCTTTTAATGAAAAGTTTGAATTTCAAGTTGAAGAGAAACATAATTATTTAAATATCTGCATCTGGAGCAAGCAGCCAGAAAAGCTGGACAAACAGAGCCGCATTGTTAAGCCAGAGAAGGATGTCCTACTTGGTCACGTAAGTTGACTGTCTTAGAAATTATATAAATATTGGGAGTGCTGATGAATATGCTGCTTGTTTGATTTTTATTTTTGTGACGTTGCTGTTCTGTAGTGGAATGTTTGAAACCTGCTCTCTACCATATTTACATTTGCTGTACATATGTACATTGGTGCAGGAGTGTTTGCATACTGATTTGTTCAATATGCCAGGAACGGGACAATTTGTCTATACTACATTTTGTCTCAATAGGGGTGCTGGTTTTAATCAGCCAATCATATGAAAAGTGGCAATGGGGTCAAATTTGAGCTCAGGGTTAATTTGTTCTTCATTAGGCATGCATACCCAGTAGGTTAACATTTAAAGCTGGGAGGTTTTGGTCTTCATCATTTGAAAGGTGGCAATGTGGTCAGTTAAATGTGAGTTCAACGGTCACATGATCAGGTTTATTCTTGGTTATATTAAATATCAAATCTAGAAAATGGGATATTTTGGACATGTTGCTAGAAAAACAGAAGACTCAGTTGAAAACTCAATAATAACGGGTTTGACGGAGGGAACCAGGAGGCAAGGCAGACCCAGAACCAGCTGGATAGACAACATTATGTCATGGTCTAACATGAAAGGAGCTCCACTAATGGAAGCAGCTAAAAAAGGGAGCAGTGGAGAATTTTTGTTCAATGTTGCGGCCAACCTTTGGTTATGGTTATGGTTATGGTTCTGGACAACTTCTATAGCGCCGTAGCATGGCGAAGGCCAAAGTCAAAGGCGCTGTCAACAACGCTGACAAATCGACATGGAACGGAAGATTGTTTGTCTTGAGGGAAAGTCCGCTCAGATGGCACAAAAGAGTTCGCTGCCGTGTTGAAATCGGGCAGTGAACCCTTCAGAAGGCGGTCTTCCGCAAGAAGACGTTCCGTCGAAGAGTCAGCGAAAACACAGAAAGGATGTTGAAGGGCCGCATGGATGCTGGGAAAAATTCTCCGCGTGGCGAAAATCAGGCGGCGAATCCTTGAGGGCGGTCATCTGCGAGACAGTAATCCATCGCCGAACTTGACGGGAACCGACTGAAGATGGAATTCCGCGCACGAAACCGGAACAGTCTTTGCCCTTTATGGCCTGTAGGCTCCGTCGAGTGACTGGTGGCTCAAAATGGCGGTCCAACCACGCCGACACGGGCAACGTGAATCCGAGCGTTTGGCGCAAAGAAGACGCAAAGACCATCGCCGACCGCTTCGAAAACGATGGCTAAGCGACGATCCGCGCGATTAGCGCAAAGAAATAAGCGCAAGACGTCGGTAAATCCGCCAAGAACGGTGACATTCCGAAGCACGGACAGACATGTGCAAGCAGCCAAAATGGCGCTACCGGGTGTTTGCATTATTACCGGGTGTTTGCACTATTTGCATAGTGACGACTTCATGACATGACATGACATATATTATACATTCTCTTCTTGCATTCAAGTCCATAAACCAGATTGCTCCAGAGTACCTTCAGGAGTATTTCGTACCGACAACATCACGAAAGTTGCAACTGTCCCTGCGGTCTGATGCTCAAAGTCTTATGAAGATACCTCACTGTAAAACATCACTCGGTTCCAGGTCATTTGCAGTGTCAGGGCCAAAGACATGGGACGATCTACCGATAATTGTGAAATCATCCTGTTCTCTGACATTCTTTAAGAAAAATCTTAAGACTTATTTGTTTAGAAAATCTTATTCTCTTCTGCCTTAGATTGTTTTCCATTCATATTTTGTGCTGATGACTGTTATTTTATTTATTTTTATTGGACTCTGTAATGTGCCCTTGCTCCTGACATTTTGGTAATATGGCGCACAAGAAATTGTCAGTTTAATAATAATAATAATAATAATAATAATAATAATAATAATAATAATCCGTCACCGGATAATAATAATAATAATAATAATAATAATAATAATAATAATAATATTAAATGGATGCAGGGGAGTGGCTGTATAGTGGGGAATTTTGTGATACAGTCACTTGTCCTGTTTTATATTTTTAGCTAACTACTCTCATGGTTTGCAATGGCCATCCTGCTGTTGATTTATTGCTCTTTGCACAAAACAAGTCTGACAATGAAATTTTACTGTACGTCGGCGTTAGGCATTTTTCCGGAAAATTCCAGTTGCTACTAATGCATTAGTTATGTCAGTGTTACGTGTGAGCACTATGGTTTTCCACTCATATTCTGCATCGTAGAATAATAATGTGTTTAAATGTTTCATGTTCATATTTTCTTATATGTATCCAAATTTTTTTAGTTTATATATGATTTTTCACTTTATAAAATTGTGATTATAATATTATTCTTTGAAAGTTAGTCAAAGCTCATTTGCATAATTTTTAAGATTAAAGATATGAATTGTGAAGCTATAGAAATAATTTGTTCACTTTTACCAAATGAAATTTAATTGATTGTGTGAAATTTGACCAAAATTATTTTTTGAGAAATGTATATAAGAAACTTCTTCAGATGTCGTGTATTTCTAAGTTGATGACAATGGACTTCCATTTCTCTCTGTTGTTTGTTGCTCGTATGAGTTCTAATTCTGTAGTTACTCTCTTTACATCAATCATTAAACTATTGATATACGTCAATTCTTTTTGTCTTCCTCTTGATCTTCTGCCTTCGACTTTTCCAGTAGTTACCAGGTTTTCTATACCTTTCTTCCTCATTATATGTCCAAAAAATGAAAGTTGTCTTTTAAGTATTGTAGATATCAATTTTCTTTGTGTGCCTGCCATTTCAAGTTCTAATTCATTCGTTTTCTTTTCAGTCCAAGATATTTTCAGCATTTTCTTAAGAACTACGTTTCTGCAGCTTCAGGCTTTTTCTTCATGACTTTAATACTGAAAACTGAAACTGAATAACTTGTTAAATTTACAGTGCAGTAAAAAAGATCATGTTACTGGGTTCATAGAAGCTCTTTTAGTTGTGGTAAGTCTAAATAAAATGATCTTTTTAACCAATGGTCTGAGTTACCCGAGTCCATACTAACAGAATTTGGATTACACTACATCGCTTGTACACATGACAGCTTCCAATATGGAAAAGATATCAGTTAACTTAACAATTTTAGCTTTTTAATGCTGAACAACTATCTATAATATTAAGATCGTTAAGCGTTCTGATTGGTTGACTATCGGTTTAGACCGTTTAGTCCTTACGTCGCGATGCGTTGGTGGGCGGCGTTGACTATTGGTAGACGGTTTAGACCGTTTAGTCCTGTTTACTATTGGTAGACGGTTTAGACCGTTTAGTCCTTACGCCGCGATGCGTTGGTGGGACGATGTTCAAGACGACGCTATTGGTAACAATTGTTGGGTAGAATCGTAGTTTAACACGTCGGCTGGGCGTGCGACGACGTTGCTATTGGTAACAATTGTTCGCAGCCTGGTTGTGCAATTTTAACGCATATTTTAACGCATACAAAAATAACACAGCGTCACAAATGGCCACAGTTGCGTGATTTTAACGCATATAGGCCTAATTATTACGTGGCGCGCAGAGCTTTAGGTGGCGATCCTTGAAATGTTGTTCAGCATGAATTCAATGATTGGGTATTAGGTATAGGTATTGGATTAGTATTATCCTGCACTGCGAGCGAAGCGAGCGCGAGCGAAGCGAGCCTCTTTCTAGTCTGTATATAAAATTGTTCAATGAAGCACTTTTACTTTAGAATTCCCCGTTTTTTATGGGATGTTTGATGTGCATAACCTTTATATAACATTTTACTTGAACCTCTGCTGCCCGGCATTTGTATGCTGCTCTCTTGGCAATGTCAGGTGTGAAAAATCTGGTATATACAAGTGGAAATGAAATTCAACCAGCACAGTGACTTGTTGAAGATGGGAAATTACCAGATTTTTGCTGATTGGCCCTTGGTCCAGTGATGATTAATCTGAAATCAATGTGGTGAGTGAGAGGGGAATGCAGAGGACTGTCATTGTAAAGAAGTATGCTGACTAGAGAGTCTATTTGATATAAGGCTGGCATATGTGAATGCACGAGGTGCCTGTTCCTTGCACAAAGAACAGTTTGTTATCAGTATTTGGAAGATAGCGAATTATTTCTCCCAATTTCTTTATATATTTTTATTCTTTTGAGCTGCAGCAGAATGCTTTTAATTTCTGTTGCTCTAGATAAGCATTCCATTGATGGACATTGCACTGGAGTGCCTTGCTACGCTGCAAGGAGATGTCACAAACTTCTATCATTTGACACCTTCAGAGACCAAAGTTGAAACAGGGTTTGCTGCTTTTTCTGAGATACTTAATATATGATCCTAAAAGTAGCTGGTAATGCTAAGTTCTCATTGTTTAGTCTGGATCTTTCTGTATTTTAAGGAAATTTTGATATTAAAAAATTCAAAAAGAATTCATCTTATTGTGCTGTAAATTGTTTTTTGCCTACTGTATTTTCACGAATATAAGACATTTGTTATGTAATTTTTTACACGACTAGCACCCTTGATGCATTTTTAATTCATGGGCTTTTTAGCTAATTTTTTCGCGGCAGAGAGATACTTTGTTTAAGTGTCCAATTTGAAGCAGAATTGAACAAAATTATTGTGATTGCTGAGGTTACTGAATAGAGAATCAGTAAACAATTGATGTAGGCCTATTATAGCATTAGGATGGTCCACGATGGAGGGAAATCCTTCCAATTCAAGGCAATCCCTGTCTGTCTTCATGTCTGTCGCTGTTTCTCTCACTCTCTCTGCTTCCATAATTGATAGTTAAGCAATTTATGTGTAGACATTATATGACGGATGGTCAACGGCGACAGTGGAAGGAAGCCCTTCCAATTCAAGGCTCTCTCTCTCACTCTCTGTCTATCTCTCTGCTGGCAGTCACATTCAAGTGAAAGAGGATTGTAATTAACCAGGTTACTAAATAGAGATTTGGCATTAGATGTTTAAAAGATTGATATAGGCCTATTATAGCATTAGGACAGTCCATGGTAAAGGGAAATCCTTCCAATTCAAGGCAATCTCTGTCCGTCTGATGCTCTCCACCAGCAGCCGCATTTAAATGAATTAAGATTGTGATTAATCAGGTTTCTGAGTATTGATTATGTAAATGATAGTTAAGCAGCTTGTGTGTAGAAATTATACGATGGACGATCGATGACAGTGAAGAGAAACCCTTCTCCTATTCAAGGCTGTCTCTCTCTCCCTCTCTGTCTATCTCTTTGCCAGCAGCCTTATTCAAGTGAAAGAGAATTGTAATTAACCATTCATTCGTTCATTCATTCATTCATTCATTCATTCGTGGATGATTTCTATAGCGCTGTAACAAGGCTGAACGTCCACAACAAAAGGCTTTAACATCTCAACTATACCCCAACCTAAACAGGTGCATTTTTAAGCTCTTGATGAAGTGCTCAGGAGTATCAGCCGTGGTGACATCATCAGGAAGAGAGTTCCACAGGATAGAATTCCACAGTTAAGCAGGTTAATAAATAGAGATTTGGTATTAGATGTTTAAAAGATTGATGTAGGTCTATTTTAGCATTAGTTTAGTTTAAACGGCAATTTATATAGCGCAGTAACAAAGTCAGAGGCTTAAGGCAAAAGCGCTTTACATATTGCACTTGTATGAGATGTCAAACAGGTGTGTCTTAAGTTTTTAGCAAATAAATCGCTGTTAGTCTCATTAGTCGCAGTTTTCGGCAGAGAGTTCCAGAGCATGGGATTACCGGACTGGAATTGGAGACGAAAGTATTGGGGTGGGGAAGGAATTGGCCGTCACGCGGCAGGAGAGGGGGCTGACCAGGATAGAGCGGGACAGGAGTCTTATCTCCATGCAGGCATCTACTACCAGTCATGCTAGCCTTAAGTGTACAGGCTACTTTCTTTCTATGCCGTAAAGCTGTAAGAGTACTGTAGACGGGCGTCAGCTGCCCGGGCTTGGTCATCTACCTGGGCACCTTGTTGACTCTGTCCGGTATTCATGCCACTGTGTGTCTATGGTGCTGGAGATGTTACCCCATTGCCGGTAGAGTCTGAACAGGGCCATGCCAGTGGTGTAGGAAGTGGTGGGGAGTCGGGGACTTGTGCGGCACGTCCCTAAGGGCGGCATTTTGAGGGGTAACAAATTTGTAGGGGGCAGATGATTCTAAGTGGAAGAAAGAGAAATAGCCTCCTCCCATAGTGTTGACAAAGCAAAGGTATGAAGTAGAAAGGCCAGTGCCAATGACCTTTTGTCCTGGTCCTCACATGGCTCTTCTGCCCCTGGCGGCGCCAAACCATACTACGCCACTGGGTCATGCTGGTACAGGGCTGTGGACAGCTGGAAACATTCCTGACAGCTGCAGCAACCAACGTAACTTGATACAGCTGGCATGAGATAAGCTGATACCTTTGTGGTGTTCTCTGAGAACAAAGGCCTAAATCTGTGTGTCAGGGGTAATTGGGAGTAGGGGAAAGAAAATGGTTAGGAAGGGAATGATGAGACACAGTGGAAAGAGATTCGGTCTGTTGACACAATTTCTGTAGAATTCGATTCAGGTTGCCTGCACCTCCACATTGCCCACACCTGGCATTTTGTTTGTAAAAAAGTGCATAGCCCGCGGGCAGTACACGCGGAAAATATGGTACTCGTTGCTAGGTCAGGTCAGGTCAGGTCTTCGTCCTCCAGCTGTGTCCAGCTATTGACTTCTCCATGACATCTCTCCAAAGTTCTCTGTCCTTTGCTATTTCTTCCAAAGTCATTCGATGTCTTCCATCAGTTTTTCCATTGAGGTTCATCCCTGCCATGTGCAGATCCTCTTCCAAACCGTCCACCCATCGTCTTTTAGGTCTTCCTTTAGATCTTCTCCCATCTGGTTTGTAGTTGAAAATTCGTTTTGGGTTTCTTATTTCTTCCATTCTGAGTATGTGTCCAGTCTATTTCATTCTTCGTTTTCTGATAACTTCCACGATGCTCGGTTGCAGTGTTCTCTCTCTAACTTCTTCATTTGTTATATTTTCTTTGTATCCAATCCTTAGTATTCTTCTAAGCCATTTATTTTCTGTTGCTACTAGTTTTTCTCAAATTCCTTTTTATGGTCCAAGATTCACATCCATAAATTAGTATTGGTATTACACAAGTGTTGAGAATTCTTAATTTTGTTTTCATCCCAATGTCATGTCTTTTGAAAATATTGGTATGTAGCCTGTTGAAGGTTGATCCTGCCATTGCTATTCTTCGTTTAATCTCCAAGTCCGAGCCTCCTTTTGCTTCAAATTCACTTCCCAAGTAAACAAAATTCTTCACTATTTCAATTTCTTTTCCGTTGTGTGATACTATTGGCCATTCCCCAACTGTTTTTGTAATTGGCATAATTTTTGTTTTATTAGTGTTTATTTTTAGTCCAAATTTTCCACTCTCCGTTATTAAGGCCAGTGTTAACTCTACAATCCTTGAGAGGCATTCCGCTATTAGACATGTATCATCAGCATATTCTGCATCATCTATGTTTCCTGGCTTTAGAGATGTTCCCAACCCATTCGTGTTTTCAATTGTCTCATGATGTAATCTAATATAATGTTGAAGAGTATTGGTGATAGAATACATCCTTGTCTAAATCCTGTTTTAATTTTGAACCACTCAGTTTCTTCTCCATCAATTCTGATACATGCTAAAACTGTGCTATATAAATTTTCAATTAGCCTTATTATTTTGGCATGAATGCCATATTTCCCCAAGAGTTTCCATGCCCCTTCTCTCCAGATTGAGTCATAAGCTTGGGCAAAATCAATGAAGCACATAACCAAATCTTCATTAAATTCTAGTTTTTTTCAATGAGTTGTTGAAGGATGAAGATTTGGTCAGCGCATCCCTTTCCTTTCCTGAATCCACACTGGTTTTCCCTGAGAGTTTCATCCACTGTGACATTTATTCTGTTTAACATGACTCTGGTGAAAACTTTCCCTGGTACACTTAAAAGACTGATTCCTCTGGCGTTGTTGCATTCCCTTCTGTCTTCTTTCTTGTGTATTGGTATTATAATTGCTTTTCTCCAGTATAATGGTGTTTTCTCGGTTTCCCATACTGCTGTTATGACCCGATGTAGCCATCTGATTGTATATACACCAGTGTTTTGGAGCATTTCTGCTGTGATATTGCAGAGTCCTGGGGCTTTGTTTTTTCTCATCTGTTTCACTGCCCTTTCTATCTCTTCCATTGTGATATCGTTGCTAGGTTGATGGTTTTATTTCTTGTGTACATTCCTTAAAGTTAGGAATCATTGAATTTTCACGTTGAAGCATCTGAAACTCTGATTAGTGATCAGGATTTTGCATTTGATGTCAGGTGAGATACAAGAGGTCTCATCATTGATAAGTATGTTTGAATTGAATATTATGGGTTTGTTGGATCTGTATTACTGTTTGTTGTAGACGATCGCTATATGCTAATTTGGCAACTCATTCAGGATTTAATGAGCGACTATGTCATGGTGAACTCAGTCTAAGATTCCAGTATGCGATAGATTACATTTCAAAAAAGATCGAGACATTATTGTGAGAGAGGATATTGACCCGTCATTTACACAAGTGAACACAAGTGACTCCTTAAAAGATTCTGAAGATTTCGCAAGGTGAGATTCTTCGTTGAAATTGTAAATGCAAAACTTATTTTGATTTTGCAGTTTGCATTCTCATTTCTAAGTGTTTATGATTGTGTGTGATATTTATAGAGACTTTTTATTACTGATATCTTACAAATATTTTTTCACAGTTCATGTACCTCTGCTCCGATTTCTACAATGAATGTTCAACATAATTTTATGACCGCTCATTTCCAGACAGCAACTTATTGTAACTTTTGCTCAAAAAAGGTTAGTCTCAAATCTAATTGACAATGATCATCTAAACTGAATGTTGTTTCAAAATTATTAGACAAATTCATTTTGCTTTAATTCATGTTTTGTTTGCTTTTCCATCTCATTCGATATTTTCTATGTGGTGGTTAGCAAAATAAGGTTTTTGTTATGTTACTTTTGTAGTCACATTAGCCTTTTGTAATAAAAACGTTCTCTTTATTTGCAACAAATATTTTAAAGAAGACATGGGGTCTTCACTTTTTGCTTCCAGTTTTATTTTGACCAAGATTTCCCATGAGCTCTTAGCCAACAGAAAGATATGTTGAAACACTCTCTTCAGTTGTTTAAGAAACTCAATTATGTTCAGGTCAGCCAGTGTTTTGTCTTGTGAATTCCATTTTGGGTGTTACTTAAATAAATGTGTTGTGAATATTTGGATGAAATCTTTAACCCTTTATAGCTGAGCCTGCCCAAACCAGACCTGGCGCTGTACTACGAGTCCGCCCAAACCTGACCTGATGCTGTAATACGAGCCCGCCCAAACCTGGCCTTGGCGTTACATGATTTTCAAAGGTCTTAAATACGCACAATTCTATTTTTCTCATATCCGTGGACCAGATATTAGTGGGTAGGATGATTAACAATCAATTCCCAGTCAAATAAGACACAAAAAATATATAAGCGAATTACAATAGTTATTTAAACGGTATTTAAATTTGGCATCACATGATTTTCAAAGGACTTAAATACTCAGAACTCTTTTTCTGAAGTCTGTGGACCAGATATTAATGGGTCTAATGATTACCAACCAATCCTGAGTCAGATAAGATGAAAAATCAGCAAATTACAGCTGGCATTTAAAAGACTTAATTTATGAAAGTAGGTCGCCATGATGTAAACAATCTTGGTGTAGTGTGAATATTTCTTTGTTTTCTCAAAAATGGCGAAAAGATTGCATTCAGAAAACATTCTCACAGCTCTCAATAATGTTGAAAGTGACTTTCCAAGCAATTTGGATGAGTACAAACCTTTTCATAAAAGTCTGATCTGTCTTCTCATCAAATTGCAAAAAGCGACATTTTTCATTCAAACGAGTCATTGGGTTAAAAATCTATATCTCTGTCATGTTTATTTTTAGGCGTCACCTTAAAACATATTTATTTCCTCCTTAAGTCTTGGTATTGCCCTGACTGATTTTTGGTTTTTTGACTGAATTGACCCTCCTCAGCTATAGTCTGCACAGCCGATGAGCACTGCGGTTTGTGGTCTGAGGCGTCCCTGATGAACACCTATGTGTTTGAAATGGACGATAAAATTAAATTAATAATAATAAATTAATATTTGGTCTGATTTGCACAATTTTTGTAACATTTTGCTTCATTTTGATTTCCTGAGAAGTTTACTGCTCAACTTAGATAGCTTTTCACTCAAACATTTTGGTAACCAAGCTTTGAATAAAAGTTTTTGTTTTTTTGGGAGGTGGCCTGTTTTTGGGTATGCATGGGACCCCAAATTTTTAACCATTTTATTCATGAATGGTTGGAAAGAGAAATGAAAGATCTACAAGATGAGGTATGTCACAGATTTGTAGCTTTCATATAGCTCTAGCAATATTGTGAGTTGAAGGAAAATTAGCTTTGCGTGAAAAATGGCCAAAAGTCGCGGTGTCCAGCACTTTTCCAGGACGGATTCTCCCGGCTGCATGGCGTTTTCCATTTAAAAATTCCCGGCATTAAAGGGTTAAGTAGTATACAGTAATACCTCTTTAGCTCGCCACTCGTTAGATCGCCAAACTCCCCTCTTGCCATCGATGGGTCAACAACGGATTTCCACTCATATAAAATAATTCGTTGTCGCCCTCCTCGCCGCTCACCCTCGCCACAACTTTCAGAATTCCATGCCTATGCATTGTTACCTCTTTAGCTCGCCATTGCAACTTTGTTTACCTGTTTGACTGTTTAGTCATGGACTACTAAATAGATACCATGGTTTAGGCCAAGCGACCGACCGACTGTTTACACAATTAATGACCCTCCCTGATGAATACATCTGTGTTGATGATTAATCAGCTATCAACCTTTCATCTAATGACTGGTGAAGAGATTGTGGTAGAGGTCTGCACGAGGGAGGGGCAAGAATCTGACCCTGCCCCGTGGCAGTCAACCCCACTCCCGCCAACCTCGCCCACCCTGCGACAGCCAACCCCGCTCCTGTGGCTTTTGTCTTCAACCCCACCCGTCCCTGTGGCAGCAGACAATGGATCGGTTTTCAGAACTTTTCACCTGTATATGATACTGTGTTACATCAGCAGCAGGTACTCTGGTCTGCATTATCAACATTACGAAACACTAACACGGCCTACTAGCTTAGAGACATTCCCTTTATAAGTTTACAGCTTCTCGTGGCCGACCTGCCATCTATGCATGAAATGAAGTGTAGCAACCTGTCATTTGTTCATGAGCTGACCTGTCCCTACTGGTATCCGTGGGGCACCCAAAATTATCGTCCCCGTGGGGGGCTAACCTGCTGTAGTTTCAGTAGTGAGCATTGTATTCGTTAAGCCGCCAATTTGCCTCTCGCCAAAGTTTGATCTCGAACGAATAGTGGCAAGCTAAAGAGGTTTTACTGTAGTTAAATAATTTGTGAATTTAAAATTTTCATTTTGCTAGTTAATATATGTAATATACTGAATTAAGCATATTATTCATTATAATTTAATGTTTATTAAATGGTCAGATCTGGCTGAAGACTGCATTTCAGTGCCAGTTGTGCCAGACAGTTTGTCATAAAAAATGCATGGAAAAATGCCAGGCGCAAATGAAATGTGTAAAGCCAACAGAGAGGATTCCAAAGGAGGAGCTTGAGAAAGAACACAAGGACGTCTGCATTGATGATGAAGGTGGTTTACATAAACCGGAAATCATTCAGTCAGAAGAGGCACAGGGTGAGTGATCAGTCCTCACATCTTCTGGTCTTCAATAGATCAGCAATTACTCATTTAGGTTTTCTAGTAGATTCTTACCATTTTTAGTGTTGTTTTTCGATTTTGATTAAATGAAATAAAAAGGAGTTTCAATTATGATAAACAAAATTAGTAAGCATGTTAAATTTTGTTATTTATTTTGAATATATACTTCAAGGTTTAGACTTTATTATTTCAGGAAACTGTCAGTGAAAGATATAAATTCTTCAGTATTTTAATTTATTTTTCAGTGTTTTACTATTATACATATGAAGCAAAATTTGAAACAGAAGCATATTTGCATTTAATTGAATTAAAGAGAGAAAGTATTTTATTCACTTGATGAAATGAAAAAAATTGCTGTTGTCCTGTTGTGACATTATTCGTATTGCTCTGTTCAAAAGTACTTTTAATATAAGCTTGATTACATGACTTATGAGGTTTATTGTTCTGTGTTCTGCGCATTCTATTGCTTTTGTCATTTTAGGTATTGCAATTATTATTGGTCTACATAATTCTTTTAGTTTTCTTCCTGTTTCTTATATTTCATTTATTAGTATTGTTATCCTCTGCATTCCTGTTTCCCCTGCTGCTATTATCATCTCTGTCATTATTGCATCTGGTCCTAGGGTTTTGTTTTTCTTCATTTTGCTTTGCATGGTATGCCAGCAAAAGAATCAAAATCAGCTCCCCACAGAAAATGCATCATATGTTACCAAGAGTAAAGGCATAGATAAACATGATACACTTACAAGGTTTGTTTATCAAAGCCAGGGCTGTGTGTAACACCCTGTTTCAAAATCTACCAGAGTTCTCTGGGGTTTTAGATCTCAATTACCGTACACAGAATCACAAAGCGGCTCTTTTCGGAACCACTAACTGATCAAGACTGATGCCAAGAATTTAGACCCCTATTTAAAATTCTTGTGCAGCCAATACACCTCACCATACCAATTTTGCACATTCTTTCTACTTGTCCTCTAAAAACAATGTTCATCTATATAAGTCTATGTGCACCATGTTTGCTGTATAATGTGGACACTGGTCTATAATGGTATTAATGGCCGTGTCTGGCAAAGAAGCAGTGTCGCAATCATCATATTGATTGAATTTGCTTATTCTGTGAGTGCACATTGCACTTGTTTATGGTTGTATGTGCAAACTGTTAACCCCTTAACCGGCTGTCCCGAGAATACTCGTCCATTTTACATTACATTACAAATAAATGGCCGGTTAAGGGGTTAATAAAAAATATTGTGCTTTATACATGTCTGAATCACTATGAGATAGAAGTTTTCAGTGCTTCTCAAGTGAGATATTATTGAGCACCATCTGTTTACAGAAGGTGAAAGGAAACGACACAATTCTGCTCCAGATGAGGCCATATCAGACTCTGGAATCACTGATCACTCTGAACTATTACCAAGTGCTGACGGCTTGCCTCGAACAAGGTCATCAACATCTCTTGGTGAAATGGCCATTGAAACCTTTGTTGTAAGTTAATTTCAAGCATTATAAATTTGTTTATTATTAGAAATTTAAAAACTGCAAATTTGTTGTCACAAATGAAGCATTCAGTGTTTTTGTTTGACATTTTCATTTTCCACATGTTCTGATTGGTTTATTCCAATATTTGTGATATCACAGTTTGGTGTTTATATGCTTGTACTATTGAAAAATAATGTGCTTGACCCAGCTAATGTAATTTTTTAATTGTTTACTTATGTTGAGTTTTTGAAATTATTGTGGTTTTTTCTTATTAACCCACTCCATTTTCTTTACTTAGGGATAAAGAAAAGTTTTCATTTAACTTCATTCACTACTAGTTATGTTATGTTTTACAGATTGAGATGTGTTGGGTTTTTTAAAATGTTTAGTCACTCATCCGACTAATAATTGAATTCATCTTGCCTAGCTTCTGCGATGCTCTGTGTGGGCATTATTCTTTTTCATATGATGCAATATCACCTTTACAGAAAGATATAGGCAGGCCTGTCATCATCATCATCATCATCGTCATTTTCACTTGTAATATAATGTAGCGGAATATTTGTATAGCACCTCTTCTGAAGAATCACTCATAGGCTGTTTTGAAGCTCAACGGTCTTTAACCCTTTACCTGTTCATTTATTTGTAATGTAATGTAAAATGGATGAGTATTCACGGGCAAATGGAAAAGGGCTAATAAAGGTAAATTGGACCAGGTACTCTTTGTTACTTTGTCCTTTTTGGACTTGGCAGAGACAGGAACAACAGACAGAAAAGAATGGCAGAAAACTGTGAAGATGGCATTATACAGTATACACCCAACGGGCAATGAGCCCATGGTTAATGATGATGATGAGAGACAGGAAACTGATGTGGACCTGGCCCGCTCTTTACATGGTTTTCTGCTCTGTCATGGGTAGTGAGACGCAGCTGCTGCCCTACACCTGTTTCTCCCTGGTGGCTTGGCAGTTAGCAGTGTGATTTTTGTTTTGATTTATTTTTTAGTTTTAGTTTCAGTTTTTAAAATATATTTTAAAGTTTTAGTTTAGTTTCTATTTTAATTTTTTTAGTTTTCATTCTAGTTTTTAATTTATTTTTTTCTTTTCAGTTTCATTTTAGTTTTGGTTCATTTGTTTTAGTTTTGGATTTCATCTATTTTTTATTTCAGTTTAGTTTTAGTTTCCAGATATTTTTGTTTTTGTAAATTCTCATTTTAATTTTGTTTCAGAACAATTATCTATATTAATCTAGTAGTAATAGTTAGCAGTCCATCGGTGTCAATAATGACTTCTAGAGTGTCTGTAGAGCTGGCTAATATGCAGTTTGTGTTCCTTATAATAATGTTGAATGCATTCGCCGGTGACTGGTGAGCCCGATTTTCGCTGCACAAATCCTGCCACAGTCTGCATGGGGAAACTGGCAGTCATGAAAGCTGTTGGGTTGAGACGATTTTTCCGAACTTGCCGTTTTCTTTCAGCATTGGATTTGTGATTGTCCTCTGTGAGTGTAAGATCAGCACGGACAAGTTTGCGCCATTGTGTACGGTCACCAGCCACTGTTTCCCAATTGTTAGAATCAATGTTGCACTGCTTCATAGTGACCTTCAACTGATCTTTGTATCTTTTGAACTGTCTGTATTGCTGTCAGCGACCAGATGAAAATTCACCATACGAAAGGATTTTTGGAAGGTGACAGCCTTCCATACGATTGAGATGCCCCATTCATCTAAGCCTCATTTTCAACAGAGTGGCCTCCACACGTACAGAATTAGCCCTCTTCAGCTACTTCTTGTTAAGGACTTTGTCTTGCAAATGAACTGAAAGGATGGAGTGTAAACACCTGACATGAAAAGTATCCAAAGGTCTGTAGTCAAGCCGATAGATCAAAAGCAGCATTGATTCTATCGTGACTTTTGAATCTTCCATGGTCCACCATAAACATTATGTTAATTATAATCAAATTGAAATCACTTCATCAGAATGCATTATCTAGAGTTTAATCTAATAATTTAGTCACTATGGCTCCATGGTCTGTATCGATTTTACATATATTTAAAGTTCACTTTCAGAAATACATGACATTCAAGAGTAGTGGTCATTCTGTTGTGTTTTCCTGCTGTAAGATTCCAAAAATGGCCCTCTAGATGAAGATATATAGGTTAGTAGACCTGATATACAACTGTGCACTGATAAGCTGGCATCTGGTCCCTGCAAAACGGTGACCATGGTCCATAATTCCGCATTCTTCCCAAGAATCGAAAAACCACGTGGCCCCAGATGACATGATGAGGTCTGTTCATTTATTACAGTGGTTCTTAACTGGAGGTACTCATATTCCTTGGGGTACTTGAAGGACGCTGTGGGGGTACGCAGAATGATCCAGAAATAAAGTCTTTTAAAGACTTTTACTACAGTGTTCTCTGTACAGTGTACACTGTGCAGATACTGTAGAAATGTTTCTACTAAATTAGAAATTGTAATTAGTAATTGTTTATGGCATGTGCACAATCTTTAACAGAAGTTTGCTGCAGTTTATAATTTCGTCCTCCGATGAGGTAGTATGGTAGGTGTACTTCGCTCTATTATACCTGTTTCAGGGGTATGTAATCACAAAAGAGGTTAGGAACCACTGATTTTATTATAACTTGTTCTTATCAGCTACTCGGGCTGAGTTGGATATTTAACACCCATTTAATAGCATTTTGGGAGATGCAGCATTTCTCTGAGAGGCTTTAATTGATTTTTCATATTAGTTTAATCATTATTATCATCATCATCATCATCATGTACCATCTTCTAGTCAAAAGTTGGTAGTCAGAAGTTGTCTCTACTTTTCCTGATCCTCAGCAATTCTTTTTAGTTCTCCATAGTTTTCATTGCCTGCCAGTCTCTGATGTCCTCCAGCCAGGTTCTTCAAGGTCACCCTTTTGCTACTTTCTTTTCATATTAGTTTCAGATTTTTTACTTTCAAAATTGTTTTTGTTTTGTTTTAGTTTCGTTTCAGTTTAGACTATTACTTTTCGGTTTTAATTTAGCTAGCAAATTTTTTTCCTGCAATTTTCATTTTTGTTAATGAAAATCACACTGGTACTTTGTCAACCCAGCTTGTATCTACCCGGGTACTCAAGCCACAAGATTTCAGTTGGTTCTGGGTGAACACTGCCCAGATCTTGCCATGAAGAGACTGGAGAGAGAGAGAGAGAGAGAGAGACAGACAGACAGAGACAGACAGACAGACAGACAGACAGACAGACAGACAGAGGTGTGTATCAGTGAGGTTATTAGATTAGATTTTCTTTGCATCTTGCATGGCCTGCTTGATTATTGCTTGATAATGGTGGTTTGATAAATATTCAACTTGATTTATCCAGTAACTTATTAGAGACCCATATAAGTGCAATGAATTCTAATCTTCTGGCTTCCAGTTACTGCGTGCTGATATTGCTTCAGGGCTTACACTTATTTTGCAGATACCAAGTGCAAAGTCTTTGGAAGACACTGAGAACCTTTCAAGGATGATTCATTGGGTACAAAATTCTCCAAATTCAGATGAGCTGATTGTAACACAAGCTAAGAAGATAGGAAAAGAGCTCTTTGCCAGCCTTGACCTTGCAGCCAGGAAAGCAAAACTTGACAGCACTGTAAGTTAATTTGATACCAAAGTCACAACTCATGTGTTCTAGTTATTTTTAAATGCTTCCTATGGCTTGAAATGTATGCATATCAAAATCAAGTTGTCCTATTCAGCTGCCTCCAGTTATTAATTCCAAAACAATGCCTTTTCATTGTTCATTGTTCTCTGTTCACTGTCAGTTCCTTGAATGTCTTTCTTTCTCTTAGATTATGCATGAAAGACCAGCAAGGCTGTAGCCTTAAGTTCTGGGACCTAAAAGGAATAAAACATGTGCATAAAATGCATAAAAGGTTGCATTGTAGTTATATTTGTAATCAATGCTTTAGACAAATTATGTGATGTGGACTATAAATGTGAAATTTTGAAAAGGCCTAAATGTCAAATTTGATAATTAATTTTGAATCTAGTGATGTTAGTCATGTTCCAGATATGCATTTATGAATACTGAGCTTTTGCTCCCTAATCATTTGTTCTTGTCTTATACTGATGGTTCACTTACCTTTTGGAAGACGAGCAGCAAATTGTTGACAGACTGTAGTCAAATCTCCAAGTAGTTTCATTGATTTTGTGGCTTTTAAGGGCTCCTGTGGTTAATGGTCCATGTGTTTCAAGCTTACTCTGATTGTTCCTGGTCCTGTTTATATTTTGAAATCTTTGTATTGCCCCAACAGATAAGCAGATTTTTCTATCTGAATTATATGTTGTTGGTTCAGTGCTGATCAGCATGAGATTTATTTAATCTTATAGTGAGATATGAAGCTGGTATTCCCAGAGTGGTCACTAGATTCTTCTACCAGAGCACAATTTGTGTTTCATCTAATTTGAACTGCTTATTTAGAGTAGTGTGAAATTTTCCAGAGAGATGTTTGCCAAGGCAGATCTGGCCTGTGGTACTGGTGTGAAGCTCCTTGATGAGATCTATTAGGATCTTGGGAATGCCACAGCCTGCCAGGGCTTTCCAGAGTGCTTTCCTGTCCACAGAGTTGAATGCCACCTTGAGGTCAATATAGGCAACATTCAGTGGCCTGCGAAACTCGTGATGCACCTCTGATAAAAGACGCAAAGCAAGGATGGCGTCCAGCGTAGACCTACTGCGAGTGAACCCAGGTTGCTGCGGTTGATGAACTTTGTTCAGTAATTTCACACTACCTCTGGAGTCAGGCAGAGACGTATCTTGGCCCCCGCATTATTTTGCTGTGCTGTGGACTATATCATGAACTGGGTCATCGCCAGAGGCATGGGCATTCAGTTGGGTGATTACAAATTTACAGATCTCAATTACGCCGACGATGCTGCTTTTTTCGATGAAAGTCACTGGAACCTTTGAGATATCCTACTGTGGATGGATACTGAGGCCTCCAAATTCGGCCTTCGCATCTCGTGGGCTAAAACAAAGACCTAGAACCTCGGCTTTGGTCACAACAAGACACCTCTCTCCATTGGCTCAGAAACCATGGAACAGGTTGATTCATTCTGCCCTCTTGGCTCAAACATGCACAGTATGGCTACCTCGCGAGAGGAGTCTCTCACCGCATAGGTATTGCCTCCACTGCCATGAATCTATTTGACAGAATCTGGAGGCAACAGAATTTAAGCCTTAAAACCAAATTCCAGATGTACAGTTGTACACCTCTCTGGTTGTCCCAGTTCTTCTCTATGACAGCGTGACCTGGGCTATGACCAATCGAGACTGGCAGAAAATTGAGGCTTTCCACACAAAGGCCCAGCATTGGATCTTGAATGTTAGATGGTTCGACTTTGTACGCAATGATGAGATTTATTCACGATCTGGACAGAAGACTATGCATTCACAAATCCGTCATCGGCATCTTGGTCTCTCTGGACATGTAGCACAACACCCAATCGAAATACCTGCCTCTGCCGCACTCTGCCTGGCTGCATCCGTCCAGGATGGTGTCACAGATGCTCTTGATTGGTATCCACCTCGGAAGACTGCCAACCACCTGGTTTCATCAAATCTTAACGACTGTGATCTGTGGACTAACAGCCACCGAAGCACTCCAGTGTGCTCAGGACAGAACTTTATGGAGAGCAATCGCAACGGCCAATCCGGCTCTGCGTGACTAATGATGATGATGATTCAAAGTAGAAGTAGCAATCATAGTGATTATTATTATTATTATTATTATTATTATTATTAAACGACAATTTATATAACGCTATCTGTGCCTGGCAAAGGCCATAGCTAAGAAGTGATGTATTCTCTTACAGTGACCTTGTAACTGTTGATGACAATTTGAATCCATAAAAAGGCTATTCACAGAGACCTTTCATACCTCTGTCTTATTATAAGTCTCTATCCTGAAATTACTCTGCTTTCATTGGAGTATACAACTGTTCTGACTTTTTCTTAAATTTCATTTGTGTTAATGGCTGGACAGTGGACACATCTTAAAGCCTACTTCTTCTTGGAAACAGTTAATATGTTAGAAATCTGTCAGTTTTGTCAATGTTTGTCTTAAGATTCTGATGTAGAAGTTGCCAATGCATTCAGTTCTATTTTAATACATGGATCCAAAAGAACTCTATGGTACCAATAGTTGAAATGGTTGGTTTTGAAAACCTATCCAACCCTTTGTTCTTGATGCATTTGAGTGGCATTGTTTAGCATTTTATTATCATCCGTCTCATAAAAAACCTTCATATTCTTAGTATGAATTATTTACAGATCCTCAAACTTCAAGGTGAGATTGACAGTGAATCTGAGCACAAGGCCGACCTGAAGAATCGTGATCGTTTGGCAACCGATAAAAAGCTGAAAAAGACTTTGCAAGAAAAGGTCGAAAAGTCAGAAGGGAAACTGCATTCACTAACTGTATTGATGCTGCAGTACTGTGCTGGTCTACAGCATTGCTTGGATCAAGAGGAGCTGGAAAGACAGCAACATATGGAGAAGGAAGAGGGAGAGAGACTTTCAGTTGAACAGATGGAGGAGCAGTTCAAAATAGAATTTTCTGAGGAGGCATCTGAGACTGTTGTGGCTAAAGAAATTGAGGCAGATACAACAGCTGAAGTTGAAGAACTGGACAGAATTATAACAGAAACTGCTAATACAGATGAACCATATCAGGTGGGTGAAGAAAGGCATTGTGACAAGCCAGTTCAAAGACCAGAAGATGAAATCATGGAAAATAACACGGAAGACATTGCAGATGAAGGAGGTAATTGTGAATGTTTGGATGATGATGTGCCAGAAATTGTTTCTGTTTCTGAATCTGTGGATTTGGTTGAAATTGACGATGCGCAAAGCTTGATTGAAAATGTCGGAATGACATCAGTTATTAGTGTATATGAACTTCTAGATGACACTAGAAAATCTGTGATTGAAGAGGAAGCTGAGAATTATGGCTATTGTCACGGAGAAATACATGCAACATCCGTATCAGATTCAGTTTCATTTGTTGATGCTGATTTGTTAGAGATGAATGATGAAACTGTTGCTGGTACATTGTCCAAAGAGTTGTCAATAAATGAAGAATCTTCATCATCATCATCATTTATAGAAAACGAAAGATCTTCTGTTTGCCACTGATCAAAGTTTACTCGGTCACATTCCAGTATTGAAGCTGTAGACACATCTGTGATAAGTAAACTTGTTTCTTATGAATCCATTGCCTTCTTTAGTAGTGCTCCATCCTGTTGAAATAGATTTGAATTATTCAACAGGATAAACCAGGACCACAGTTTAAATCTTGGTTGAAAATTCTTCATCTAGGAGGATTCTAGGACAATTTATATTTGCAACAGCCAAGTGAGGTGAACTCCAGGGCACGATTTGTAGGGGGAAGGGGGATTTCCCCCCACTGCCCAACTGCATCCCCCTACTGCTACATCCCCCACCACTACATCGCCCCACTGCTCCAGGTCACAAATCGCACCCTGGTGAACTCTCATAATCATGCTCTGAGCAGTAAGTTGACAATGATGATTGATTGCTTATAAATTTGTCACAAAGTGGATTTCTTATTGAGAATTTGTGTTTCTTGTTCATAATCTGAGAACTTATCACATTGAATTACTGTTTCAAAGATTTTTAATTACGAGTTTATGTTCTAATGTGCTGTGAATATCATTGGTTTAAATTATGATTTTCATATTTATGAGACATATTAATGATTATCTTTGGGTGACAGGCCAGAAAGGAGGATTGGTATTATATGGTTTCATTTTGTAGTTGTGTGAGTTGCTAAGTTTCAACTTCCATTTGTACAGTTTATTATAGGATTGCTTCGTTTGGTTTAGGATAATAGCTGATGAAAATAACTACTGTATCCAGTGCAGTTAAATTTATTTGCTTAGATTGCATTATATGTTAGTTTTCAGATTGTTATAACATGAATCTTTTCTCTTAAAAGATTTCATTTGCTAATTGAAAATTACACTTATGATTTTATGACAGACTAACTTATCTGGTGTTATTATTATTATTATTATTAACAACGTACTGATTGTGTTTAAGAGACGAATGCTTATGCAACTGGTGATCATACATAGGTCAGTACTGAGATTTGTGAGCCATTTTTGTAATCAATTGTCAAATTACCACAGCCATCAGGCATCACCGTCTCAGATTTTGATGTAAATTGGCAGTTGTTCATCCCTATAAGTAATGTTGAAAACCATATTAAAGTTTTGGGTCAACCCATGTTCAAACTATGGGTCATAAAAGTTTGATCGACCCATGCCAACTCACAACAGTAAAACCGTAATATCTCCACTTCTGTGATATCTAGAGACTAGATCTAGAACAATTATTTTGCTGATTTTATTCAAAAGTGTGTTGATTTGATGTGGAATGCCCCAGATATTGGTGTTTGATTTAAATTAATGAAATTGTACAATCTTGCACTCAAACACATGCACTGGTAACAACAGACCAAAAAAATTATCACTGATCCCATCAGGATTTGCATCCATGTCAGCAGGTACATTTTCTGAGTTAATATTTTGTAGTTGTGGACTTTTTTGGGTAATCTTACTACCTAAGGTCTTGATGGCTCCGAGAACTGGGAACTAAACTTGTTTATCCTGAACATTTATGACTAGTTTTTGTGGAGGATGGATTAAATACAACAAGTAGGTTAGAGATTTTTGCATATAATAAGAATTTGTGTTAAGTAATGGCTTATGAAATATTGAATTGTTATGTTTTCTGTTACCACTCCCACACAGGTTTGTTATTATATTCAGGGATAAAATTCACTGATAGAATGCATTTATGCCTGCATCAGAGACTGAATTTAGGATATAGCAACATTATCATAATGACTGTAAAAATCTTGTATGGCTACCTGTATAGCATGGAGAGGTTTGAAGTTTGCACTTCCTGGACTGTAAGATTTGGCCTTGTGTGATTAGTTTGACAATTCAATCCCCTTCCATTAGTTGATAATACCACTGTTGGTTGGTTTTTGGTCATTCAACCCCTCCCAATGGTGTTCAGAACTTTTTGGTCAACTCTTTGGAGAAAACCAAACACTGATTATATGCTAGGTTCCTAATGCAAATCTATAATAATAAATGGGAACCTTTTTGAGAATATGAAATTTTGGAAGGTGTTCATTTTCATGTATCTTATTTTATGATGGAGATTGAAATCCCAAGGGTGTGAAGTTAGATGCTTACTTTAAACTCTATTCATTTGACTGTTGAAAATTTTGAAGATTTGGCTGTACTTAACTGAATTACAGTTTTCAACTTTTGTAGGTCATTAGAACCTTAATATTTGGGCTTTTGTGAATAATTTTTTGGAGCATTGAAGGACATTGCCAATACTGTGTACACTTCCAATAATTAGATTGTAAAGTATTAAGCTTATGTTATTAAAATAGTGTGCAAAGAATGGGTATTGGTAACAGAAAGGGTTGTGCAAAAGTGCTTGTAGACATTGGCATCAATGCTATTTTACTTTTGTACACTGTTATATTCCTCTAGTCAAAATCATTTAAAGCACTTCTTTACCAACCATGTTGCAACAATAGCATAATAAATGCTTTAAAACATATTTCTGCAATTATTAAAGGTTTTTATAAATATTTATATGAAACTAATCTGTTAAGTTAATTGTGTTACATTACAATTATTAACCGTTGTTTCAATTGTTTTTCAGTGCACAGAGAGTGATTAAAGTAAATCAATTTAGATTAAATAATGAACATTGTGCCTGTCTCAGTGAAGTTAATCGTCATTTTGCAAGTACTTTGTGATATGCTGTGACTAACTATTACCGGTATATGGTAAATCAATAAAGACAAATCTTGTTAGTTGTAGCTGTAAGTGTAAAAATACTTATCTTTCAGATTACTTTTTATCGATTGGCAGGCCAGCATCTACTAATATAAGTGTGAAAGCACATCAGGTCACATAGACAGCTGTAGTCTGTTGTGACAATCCTCTGTGACCACGATCATGTATCTATGACCACTTTGTCCTCATGCCGAGTGCAGGACTGTGTTCAATCTTCTGAATTCAGGAGCGATGTCAGTTTGGATCAGGATGTGATCCAGTGTGGACTGCTGCGACTTTCCCGACCTTGTAATGGGCAGGTGTTCGATCATCAAATACTTGGCCAAAACAATTGACCTAATTGTGAGGGCATCCATTTTTAGATGATCTTCAATTCTTGGTGGTCCAGTGACTTTAGTAATGTCTGCATTTCTGATTAAGTCAAACTAGCATATGCCAAGGATTTGGTGCCAACTTCTAATATAAGTCTACCTTTGGCAGGGTCAAGGACTCTAAGCAATAGAATAGGATGGATAAGACACAGGATTGGTATCACCTTGCCTTTGTGTGGCTTATTTTGCACAGCCACCATACTCTCTGGAGGCTTGATACCATGGCCATGCTGATATGTCTATTGATATTGCATTGACTACGAGTTGAAGCATGTACTCAGCTGAGGTAAGTAAACTCTTCCACTCCAACTGCTAGTTTGGACTTTGGAGGTTAGGGCACCAAGGCTGAGATTTTGTGTCTTTGTCTTCTGCCAGGAGCCCAGGACACACCGGCCAAGGTGCAAGGCTGTTGTGTTGAGTTCTAAGGCTGGCTTCAGTGTGGCTGCATGATCAAAGGTCAATTTCAAGTCTGCAAAAGCCACTTGTAATGGTTGGTTAAACTCCCTATGTAGCTTGGAGAGCAGGGTGCTAGAATGGTGCCCATGGTGAATCGGCTGGCTGTGAAATGTACTTATGCGTGCCTATGGTGTTTGGTCAGCTATGGGTTGATTTGGGTAAGGAGGACGTGTGCCGAGAATGGAGATTGGCTGGTACTGGTACATTCATTTGCATGGGCCTTTACCCTTGTACATTGAGACAATGCCTTCTTTCCATGTGATTGGCACTCTTCCCATTTTGTGCGGGATGATAGCCTTGGTTCAATTGGCAATTTCAGCATCTCCATGACCATGTGGCATCCTATTTCTGCAAGGCTCTTAAATGAGAAACTTAGGACTAGCAACAAAGGAAAGATTATTGAGATGTTATGTAGCATCTGTGTTTATGTACCCTTGCGAATGCTGGACAATAACAAAAAAATATGCGAAAGAAAATTGAAGCATTTGAAATGTGGTGCTTTAGAAGAATGCTAAAAATAAGTTGGAAAGATAAAATAACTACGGTGTAATGAAGAAATATTGAGGAGAATGGGAAACAGAAGGAACATGGTGAAAGAGATTGCTAAGATTGCAAACACAGTATGATGGACATATAATGAGAGGATCGTGCACAGAACAAGTGCTGAATGTCTTGGAAGGGAAATACAAAGGAAACGGAACAAAAGGATGACCTCAAAGAACGTGGCTAGAGGACATTAAAAAACTGGGCTGGCATCGAAAATTATGGAGAAATGAAAAGAAAGGCTGAAGACTGAGACAAATGGTAACAAATCATGACTGCCAACCTTCGACTCGAAGATGGCACACCATGATGATGATGATGTTACCACACCTTGCCACTTTGAGATGTAGGTTTTTCTTTAAACCTTTAAAGGATAGCGCCGTTTATAAACGGCGCGCCACTTCAGCGTCTGTTCCGCAACGGGCACGCTGTATATAAACTTTCTAATGTAATAATTCAATATAGTTGTTATCCATTCGGTAGATGGTAGCTCTTTTTTAGCAATTGTGATCACTAAGCTATGAAAATAGGTTTTTTTATTCGATAGGGGGTCAGATTATGGCTTTGCAAAAGTGTCATTCTAGGGTACGCAAAATCCTAACTACCTCAAATATGGTCCGATCTTCAAAATTTTTTCACTATTCTATTCCAATTACACCCCTCTACAAATTTGCCACTCATATAAGGGGGTCACCGCTGAAAATTTTGTGCTATTGAGCTTTGAAAAATTATTTTGGGAGGGGGTCCGATTTTAGGCTGTAGAGTGGACCCTACCCCAACATTAATTTTTTGGCACAGATGGTTAGAAAGAACAATAAAAATGCTAAACAATGGTGCAAGCCTCTTTTCTTTACCTTCTATATAGCTCAAAATATACTGAAATGTAATTTTTTCAGCTTGCAAAATTTGTGAAAAATTTTTTCTTCAAGCAATGAGTTCTAGGGTTCCAAAAGTGATAACTACCCCCATTTGGGATCAATCTTCAAAATTTTTTCACTATTCTGTTCCATTTACACCCCTCTACAAATTTGCTGCTCACATAAGGGGGTCACCGCTGAAAATGTTGTGCTATTGAGCTTTGAACAAAATTTTGGGGAGGGGACCTATTTTAGGCTATAGAGTGGACCCTACCCCGCCCCAAATTTTTTTGCACGGATGGTTCGAAAGACCAATAAAAATGTTAAACAACGGTGCAAGCCGCATTTCTTTAGCTTCTATATAGCCTGAGATGTAGTAAATTTACAACGTATATGTTCACAGTTCATATGAACACTTTTCCCAAATTTATTGTTGACGACTTTAAATTTTTTTAAACCTTTAAGGCTTAAAGAAGAAACAGCATCATCACACATGTAAATGGTATATTGTAATGCAGTACGAATACAGATGAGACTTGCAAGTTATTTTTTACGAGGTTGCGTGTGTTTAACATACACCAGTAGATTACTCAATAATGCTAAACAAATAAGCATCAATGTAGGACGAAGTACTTGAAGTTGTTTTATTTATTACTATTATTATTATCAAGACCAGTTATGTATCGCCGTGGTCATGACCGAGGCCAAAGTCTAGGTGATTTAACAAATGTCACTTGTATGATTTGGCGAACAGGTAAGTCTTTAGATTCTTCCGAAACGATATAATACAATTAGCTTTCGTGACGTTCACAGGTAACGAGTTCCATATTATCGGATTACCGTGAGAAGCCGATCTGTCTCCGAACTTAGCAGTCTGTCTTGGCTGGAAGTGGAACAACTAACTGCTCACAGCTCCGTGAGCGAAGTGTAGAATGACAGTCATTTGAGGTGGTTCTCAAGACAAGTGAAGCAATGTAATTCGGAGAGAAAGGATTGTTCAAGGCTCGATAAGTGAACAAGCATCGCTTGAAGAGGATGCATTCGGGAATTTGAAGCCAATGAAGTTTGTCACTGGGGAGAGGCATCACATGGTCGTTCCAATGACAGCCGAAGATCGGGCGAGCTGAAACATTCAGGACGGATTGTAAGTGATTCAACTGGATATCTGGTAGGCCTAGAAGGACACTATTGCAATAGTCTATCCGAGATAGAACAAATGCGTGTACGAGTTGAATTGTGACGGATGTCTGAATGTACCGTCAAATTCTTTGATCCTACGAAGTTGATAGTAGCAATTCCTGGTAAGATAGCTAATGTGATCATCGAAGGAAAGCGTTTCATCGATCAGAACACCAAGGAGCCGAGTAACCTTAGATGGTGCAATTTTCCACACCATCCAGCACAAAAGGTGCCCAGTCGATCAAATGGTTCCTTCTCAGTGTACTTAGCCACAAGAATTCAGTCTTTCTAGGATTCATCATGAGACGGTTTGATGCCATCCAAGATTTAACATTCTCGATGCATTCCAAAGCTCGGAATCGAAGTCGGTCGGCATCAGAGGGGTCGCAGGATGAATAAATTTGTCCATCATCAGCGTAGAAATGCGATTCCAACCCAAATGATTTAATTACATCACCGACTGTAGACTGGACTTGGAGTAGATGCTCGATTGTCAGACCACACTGACAGATCTATTAGTCAAGTAACTCTGAATCCAATCATGCGCTAAGTCCTTTAATCTGTAAGTTGTTTCCAGACGTTGAATGAGGATGTTATGATAACGAAGTCGAATGAGGCCGAGAGATCCAGAAGACAATATGGCCAATCGACCATTGGTAGTAGCATTGACAATGTCAAATAACAAAATAGACATACAACGAAACAGTACCGGTATTTTAATTACTAATTTTAGTTCAATTCTGAATGATAGTGAACTACAAATTTGGAATAAACACCATGATAGCATATGGATAAATAAGCAGAATACCGGTATACAGCTCCATAATTACTATACAGGGTGTAAGAGTAAAAACTGGACCCCTGTTTGACATTTAATATCTTGGCCGCCTGTGTTGCGATTTTAATAAAATTTATAGGCCATATATCTGGGAATGTTTCTGATGTAATTGCCATATTTCATGCTGATATCTTTAGAGTTTGCTAAAATATGGCCAAAAAACTAAAGATACCCAAATTTTAAAATTGACAACGCCGCAGCCGGGAACAAGCGCTTGTCTCGCTGTAGACGTTTGATGCGACGTTTGACTGTAACCAAACTTAAAGAGGCCTTTTTCACTGACAAAAAGGCCTTCTACCTTGATCCGACAGTCAAGGCAAGCCAGTGTGGGGTATGGGAAGGAAAGGAGATTTGCATTCATATTGACTTGTCAGGCAGCGGGCAATGTTTTCCAGACATGTCATGGTGTCTGCTTGAGTGTGCCATCAGGGCAAGGGTCACCTGCACTTCATACCAGACAAATCCAAAGTGAACGCCGAGTGCTACGTGACTCAGCTGCTACCAGATCTCCTGCAGGACTGTTATGATTTGCTAGGAGATTTTATATTCCAGCAAGATGGAGCACCTGCCCACTCTGCTCTCAGTACCCAGGATTTTCTGGAGCAAAATTGTCCAGATTTCATCAAGAAAGATGACTGGCCACCCAACTCCCCAGATATCAATCCACTTGGCTTCCACATCTGGGGAATCATGCTCGACAGATATCAAAAGTATCAGCCAAAGCCACAGAACATCACGGAGTTGAACACTGTGCTGAAGAATATCTGGGAGAGTTTGCCTGAGGACCAGATCAAGAAGTCGATACTGTCAGTGAAGAAGAGCTTGTCGGCATGTGTGAAGGCTAAGGGTGGGCATTTTGAGCACCTGCTTCCGCAAGAAATCATCTGAAACCCCCTTTGAAACGGCCCTTTTCAAGTCCAAAAAAATTTTTTTATCACTTTATTATGACGTTATATACCGTTGTCAATTTTAAAATTTGTGTCTGTTTAGTTTTTGGCCATATTTTAGCAAACTCTAAAGATATCAGCATGAAATCTGGCAATTACATCAGAAACATTCCCAGGTATATGGCCTATAAATTTTATTGAAATCGCTATACACGCAGCCGAGATATTAAATGTCAAACAGGGGTCCAGTTTTTACTTTTACACCCTTTAATATATATAAGATCAGTTCATTCACAGATAAAACACTAAACACTATATAAAAAAGTCTGATTTACTTAGATGAATTTTTGTAACATTGTGACCATAAAATGTCTTGCCACAACAGTGACATGACGATTGACCACCTTCTTTCATAACATGCAAAAGACAGTCTCGGCAGATGTTATGGCTACAACTCAGTTGGTACAATTGTTCAACTGTTTCTTTTCTACATGTTGAACAGCCAGTTATTTGAGACTTTTCATTTCCAGAAATATATATCTTACTATTGTTAGTAAATGATGGTAGAAGAGATAGTACAGACTTAAGTTCAGTATCTAGGCTATTTGCTATTTTATTCTCATGAACAGAAATAATATTTTGGCTATTTGGTGGCAGTAAGGCATTGCCACCAACTGCAGAAACAGTTGTACATGTTGTGTCAAGCTTCATTCTCTTGTTGCTGTTCTTAACAGGATGTAGAACAGTCTCATTTGCTATATCAGTAACAGGAAACTTTTTGCTCTTTTCAACCAAACGTGAACAGTTTTGATTTGAATTAATGCTCCCCCTGCCTAGCATCTGCAAGTCACATTCATGCAACTGAGTTGAAAGATTATCCTTATTCTTCTGAACAAAATCATCAAGTCGCATTTTCAAAGGCATGTTTTGCATTGGTCGATGGAGTAAACCAAAGACTTTGCCAGTGAAAGGGTCACTTGGAGCTCTCCCCCAAATTGCTTCCTCTTGTACGTAACGGTCAAGTGTTGTCTGGTCAATTGTTTGGCCACATGGCAGCAAAACAGGAAGAGACATTAAGTTATGAGTGATTGCATCCAAATACTCTGTAGGAATCTCAACCAAAATGTCTGCATTTCTGTCATCAATTGTACCAGATGAACTTTTTATAACATCACCTTGTGGTAAAGTCACATTGAAGTCTCCTAATAGTGGCAATTTCTTGGAGTGCAAAAGACGAATTTGAGCCAAGATGTCTTTTGGTGTATCACTTGCTGGTGAAGCCCAAACCTCAATTGAACGAACAGCAATTGCAGATCCATTAAGCGTGGATGTTATACGCACAGCAACTGCACTCACTGAACTCAAATGCTTATCAAAATGGTGATTCAAATTAAACATTCCATCAGAACTTTGAGAAAGCTTCTTCTCACCCTGAAATCTGCTGTTTAAGAATGTGTAAATATGTTGGCTCGCATCATAACCACGGCCAACCCGTAAAAATGTTAGATCACTGTGCTTTTCAGGAAAACTGTCATATGATGCATTTGTCATTAACCAACAGCTTGCACGATGCATTGAAGCAGTATAGATTTCAAAACCAGTTGACTGCTGACTACCAACTTTGCTATTTATTAATATTCGTTCAATGTTAATATTGCATGGAAAAACAATGGTAATGGTAGCTGGCGGTTTGATGAAACTCTCTGCAAGAAAGCCGAGACTATTAGATGATATCAGGTTGCTCACTTCATAATTATCGCAGCTAACTTTATCACTGTAAATACGAGGACGTAATGCGTGATCCACAAAGTTAATATGCATTATACTGTTTTCAATGCTGCAATTGTTGGTTAAAATCAACACCTGAAAGTTAAACAATATTTCAAAATGAATCATTTTTATGCAATGACCCATTATCATCATCACAGTCATCCTTATCATAATTATATGCTGCTGTTAATGGAGAAGGTGGAAGCAGTGGTAGCAGCAGTGGATTGTTTATCATCACTGGTGTAGCCAGTGCTCATTGGGAAGGTTACCATAATTTACACACACTAACTTGGCTACACCTGACTAGAGGGTTTGAGGGAACATCATGAGGTATGGGGCCCTAGTTTAAAAAATTCGGGTAACATTAAATTTAAATTTTGAGATTTGGAGCATAGTTTCGGACTATATGACATGACAGCATATCAGCAATCACTCTACCACCTGATAAATTTTTTCAGCAGTTTTGCAGTATTTGCAAGAATTTCACAACCAGTGAAGAATAATAAATAATAGCCAAATTTTAAAGTGGTTTAATAGGATTTCTCCTTTGTTGAAAACCACTATTTAGGGGCCCCAACCCCCATGTGCCCCTTATGGATAATGGATATTCTAATTCATCAATGCTTCCACTAATTTTTTGTAGTCTGAGTGAACATAAAATTTCTAGTGTGCAACATTTGCAAGGTGAACTTGTGTGCATTGAGAATTTGGCTGAAATCAACATCAGTTACTCGAGTACTCGCGTAAAACCGGAAATACGTGATTTGTAAACGTTACACGTCACATAATGTGTATTATTTGTCTCATGGCCCTCATTTAACCAAAGCAGAACACTAGATACAGTTACATATCAATTTCTTCAGATATTCAAGCGTATTCACGTGTAGTATAACAGAAGTTACAGAACAGAAACTATTTTACCGGTACTGGTAAAAAATGTGAGGTCCACACTAGACTTGGCCCACTGTGGGCAACATCTGAACTAACTGGGACATAACGATTAAGAATTACCTAAATAAGACTGTTTAATAATTAATTTGTTTCAAATAACAGTAGGCCAAATTTTAATGAAATTCTTTGGTTATTCTTTATTTATCTATTCTATTCTTTATTTATTTATTCAATGCGAGTACCCGACTCCAAAAAAATTACTCGACTCCAATTTGGAGTCGAGTACTCGAGTTACGTGGCGCAGCCCTAGTGGCATTGCATGCCTGGCTGAGGGCTATAGCAATGGAGATCAGTGCCATCCCATGAGCCCGTGAGGCTTGGGGAGGACTTTGACTTTTTTGACTATCTGTGTTCTGCTGCTCTTATTGCTTGAACTAGGTTTAGATTTAAATCTTGACAGTCATTATGACATCCAGCCATCTTTTCCACGGTCTGCCTCTCTGTCTGTCTGTCTCTCTGCGTCCTGTATCCTGCCATGTAGGCATACATATGGCAATCTTCGTTGTTCAATCTGACAGATGTGTTCGAAGTATCATAGCCGTTTTATTGACATTTGCATTTATTTATTGACTGAAATGGCTTCGCACCAGACATGGACCATGCAATGCCATCCTTTACAAATGGAAAGCTGCAGCCTCTGATAAATACCCATGTGGAGAGATCCAAACGATGACACATCACGGAGTCCTGTCCAATAACCAAGCTAGGAGACGACGGTCTTCAAATGATTCACTCTGCAGATGATCATGCTATAATTTGGCTGGATACAATAGCGGCGAAAGCACTTGCTAGATAGATACTGTAAACCATAAATTTCATTGCATACCTAAAAAGGATAATGGATGTAGGAGAGAACAAGAGAAAAGGAGTCAAGATCAGTGGGGAGATGGTGAACAACCTGAGATTGGCAAATGATATAGACCTGCTTGAAGAAGAAATCAAGACCTTACAATCAAGCCTGAACAGTGTGGTAGAAGCTGCAGAACCTATGGGACTGACGGTAAATATTGAAAAAAAAACAAAAGCAATAGTATTTGGAAAACAAGAATACACTGAAAATGTGACAGTCAACGGAGATAAAATCGCACACTTGACAGAATTTGAATACCTTGGTAGTCTGCTGCTATGGGATAATGACTGAAGCCAAGAGATAAAAAGAATAGCAAAAGCAACAGGAGCAATAGCAGGCTTTAATCCAATATGGAAAAGTAAGGAAATGAAAATTGAGACCAAACTGGAGATACTAAAAACATGCATCTTCAACATACTATTTTATACATCAGAAACCTGAACCATACAGAAAAGAGACCAAGAACAAATACTGGTTTTTGAAATGAAATGCTATAGGAGAATTTTGAACATCAAATGGCAGCAGAAAATAACACAAATGATACGAGAAACAATCAAGAACAAAACAAACATCATGCAATCACTGATAGGAGAAAAGTGAACTTCTTCAGGAACGTATGCAGGATGGAAAACAGACTGGTGGTGACGAAGATCATGCTAAGAACAATGGATGGAGAAAATCGAAGAGGCAGACCAAGAAGAGAGTGGTTGGACGATATCGTGGATTGGGGAACGCAGAGATGCACATACATTAACCAGAGCAACACAGGACCAAGAAAGATGGAGGAAAATTGAGAATCAGGCTGTCGACAACTACGGGCAGGGTTTTTTCAGTGGGAACGCACGGGAACGACGTTCCCACACCTTTTTTGCCAGATTGTATATATAATTATACTAGTAACAAGCTTATAATTATGGATATGTTATAATGCGTTTGTGAAAGTACAGGTACCGCGTTCCCACACCTGTTTTGTTGGTGAGCAAAAAAGGATTGAGTTCCCAGACCTTTTTTCCTAGAAAAAAGCCCTGCTTACGGGTACAGCACCCATGGAGCTGGATGGTGATGATGATGATGATTATGATGAGATAGATAAGTAAGTAAGTAAGTAAGTAAAATCTCGTTAATTTCTAAAGCGCTTTCAAAAGATGCACCGAAGTAGCTCCTTATTCCTATGCGCTTAATCTCAAATGAAGTAGCTATAGCCAAAGGTGGGTCATTCATGCTGGGTCATTTAATCAAAAGGGCGAGTGGGCAGGACGCTACAGCTGTGAAGGAAATGATTTTATAAAGAGAAATGATTTTAGTTTAGAAAGAAAAACATGAGATGTCGCAAGAAGGGGAAAAAATTGTGACTCAGAGTTTGTTATTTGGCTTTGATGTAGACAGCGAAAGGATATTGGAATTGAGTTCCAAAGCTCAGGTGCCGCGTATGAAAAAGCACGATTGCAAATTTTGAGAGATGATTGATTCAGAGGTCGAAGGAGAGTTACATGAGAAGAAGATCTGGTAGGTCCAGGTTGTTGTGGATCTATCAGATTTCTTAGGTAGACTGGTTTTGATGTATGAAGTGAGTTATAAGTCATCAATATTATTTTATATTCAATGCGTTCTGCTATTTTGAGCCAGTGGAGAGATTTGAGTAATGGTGTAATGTGGCAAAATTTAGGCAATTTAGTTACTGCACGAGCTAAGGCATTTTGAATCGATTGGAGTTTACATATGGAAGCCTTTGGAAGATTGTGAAACAGTGAGTTGCAGTAGTCTAACTTAGAGTGAACTATTGAAGTGGCAATAGTAGAAGCAGTTTTAATGTCAAGGTAGGGACGAAGGCGACGTAGATCACGAATGTGAGCATAACAGGTTTTTAATAGTTGAGATATGTGAGCTTCAAAATTTAGGGAGGAGTCAAAAGTAAATCCAAGATTTTTTGCAGTTGGAACAGGGGTTATTATTATAGATAATTATAATATATATATAATATTATAATTATTAAAGATAGTATAGATAACATTATAGATACTGTAGATACCGCTATGGTCATCCGTTTTCAGCCATATAAGAACAATAAATCCTCACGATATTACCATATCAAATCGACAACAGATATTTGTCTAGTAAAGATGTCTCAATATTTATTTATTTGATATAGCCTATAACGTTCTCTGTAAGGGAAAACTAAAATATTCTGCTAACAATATTATTTTACTCAAAATATGTTTATCAAACCCTGATCAGACCAAGGATGAGACATGGGAGCGGAGAACACAAAACACCGGAACTTCGACTTCGTAGGAAAAATCACTCGACTACGCTTATTAAATTTTAATTGATTCAGCTTAGTAGAGAGTCATGCCGGAGGACATGTCCCATCAATTTCTCTGCCTTTTCCGGATTGTATCTAATATCTCCTTCATGACTTTTTATTTTACTTTTAGATTATTAATATTTATTCCATTTACTGATTAATGTTAAATATGGACTGTTATTATAAATTAACTATTAACTATTATATTATTATAACTATTATATTATAAATTAACTAGTCTTTTTTAACCCTCAGACACCCCTCCGACCTAGCATGGCCTGATCGTTCAACATGATATCATCTTACCTCATTGTCACGCCCACCAGTGTTGCCAGTGAACATTTTAAAAATAACCAGTTCTCCCTCTATTCTGCCTTTAAAAATAACCAGAAATACCCTTTTCAGTGTTCCAAAAGGTCGAAAAAGATGATAAAATTCACTTAATTCTTAAGCAATTGCATCCCGTGACAAACCTGAAAATTTTTGGGAAAATTCGCCGCGTGACACAGTACAACGTCTCTCCAGAAAGTCTTTTTAACGAAGCAAAAAAAAAAAGGTCGTCACGTTGTCTTGAAGCTGCTGGTATGTGGTAATGAGGCAAACTTTAAACTTGTAAACGTTGGTTTTTTTGCAAGCAAAAAGAGTTTTCAATTCCAGCTCCCACCATTTCTCTATTTTAAGTAGATTATTAATATTTATTCCATTTTACTGATTAATGTTGTTATTATAAATTAACTATTAACATGCTGAAAAACTGAAAACTCTAATTTTTCTCACTCTCACTGCGTAAATCAGGCAAATTTTTTAAAATTTTTCGCAGATTTAAAAATAACCAGATTCTATTATAAAAATTACCAAATAACCAGACGAGGCCCAGTGAACAAAAACCAGATTGGGTAAAAATAACCCACACTGGCAAGATGATTGATTCGCCCACTGAAAATTTTCAATCAGTCATCCCTGAAAATTTGCAAAAAAAAAAAAAAACCGTGTCTTCACGTTGTCTTACGCAAGGTCACCTGAACTTTGGAACTCGATCCCAGCTAATTTTTCCTCCGCAGACTTGAACATTTTCAAACAATAAAATCTGATTCCTCATTTCCTATAATTCAGTCATCCCTGAACATTTATCTCCTCAAGTCTTCAGGTCTCAAACTTAAATCATTCCTATAATTTTTTCTAAAATCATATCCTCCATAGCTGTAACAACCTAGCCTCACTGCCCTTTGGACGTTGACTATTGTCTGGCTGATAACATACCTTCCCCATAGCTATTTTAAGAGAGGCTGAACGCCTAAGAATAAGCAGGTACTGTTGTGCTGCTACTAAGGCGCTATAGAAATCCACGAGATTTTACTTTACTTTACTTTATAAATAATGCCTAGAAATTTTTAATATTTAATCTGGCATTGAGTAAAATTGACAAATAAGTAAGTAGGTAAAATATCGTTAAATTCTACACCGATTTCAAAAGCAGCACCGAAGTAGCTCCTTATTCCTAGGCGCTCAACAGAGGATGCTGTAATAAATCCCTGAAGCTGATGGTTGGGTAGCTAAATTAATCTAATATGGAGATCTCGAATTCTCGATTACATTTACTGGTCTGGTTCGGCATATCTGAAAAAGCTCACAGCTGCTTTGCATCTGACTTTAAATCCCGGTCTTTTCAAGTGTCCTGTCTTGGCCAAATTTCTCTATCTCACAGTGTAGATTTTGTTGTACCTCAAGGATCTGCTGTTGGGCCTGTACTGTTCAGCCTTTACACCACACGGCTCTCATCCTTAATTAATTTCCCCAATTTAAATCACCAACTCTTCGCCGACGACACTCAGTTATTCCTTTCCTTCTCACCTCTTTCGTTTAATGCATCTATTGTTGAGCTTGAATCTGCATTCTCAATTTCTCATAAATCTCTGCATAGATTTCATCTAATCTCCTCGCTCTCAACCCAACTAAGACAGAGTTTCTTTTAATTGGACTACCTCAATAACTCAAAAAATTGATAATCCTAAACTAGTTTTAGCTCCTGACGCCACAATAATCCCTGTTCCAACTTCCAACTGCAAGAAATCTCGGATTCAAATGTGATTCTTTTCTATATTTCGAATCACAAATCTCCCAACTTTCAAAAGCCTGCTATGTTCATATTCGTGTTCGTGACCTTCGCCGCCTACGCCCCTGCCTAGATACCAAAACTGCCTCCACAATTGCCACCTCAATAGTCCACTCCAAATTAGATTATTGTAACTCCCTCTACTATAACCTTCCCACAACCTCCATCAGCAAATTGCAACTGAACGTATCCAATATAAGATAATAACACTTATATGTAGTCAGTCATCAAAACCTGTCTACCTTAGATCACTATTAATCCCTCAGCCTCATCGACCCACACGTTCCGAAAGTTCGTCATCTCATCTCACTCTCTCACGCCCACTGAATCAGTCTTCCCTGAAAATTTGCAACCGTGCCTTCTCATACATCGCACCTGAACTTTGGAACTCGTTCTCAGCTTCTCAATGCAGACTTCCACGAAATTTGAGAACAGGTCACGGTTAATAAATAGCCTCGGCCTTCAAAGGTGAAAATGTCACAAGCTAGTATTTGCCACGGCCTGTCAGGTCCTGGGTGGGGTAGCAGAGGTTCTTTTTGCACCGAGTCTTTGTACTTGTTGCAGACATGACAAGTCTCGAACAAACGTTTAATTTCCGCTCACATTCCGGGCCAAAACACGGCCTCCCTCGCACGTCTGACACATCCATTCACTCCGATGTGAGATTTATGTATCTTGCTTAATATCTCCTTCCGTGCGGGATCGGGACGATCAAGCGACATGTTTTGAAAACTAAGTCTCGACTGACACTTAGTTCGCCGGAAAAGGTCGCATAAGGTCGAAGGTCTTTAAACAAGTCATGAAAACTTTCAAGAAAACCTCTGAGAATTTGATCCTTGAGTCGTAGATAATTCGGATCTTCCGCTGCAGCTGTGATTAATTTCAGCGTAGAGTCCGAAGCAACCATTCTAACATCTGCCAATTGCTCTGCATCAACGGTTTTAAGTAATGCGATCTACTCAGTAAACTCAGTTCCCACGGCTTTGGAGTTACATGCCCTGCTAAGCGAATCAATCAATCAAATTTATTTTTTCTCAACATTTCAAGAGATCAGCTAAGATCAGATCCTTTCCTATGCGAAATCTTAGATCTATGTCATATGCTTGGAGCCGTAATACCATTTCTGCAGTCTTTTGGGTGCTGAGGCCAGAGATTTCTTGAAAATTGCCAGTAATGGACGGTGGTCCGTCTCGCAAATTATTCAGCGTCCAAAACAATAATAATAATGCCAGCGCTCCACAGCGAATAAAATCGATAGCTCCTCTTTTTCACACTGAACGAAATTTTTCTCAGACTCAGTCAAAGAACGATTAGCAAATTCTACGACCGTTCCAGATTGAGTTAAAACTGCTCCTAAACCAAAAGCTCTCGCATCTGATTGAATTAAAATCGGTTTCTTACAATCATAGTAGCTTAACACAGGTGCAGATTTGATCGTCGTTTTCAATTTGTTGAAAGCTTCTGTGTCTGTCGCTCCACAGAAATTCATTCTCTGATTTTAAGAGTTCACGAAGCACAGCAGTGCAGCAGTGGTTTCGCTAAAATTCAGACATAATCGCGCTAGATAAGTTGCAAAACCGAGAAAATGTTGTACTGCCGCTTTATCTCCTGGAATGGCATAATTCTCGATGGTGGCACTCTTTGATGCTGAAGGTTTAATTCCGTCCTTCGTCAATTCGTGACCCATAAAAACTATGACGTCACGATGCAATTTCAGCTTCTCTAAATTTAATTTAATATTTTTCTTTCTGCAATGGTGAAGTAACGCAAGAAGATTTTCATCGTGATTCTTACGGGTTTCCTGGTGACTGTCTTCAGAACCTGTTATTAAAATATCATCCGCTATGCAGTGAATTCCTTTTAGTCCTGAAAGCGCTGCATTTATTCTCGCTTGAAATATTATGATGACGTAGATAAGCCGTAGGGCATCCTGAGTTACCGGAAGAGACCTCAAAAGTGCATAAATAGCTTGATTCTTCATCGAGCTTCAGATGATTAAACGCAGTTTGACAGTCAACTGTGGAAAAGACTTTTACACTAGACAGTTGAGGTAATACATCGTCCAAAGTCGGCATGTAGAAAGTACTGCGGATCAAGGCAGGATTTAGTGTACGAGTCGGCTCGATGCATAGACACAATTTTCCATTAGTTTTCATAGCCACAACTAGCAGAGATGTAGTACTTGGTACTTGTACTTGTACTCGAGTTGTACTCGAGTACAAATTTTTAGTACTTGTACTTGTACTTGTACTCGGAGACCAGGTACTTGTACTTGTACTTGTACTCGGAGTTTTTGGAATGCAAGTACTTGTACTTGTACTTGTACTCGGAGGCCAGGTACTTGTACTTGTACTTGTACTCGGAGTTTTTGGAATGCAAGTACTTGTACTTGTACTTGTACTCGGAGGCCAGGTACTTGTACTTGTACTTGAAGCATTGTGTACTTGCTACATCTCTGGCTACATGTACTTCAAGGGTACAAGTTATGCTGTTCCTTTAGGCTAATGATAAGCACATCATCACAGATGGCCAAGTACCTGGAACTCAACGATATTTATGATGAAGCCACTGATACCATCGTATTTTGTAACAGTGAAGTTAATAGAAATGAGTTCAACAGACTGTATAATGCAGCCATTAATTAGAGACCTTAGTGTGCCTGCTTCTGGCGCACCAATTAAACGCGTATTTAGCCAAGCTGGCTTGATCGCGAGACCCCATAGGGCTAATATGACCGATGCAAGACTATCATCTCTAATTTTTTTAGTGCAACTGTGATGATATTTAGATGCTAATAGTGTCAATTTTATTCGTGGCCGGACAAACAAACTGTCCGAGGACAAAATGTCACGGACAAAATGTCATGTAGAAAATGTCATGGGGACAAAATGTCAGCGGAAAAAATGTCAGGGTACAAAATGTCACGGTTTAGGGTTAGGGTTAGTGTTAGGGTGACATTTTGTCCACTGACATTTTTTCCGCTGACATTTTATCCCCATTACACTTTACTACATTTTGTCCGTGACATTTTTTTCATGACATTTTGTCCTCCGACATTTTGTTCTAGCACCATTTTATTCAATAACCGTGACAAACAGCTACCCGTTAATAAAGTGTAGGCCTACTTGCTGTTTGTATTTGGCTATGAGGATCGGTACTTGTACCGATCCTCATAGCCAAATACTCGAGGCTTCGGTACTTGTACTTGAGTCTTCAGCACTTGTACTTGTGTTTGTACTAGTACTTGGAGGCCAGGTACTTGTACTTGTACTCGGAGGCCAGGTACTTGTACTTGTACTCGTACTCGGAGGCCATGTACTTGTACTTGTGCTTGTACTCGGAGGCCAGGTACTTGTACTCGGAGTTTTTGGAATGCAAGTACTTGTACTTGTACTTGTACTCGGAAGCCAGGTACTTGTACTTGTACTTGTACTTGAAGCATTGTGTACTTGCTACATCTCTGACGACTAGTGCTGACACCCAGCGAGTAGGTTAAGTTACTGCGGTTATTATTTGGTCTCTAACCATTTTCTGTAGCTCGGCTTCAACGCGGTCTTTAAGAGCAACTGCAATTCGACTGAGAAGAAGTTGAACGGGTCGGACGGATGGGTCGAGCTCCAAATTAACGGGTCGCTTCCATGAGTCCAAGTTTACCATAAAATAAATCTCCGAATTGCGCTAGAACACCAGCTTGAGATAATGTTCGTTTTTTTGCAAAGTGTCGACAGACGGCGACGACGGTTCTATGGTGCAAGTGGACGACGATGATGGTTCTATAACGCATATATTCCCGTCAACGATGCGCAACAAATCCATTACCCTGTATGCAGATATGCTGAGGATTGGGTTGTCATGAAGTGTGACGTAGACTTCGCTGCTTAAGCGCCTTTTCGTCGTTGGATGAGCGAGGACGACGTAAAGTAAGTAAAGTAAAATCTCGTGGATTTCTATAGCGCCTTGGAAAGCAGCACAACAGTAGCTGCTTATTCTTAGGCGCTCAGCCTCTCTTAAAATAGCTATAGGAAAGGTGTGGGATCAGCCAGGCAATGGTCAATATCCGAAGGGCAGTGAGGCTAGGTTGTTACAGCTATGGCGGAAATGATTTAAGAAACAGGAAGGATTTAAGCTTAGACCTGAAGACTTGAGGAGATAGTGCAGGAATTATAGGAAATGAGGATTCAGATTTTATTGTTTGAAAGTGTCCAAGTGTGCGAAGGGAAGCTGGGATCGAGTTCCAGAGTTCAGGTGCAGCATATGAGAAGGCACGGTTGCAAATTTTCAGGGATGACTGATTTAGCGGGCGTGACAGAGTGAGATGAGATGACGAACGTGTGGGTCGAGGAGGCTGAGGGGTTAATAGTGATCTAAGGTAGACAGGTTTTGATGACTGAAGTGAGCTATGTGTAAGTGTTATTATCTTATATTGGATACGTTCTGTTATTTTAAGCCAATGTAATGATTTTAGTATGGGTGAAATATGGGAGAATTTAGGTGACATAGTAACAGCACGAGCTAAAGCATTTTGTATTGATTGCAATTTGTTGATGGAGGCTTTGGGAAGGTTATAATAGAGGGAGTTACAGTAATCTAATTTGGAGTGGACTATAGAGGTGGCGATTGTGGATGCAGTCTTAATATCAAGACAAGGACGTAGGCAACGAAGGTCACGAATATGAATAAAGCAGGCTTTTGAAAGTTGGGAGATTTGTGATTCGAAGTTTAGAAAAGAGTCAAATTTGAATCCGAGATTTCTAGCAGTTGGAACAGGGATTATTGTGGTGTCAGGAGCCAAAACTAGTTTAGGATTGTCAATTTTTTTTGAGTTGCTGGGGTAGTCCGATTAAAAGAAACTCTGTCTTAGATGGGTTGAGAGCGAGGAGATTAGATGACATCCATGCAGAGATTGACGAGAATGCAGATTCAAGCTCAATAATAGCAGCATTGAATGAAAGAGGTGAGAAGGACAGGAATAGCTGAGTGTCATCGGCATAGAGTTGGTGATTTAATTTGAGGGAATTAATTAGAGATGAAAGTGGTGTGGTGTAAAGGCTGAACAGTACAGGCCCGAGAACAGATCCTTGAGGCACTCCATAATCTATAATATGAGAAAGAGAAATTTGGCCAAGACAGGACACTTGAAAAGACCGAGATTTGAGATAAGATGCAAACCAGTTGTGAGCTTTTTCAGATATGCCAAACCAGAGAGAGAGTCGCTCGAGCAGAATTTTGTGATCTATGGTATCAAATGCTGCAGAGAGATCAAGGAGACAAAGGCCAGTAACTTGTCGGAGACCAATTGCAGTTAAGAGTCTGTCATAAATGTAGGCGAGGACAGTTTCAGTTGAGTGATGTTTAGTGTAGGCAGATTGATGAGCATTATATAGTGAGTTACTTGAAAGGTGTTCATTCAGTCTGACGTCGATCATTCCAGCGGTATATAACTCGACGCCGTTGAACATTTTCAAAGTGGCGCGCGCTGGACGTAGTGTTGATCTTGGCGATAGGCTTTCGTAGATGGATTTTGGAATCGTCGTGACAGTGGAGCCGCAGTCCATAAGAAAACGAACACGCTGATCGTTCACCAAGATATGAGTATAAGTTCTCCCTCCAGAGTCTAGTGGAGTTGAGAACGAGTATCGATTCGAAATCGTCTGTTAGCTGTCTCACGCTAGCAGTGGAAGCGCTGCTTTGACATACAGCCGCATAGTGACCATTCTTGCTGCACGTTCGACAGACGGCGTTAGAAGCAGGGCAATTGAAGCGTCCGCAGTCATGAGATCGACCACAGTATTTACATGAGTTGCGCGACAGAGACGTACCTCATTCAGGGAGATGATGACATTGGTTTCGTCGCTGACTGTGGCGCTTGAAGGCATCCAGAAGTGACGTAGTGCTCGTTCTCTCGGCATCCGTGAGAGACATGGTTTCGTACACGCAGTAGGCGTCCGTGCCTACACAGGCGAGGAGAATAGTAGTCTGACAGACCGGTTCTTCCTGGTCGATTTTAGCATCTTCACAATAGTTAATCGATTGGCTGTGGAAACGTTTAAATTCAGTCCCGAGGTTCGACGCTTGCAAGTTCAGCTTGGCAGGAAGTGGAATTTGAGATGGTGTAGCCATTACGATACGATCAGTGTTCGAAACTGTAGCCTATCGGTGTGCTTAACTTTGACTAACAAACTGACACCATGTGAAGATATGCTTATATATATATATTGTGGCGAATTTTTATTTTTAAAGCTTGATACGCTCGCGTTATAGCGAAATCAGTCGCTACGCGGCGCCACGATTCATTATTCTCGCTTAACGATCGTGCTCTTCATAACTTTCCCCGTTCGAAGAATTTGTACTCGAACGCACGCTCATAATTAACTCCACCTGGAAAACTAACGGAAAATCCTTCTTTCCGTCGCATTGCACTAACCTGATCGAATCGCCAAAGGCTGGAACTCGCCATGAACACACCTCGCGTTAACCAACTCAGACTATGGCCATTTCCTTGCATTGGCGCTTCCTCGTTTGTTCGGTAGGCGTCGCCTTTAACTGATTTACACGGAATGAATAGGCCTCAAAGAAGAATGTTCCTTCGGATTCGAACCCTCACCCTACGGAGGACTATTCGACCACTATTATGTGACAAAAAGTCGCCAGTAACTATGTATATAGTGCTCACTAGGTGGCACTACGCGTTACGAAACAGCAACGAATTGGAGATTCGCAATTTACACTCCTTTTCTTAGCAAGCTCCGGAGTTCTTATCTCCTGCCTCTTCCAATATTAAGGGCCGATCGTGCTAGGCTATTGCCCAGCGTCCGGAACGATCGTTTTCTGGTGAGCCTTGCAAACTCTCCAGTCCCAGGCTAAGGTCTGTGGCATTACATACACGGCTGCGGCCTCTCGGTGTCCTTGCGAGGTCACCCATTCAGCATACATACACGGCTGCGGCCTCTCGGTGTCCTTGCGAGGTCACCCATTCAGCATACATACACAGCTGCGGCTACTCTGTGCCCTTGCGAGGTCACTCATTCAGCATACATACACGGCTGCGGCCCCTCGGTGCCCTTGCGAGGTCACCCATTCAGCATACATACACAGCTGCGGCTACTCTGTGCCCTTGCGAGGTCACTCATTCAGCATACATACACGGCTGCGGCCTCTCGGTGCCCTTGCGAGGTCACCCATTCAGCATACATTACACAGCTGCGGCTTTTCTGTGTCCTTGCGAGGACACTCACTGACTTCGGTCAATACTTGTGACAGGTAGTCGCCGTAAAACTCTTGTTTTGCGTTAGGTCAAATATTTAAAGGTCATGACATTGTTCTCTAAATCTTTATGTATCGCTTATTAATTGCTGCTTAAAGGTCATTGTAGAAAAGTCGTAACATGTCTTTTGCAGGTCAAGGACGCTCTCGACCTTGATTCGGACTATTCATTAATCCGGTTGCGACCTCTGAACGCTCGTTCTGTTCGAATCGTTAGTTGAAGGTTAAACTAGTTATTGACACTTGTTATCGACCTCTAGAATAAGACGTAGAGAATTAAGGTTACACTTCTTAGGTTTCTGTTCTTCGTCGTCATTCGATATCATTGGTTAGTGTTTAAAGGTCATCGTAGGAAGGTCGTACATATCTTTTGCCGGTCAAGGACGCTCTCGACCTTGATTCGGATCATTTATTAAGCTCGTTGCGACCTCTGGACGCTCGAATCGTTAGTTGAAGGTTAAACCCGTTATTGACACTTGTCATCGACCTCTAGAATAAGACGTAGAGAATTAAGGCTGCATTTCTTAGGTTTCGGTTCTTCATCGTCATTCGATATTAATTTCGCCTTGAAGTTGATTACTTGAAGGTCACACTCATGACCTTAACCTCTGCTTAATCGTTCACAGTGGATGTCGTACTGACTAGCGATGCATTATTCCAGTGTTAGTTATTTTAACCTTCAAATGCCCTCCTCCAATATCGAGCACTCTAATGTGTTGTTATTTGAATGTTGACTGATATAGAGTTAAGTCTTTGTTTTGTCGATTGCCTTACCTGACGTTGCCTCCTTGTCCTCCGTGATCACTCATGATCATTTGTATTTGTCCTTCGCCAAGGTTACTTGCATAATCGTTGAAAGTCGTGTTCTTGATTAAGTTCGTCAGCAAATGACCTTCTTATTGTTATGTTTATAATAAAGTTAAGTTCTTAAATTAAAAGGTCGTTCTGTCTTTCACAAGCACGGGCTGTCTCAGACCGGGACGGGGGCCCAAGTTTAACGCACGATTTCCCTCTTTGTCCTTAACCTTTTACAGGGGTCAATTAGCGGATTTCGCGACAATTGGTACCAGAAGTGGGGTCCAGTGCTTGTGTATTTTTAGTATACTAGGTCAAGGTGACATTGAAATTGAAGTCACCTTCTATTGTCCTCTAACATTTGTTTTGCTGACATTCATTTGTGTGAACTTGGTAATAACATTGAACTATAATCATCTGCATTATGGAGTCTCGAAGGTCAGCCACGAGATACAACCTTCTGGACATCGATGACGGGTTCTTCGCTGGAAGTCTCCTCAAGGAAGAGCCGCTGAATTCGCCCTCGACCTTGGAACCTCCGATGATCGATCGCATATCGACCCTCGAGAGGATGCATCCGTTGGACTCACCGATCGACGAGACGCCAGAGTCCTCTGGCAAATATCTTCGTGCGACCTTACCTCGCACGGATCGTCCTTCAGCCAAACGACAGTTCATGAAGCCTGGCAAGTTCGATGGTACAGGCTCCTTGGAATCATTTCTACGTCAATTCGAAGTGTGCGCCGAGCATAATCAGTGGACGACGAAGGAGAAGACAGACTTTCTTCAATGCTCGCTGGAGAGGTCAGCTGTCCAGCTCCTCTGGGACTTTGGGTCACGCGCGGACGTTGCGTACGAGGACTTAGTAGAACGGTTGCGACAAAGGTACGGCCTTGAATCGCAGGCTGAAACGTTTCGTACACAGCTAAGGTGTAGACGACAGAAGGACAGGGAAAGTTTAGCGGACTTGTTACACGACATTCGAAGGCTGGTGACCTTGGCCTATCCGGCTCCAGCTAGCGAGACGACAGAGGCCATAGCTCGCGACGCATTCTTAGATGCCATGCGTGATTTTGACCTCTCGTTGAAGGTGCGTGAGAGGGAGCCAAAGTCCTTGGACGAGACCTTCAGGACAGCCGTTCGCCTCGAGACTTACAAGAAGTCCTTCGATAGGCAGGACGCTCGAGACAATACACGACGTGAACCCAGACGCCAAGTACGTTCTACCAGACAGGACGACGCGGTGGCAGAACTCACCGCTCAAATGAAAGACTTCATGGAAGTCCAGAGAAGGAATCAAGAGCAATGGATGAAATCTATGGAGGAGAAGTTGTTGGCAAGGTCAAACCCTTTCGAGAGCCGACGTCCGACTGCAGAGGTCGGCAACCAAGGACGCAGACGTGACCTTGTCATGCCCTTGGCAACACAGCAAGTTGGGGGCACACCCATGAGCGACCCTCCAGAAGCAGGTCATCGTACTGTACGCTGCTACAATTGCCAGCGTCAAGGTCACTTAAGCAAAAACTGTCGCCAACCTCGCCGTCAAGAACGAGGTGGAGCATCCGTTAATTTTAATACGACCTCTAGATCGACTGGAGCAAGCGGACTGCGGTCATTGTATGTGCGGTGCCGTATAAACGGTCAAGGTTGTTTATGCCTTTTGGACACAGGGTCAGAGGTGAACTTGGTACCTGCTTCCGTAGCAGAAGGGTTGTCACTTGACCACTCAACCCGTGAACTGTACGCTGCGAACGGTAGTGTTATTAACGTATTGGGTGAGGTAACAACCGAGGTCAAATTCAACGAGCGTTGCAAGAGGAAGGTCACCTTCATCGTCTCCGAGCAAGTGAACGAGGTCATGCTCGGTATGCAATTCCTCACGACCTTCAAATGTGGTTTAAGTTTTGCGAAGAAGAAACTCTTCATTGGTCGTAGCCAACTGCCCTTGATCAAGAGAGACGGTGTTGGGTGGTGTCGACGTGTACAGGTGTCAAGTCGCATCGAGATCCCACCACTCGCTCAACTTGACGTGCCCTCTAAAATCTTGTGGAGAGGTGAAAATCCTAAAGAGTCTAACACGTGGATGCTCGAACACAAAGAACTGCGACCCGGAGTTCACGCCGCTCGCGTTCTGCTCGCGGAAGGAACCACCGATTCCGTGGTGCGGTTAGTGAATACGAGAGAGGAGCCGACTGTCATTGACGAAAACGAAGTCCTTGGGATCCTACAACCGGTAGAGGTCATCGAACGTCAACCGAACTGTGAGGAGACAGTCAAGACTGCCTTGGATCAAGCTGTGGATACTTTGCTCTCCACAGTGGACGAAAGTCTTCCCGAAGATACTAGGGCACAGCTCGAAGCGCTCGTGCGCGAGTTTCGCGACGTTTTCTCTTTAGAAAAGAATGACCTTGGTCATTGCACGATCACAAAGCATCGCATCGATACGGGGTCAGCGAGACCTGTGCGGCAACCCCTACGACCTCAACCAAGGGCGTACCGAGAGGTCATCGACAGTGAGGTAGATCAAATGTTGAGTGGAGGTTTAATCGAATCCGCCCAAAGCGAGTGGGCCTCCAACGTTGTACTAGCGAAGAAGAAGGACGGGACCTTGAGATTCTGTCTAGATTATCGTTCATTGAATGCAGTCACTAAGGGAGACGCCTATCCCCTACCTAAGATTAATGATTGCTTGGATGCACTCAGTGGCGCTCGTTGGTTCAGCACGCTAGACTTAAAGAGCGGCTACCATCAAATAGCTATGGACTCGACGGACGCAGATAAGACTGCCTTCGTTACTAGAAGAGGTTCATTTCGTTGGAAGCGCATGCCGATGGGACTGTCCGGGGCCACGGCGACCTTCCAAAGGACAATGGATTTAGTGCTCTCAGGGTTAAATTTCAGCATGTGTCTCGTCTACTTAGACGATGTGATCGTGTTTAGCGATTCGACAGAACAGCACCTCCTCCGTTTGCGAGAAGTCTTTGAACGGTTGCGGAACGCTCGCCTCAAGCTCAAGGTCGAAAAATGTCGGTTGATGAACCGCAAAGTTAATTTTTTGGGACATGTAATTTCCGACGAAGGGGTTGCTATGGACGAGGGGAAGATCGAAAGGGTCATGTCTTGGCCCGCCCCCACTAACTTGAAGGAGCTGCGTGCCTTTCTAGGACTCTGCTCCTATTATCGCCGTTTCATCCCCAACTTCGCCGGTATAACTGACAATCTCAGTCAACTCACACGCAAGAATGTGAAGTTCGAATGGAACTCTGAAAGACAAGCGTCCTTCGATTTTCTCAAGCAAAAGTTAGGATCCGCACCAATATTAGGGCTGCCTAACGACAATGACGAATTCGTCCTTGACACAGACGCGTCCGAATTCGCTATCGGAGCTGTCCTCTCCCAGAGACAAGACGGACAGGAAGTGGTCTTGGCGTATGGGAGCAGGTTATTGTCGCGCGCTGAGAGAAATTATTGTACCACGAGGAGGGAACTCCTCGCAGTTGTTTATTTTCTCAAGTACTTTAAGACGTACTTATTAGGGAGACCTTTCTGTCTAAGAACAGACCACGCAGCATTGCAATGGCTCCAGAGGACGCCTGATCCTATCGGTCAACAGGCCAGATGGCAAGAACGCTTGTCTGAGTTCAGATTTAAGATTTTACACAGACCAGGTAGATCCCATCAGAACGCCGACGGGATGTCTCGACGACCTCCACCATGTGAAGAAGTCGTCGTCGCCGCAGTAACATCAGCTCCGCCTATGGTAGAGAACGACCTTCACCTGGCCGAAGAGCAAGGTAAAGATCCGTTACTGATGAAGGTTCGCGATTGGATCGCCTACGGCGCTCCCAATTTGGTCGATATATTAACGGACGACGAAGCTACCAAGACTCTTTGGCATGTCCGTGAACAAATGTCCTTGGAGGATGGAGTGCTCTACCGTACTCGACCCGATGGGACACGGCAGATCATCCTTCCTAAATCGTTGCGTCGGAACTTTCTTCATCTGTGTCACACCGGAATGACTGGAGGTCATATGGGTGTACGTCGTACCCGTGCTCAAGTTCGACGACGAGCCTTTTGGCCAGGGTGGTCCAAGGACACCCAATTGTTTTGTAAATCCTGTGAAGAATGTTCCAGGTATCGTCAGGGGAAACCCCCAAAACAAGGGAAACTTCACCCAGTGTTGTGTGGGGCCCCTTGGGAAGTTTTGTCAGTAGATGTGACTGGACCTCACCCAAGGTCAAGTAGAGGTCACGTGTACATTCTAACTATGATGGACTACTTCACGAAGTTCGTGGAGGCAGTTCCCATACGTAATCAAGAGGCCACCACGTTGGCTAGAGCGATAGTCGAGAAGATCTGCACCGTGTATGGAACGCCGCTTAGAATCTTGTCCGACCGTGGACCGTCGTTCGAATCTGAGGTATTCCAAGAGATGTGTCACATGTTAGGCATTGAGAAGATTCGTACTACCAGTTACGAGCCAAGGACAAACGGTCTTGTCGAGCGATACCACCGAACCATGAATACCATGATAGGGAAAATGGTGTCGGATAACCATCGTGACTGGCACGAGGTCCTCCCCATGGTCACAGCCGCCTACCGCGCCTCCGTGCACGAAAGCACTGGGTTCACTCCCAACTATTTGATCTTCGGGAGAGAGAACCTTATGCCGGTGGATGTCGTTTACAGAGTGCCTTCATCTAGCGAGACTCCTGACCTTAATGAGTTCGTGCAGAATCTGAAGGACACGCTGACCTACTCCTACGAACTCGTTCGTCGCAACCTTGGGGTCGCTACAGAACGTCGAAAGCGAAAGTACGACATGAACGTGCGCACGCAACGTTTTACAGTAGGCGACAAGGTGTGGGTATTTATACCGCGGAGACGCCGAGGTCATTACCCTAAATGGGAGCGGTACTATCAAGGTCCTTTCGAGGTCATCGAGCAAACTGGCCCTTTGAACTTTAAGGTGCGCAAGTTGCCCAGAGGGCGCACATTCGTGACACATGTTGATAAGCTCACGCCCTACCTAGCAATTACAGATGAAGAATCGTCCAATCCGAGTTCTGGACAACCGGAGGACGTGATGCCAAGGAGAACGATTTCCGAGTCCGATTGCGGGGAACCACCGTGGAACCAGGTCCCCGGAATAGAGGAAGAAACTGTAGTGGGCCCCGACGAAACGCGGTCGCCTGAACCCTCCACCGAGATCGATGAGGCACGCCACTCGCCTGGACGACGTAATGTGTTGCGTCCACGCATTAATCTTCGTAAACCTCCTCGATATCGCGACGACTAACAAGGCGATGACTTGATGACTTTCGCCTCAGCTGACGGCCTAGTACTCACGATGTTCGGTAGCAAAGAAGGCCGCAACATTCAAAATGAATGGATGTTTTCAGCGTTCTCACCCATATTTAACTTTCTGATTCATCTACCTGTGACGATCCCACCTCACATAGGATCTCTTGTATCAACCGAGGGCGGTTGATGTCCTAAGTTGGGGGCATTGTGGCGAATTTTTATTTTTAAAGCTTGATACGCTCGCGTTATAGCGAAATCAGTCGCTACGCGGCGCCACGATTCATTATTCTCGCTTAACGATCGTGCTCTTCATAACTTTCCCCGTTCGAAGAATTTGTACTCGAACGCACGCTCATAATTAACTCCACCTGGAAAACTAACGGAAAATCCTTCTTTCCGTCGCATTGCACTAACCTGATCGAATCGCCAAAGGCTGGAACTCGCCATGAACACACCTCGCGTTAACCAACTCAGACTATGGCCATTTCCTTGCATTGGCGCTTCCTCGTTTGTTCGGTAGGCGTCGCCTTTAACTGATTTACACGGAATGAATAGGCCTCAAAGAAGAATGTTCCTTCGGATTCGAACCCTCACCCTACGGAGGACTATTCGACCACTATTATGTGACAAAAAGTCGCCAGTAACTATGTATATAGTGCTCACTAGGTGGCACTACGCGTTACGAAACAGCAACGAATTGGAGATTCGCAATTTACACTCCTTTTCTTAGCAAGCTCCGGAGTTCTTATCTCCTGCCTCTTCCAATATTAAGGGCCGATCGTGCTAGGCTATTGCCCAGCGTCCGGAACGATCGTTTTCTGGTGAGCCTTGCAAACTCTCCAGTCCCAGGCTAAGGTCTGTGGCATTACATACACGGCTGCGGCCTCTCGGTGTCCTTGCGAGGTCACCCATTCAGCATACATACACGGCTGCGGCCTCTCGGTGTCCTTTTGCGAGGTCACCCATTCAGCATACATACACAGCTGCGGCTACTCTGTGCCCTTGCGAGGTCACTCATTCAGCATACATACACGGCTGCGGCCCTCGGTGCCCTTTTGAGGTCACCCATTCAGCATACATACACAGCTGTGGCTACTCTGTGCCCTTGCGAGGTCACTCATTCAGCATACATACACGGCTGCGGCCTCTCGGTGCCCTTTGCGAGGTCACCCATTCAGCATACATTACACAGCTGCGGCTTTTCTGTGTCCTTGCGAGGACACTCACTGACTTCGGTCAATACTTGTGACAGGTAGTCGCCGTAAAACTCTTGTTTTGCGTTAGGTCAAATATTTAAAGGTCATGACATTGTTCTCTAAATCTTTATGTATCGCTTATTAATTGCTGCTTAAAGGTCATTGTAGAAAAGTCGTAACATGTCTTTTTGCAGGTCAAGGACGCTCTCGACCTTGATTCGGACTATTCATTAATCCGGTTGCGACCTCTGAACGCTCGTTCTGTTCGAATCGTTAGTTGAAGGTTAAACTAGTTATTGACACTTGTTATCGACCTCTAGAATAAGACGTAGAGAATTAAGGTTACACTTCTTAGGTTTCTGTTCTTCGTCGTCATTCGATATCATTGGTTAGTGTTTAAAGGTCATCGTAGGAAGGTCGTACATATTTTGCCGGTCAAGGACGCTCTCGACCTTGATTCGGATCATTTATTAAGCTCGTTGCGACCTCTGGACGCTCGAATCGTTAGTTGAAGGTTAAACCCGTTATTGACACTTGTCATCGACCTCTAGAATAAGACGTAGAAATTAAGGCTGCATTTCTTAGGTTTCGGTTCTTCATCGTCATTCGATATTAATTTCGCCTTGAAGTTGATTACTTGAAGGTCACACTCATGACCTTAACCTCTGCTTAATCGTTCACAGTGGATGTCGTACTGACTAGCGATGCATTATTCCAGTGTTAGTTATTTTAACCTTCAAATGCCCTCCTCCAATATCGAGCACTCTAATGTGTTGTTATTTGAATGTTGACTGATATAGAGTTAAGTCTTTGTTTTGTCGATTGCCTTACCTGACGTTGCCTCCTTGTCCTCCGTGATCACTCATGATCATTTGTATTTGTCCTTCGCCAAGGTTACTTGCATAATCGTTGAAAGTCGTGTTCTTGATTAAGTTCGTCAGCAAATGACCTTCTTATTGTTATGTTTATAATAAAGTTAAGTTCTTAAATTAAAAGGTCGTTCTGTCTTTCAAGCACGGGCTGTCTCAGACCGGGACGGGGGCCCAAGTTTAACGCACGATTTCCCTCTTTGTCCTTAACCTTTTACAGGGGTCAATTAGCGGATTTCGCGACAACAATATATATATATATATATATATATATATATATATTAGAATGTATATTAGAATGTCACCTTGACGACGGCCAAACCAAGACTGATAAGCAGTAGTAAGCAGTGGTAACATATAGCTATAGCGTCACTATAATGTTCCTTATTGGACGGCGGGCGTGGTCTCAACTCTCAATGCTGTCAGTCCTAGACCACGTGACATCCACTGGCTCCCAATTTCTGACCGCATTAAATTCAAACAAGTCATTATTGTTTCTGCAGCACTTCGAGGTCAGGTTGATTAACTATTGTGAAGATGCTAAAATCGACCAGGAAGAACCGGTCTGTCAGACTACTATTCTCCTCGCCTGTCTTACATTACTGAGCTTTTCAAATCACCCTCTTCTACTGCTCATCGCCTGCTCCGCTCCAATGATCAGAAGAATGTTTATGTCCCCAGATCACGCACTGCTCTTACCCAGCGTCGGGTTTTGCAGTGACTGGACCCTCCCTCTGGAATGCCCTGAACCCATCCATTCTGGAATCACTTCTTACTCCCTCGCTCTGCTCAATGCGAAAGCTAAATTTCCACTACTTTACCCTGCGACTCCAATGCCAGGAGCGCTTCTGAGTAGAAATAGAAGAGGCGCTATACAAATTCCACATTACATTACATTACTGAAATTTGTAATAGCTTTTTCTATTAGTATGTCCTGCTATTCCCCACTGACTGATCTCTGGAATGGCCTGACCTTTTGCGGATGGATTTTAAGTACTATCGATTGATACCCTTGGGTATTATGATTGGTGCTCCAGAAGTGCATAATTACTTGCTTACTTACTTAATACTTACTGTTTAATTAATAATTATCATCTGGTCATCTTCTGTGTGGCCTGCCCTAGATAGTAATAATTCATTGGGCCTGCCTTCCTTTCCGAAGTCCGATTGTTTCCCTCCATTAATCCCATTATACCTATTACCACCGTGTTTATCAGCCGATCATTCGACTTGCTGCAAATACGCCCCTAGAGTCAGTTTCACCATGACCCTTTACTACCGATCCCCATCGGAATTTCGTCATTATTTAAATATTCGGTAGCATTTGAGCTCGAATGCTCGTAGTCTCGTAGTCTGTGACTGTCGTATATTCTATGTAAAAATGGACGGTGAATGATGTTCAGAGTTCCTCTTAAGAGTTTATTTTGTCAGTTGATGAATTTAAACCCAACAACAGACCGTTCATTAGCAATGGCTGGTAATGATATCGTCGTGTTTCATTCACTGTGATCGCCGTCGTCAATCCCAAACAACTGAAACTGACCTGTATATGCTGATACCCTAGGCATTATGATAGTGGCGTCATAGAAGTTTATTGATTAATCGATAGCAGCTCAGCCAAATATACTGCCTCAGCTAAAACCCATCATTCGCAGTGGCGGCTTTAGGATTTGGCAAGTGGGGGGGCCGTTGGGGTGGCAACTTCTAATCATGGGGGCCAACCATTTGTTGTTTAATGTATGTAACATTAAGTATAGGGTCCCAACTGGGGGGGGGGCACTGGGGGGGCAGGCACTCATAGGGGGGCACGGGCCCCTCTGGTCCCCCGGTGGAGCCGCCACTGATCATTCGCTGTGTTAACCAGTGATGCCAGTGAATTTAGAAAAAAGATCATGTCCCAAAAATCACCAGAAATAACCAGATTTGCAAATATGGTGTAAAAGCTCCAATCCTCTTTGTATTGTATAATTTGTATGCTATTTATTTCAACTCAAAGGTAATTGGATACAACATAGTAGAGTATATTATAATAAAGGAAGATAATAGTGTCTTAATTAATGGAATAACTGAAAACAATGTTAGAAAAAGTAAAGAAACAAACTAATGTAATGATACATTGCTTTACATTAATAATAATAATAATAATAATAAATAATAATAACAAGGTTTAAAGTGGTTCAGTAGGGTCTGCCCTGTGTGAGAACCACTGTTAAAATTCAAAGCAATGTATACAAATCTAGTTCCTGCAAAACAAGTTGTAGGCCTATTTGCCATGGTAGAGAGAAGGGAAGGCAATTCTATATTCGAGAATCGAGCACCAAAGTATTGCATGTAAATTGTTCAAAGTAACTTCAGAGTATATGTAGAAACTGGTAACTGGTCAGCATTCTATTTCTAAAATTTATTCTATGAAATCTATTTCAACAACTATGCATCTTCAAGATCATGTGATTGAATGGACAGCGTGGAATCTTTCTTGCGTTGTTTCAATAATTTGCCATATCTCTGCCAACAACGTCCTTCACGCACATCTTAATCTTCAACAAGATGTTTTACTTGGGTTAAACTTATAGCAAGCTTCATGTTTAACAACTGCCTGTTTGGCCAGTGTTTGATTTGAAATTGCTTCACATCAAGGCTTGTTAGCTTGTCTTGTTTTTACAAATTTACTTTCGAAAACACTCTCGACACATGCAGAGGAGTGAGGTAATGCCATTAGCATGCATATAAAGTATTTCAATACATCAAATTTTCTCTGCTAATAATGTATTTTCAAGTTTTCAAGAGCATTAAAAGCAGATTCCGCAGAAAAAACACCAGCTAACCAGACAAGGCCCCAAAAACCAGATCTGGTGAAAAACCAGCACTGGCACCACTGGTGTTAACAGTCGCAGGAATCAGAGGTGTAGCGTGCAATTTTGTCACCTCTGGCTCATGGCTATATTCGCCACCCTAGGGACAAAAGATACTGATGGCATGTGCCCCTTTTAAAACTAACTCCCGAAAATCTCCTGACAAGCAAAAAAGGTCATCACTTATTTCCTTTGACTATTTGGTTAACGTTTGCCTTTTATTTCATGTATTTCTCAGAATTTGCTGCCCCACAGTTGTTGATAAATCAATCAAAGGACATGCTGGCATCCTGACTTCATTGATTTCATGCTTGACATTCGCTATTTATTTAATCCTTGAATGCCTATGAATTAAGAAATCAGATATAAATCTAGCAGATGCAAACTTATGCAGGTCACTGAATTGGTCTTTGACTATGATTTTCATTCTGAAGCAACCATTGATTGATGATGCACTATTATAATGGCGCTAAAGAAGTTTCATGATTGATTGATTCAATTTCAGACTTGTCACCTCTGTTGAAATTGTTGGAACATTAGTATGTCTTGCTGATTCCCACTGACTGATCTCTGGAATGACCTGATATTTTGTGGATGGATTTGAAGTACCATCGATTGATACCCTTGGGTATTAGGATTGGTGCTATAGAAGTGCATAATTACTGTATTATTACTACTTGTATATCATCTGGCATTCAAGGATGAATTCATAGTCATTCAAGGATGAATAAAATAGTGAATGTCAAGCATGATATCAATGAAGTCAGTATTCAGCTGACCGTATTCTGACTGTTTTGTGACTTTGGGTTTGCATTATGGTCTTCAGTCATTAGAGTAAATTATCAGTAGTTACATTGTTTAGGTATATTTTTATAGGACTGAGAGCACTTTCGACCAGTGCTGATGGCCCCAAGCTTCAGGAAATGATTCGCAGCATTGTTCCATGTTTGACCTCTGACAAGTATAAAGGTCAATGTGGGCGGCTGGGTATTGTTGGAGGATGTAGAGAGTGAGTTTATTTCGGTTAAATGTTCATTGCTATTTGAATTACTCTTTTAACATTGATTCTTGTGCATGTGTATGTGTATTAATGATTTTTATGAAAATTATTCTTTGCTGTTTTGTTGTAGATATACAGGTGCTCCATATTTTGCTGCCATATCAGCAATGAAAGTTGTAAGTTGTCCATGATAATAAAATTATATAACTCTTATGCTACTGGCTAAAGAATAATAACTAGTAATATAACTAGATTATCTTTTTACATATTTAAAAAGGTGTTCTTTAATATGTGTTTGGCAGGGAGCTGACCTTGCTCATGTCTTTTGTACAGAAGATGCAGCAACTGTTATCAAGTCCTACAGTCCAGAACTTATTGTCCATCCTATTCTGTAGGTATTGTAATTTATACAATGTACCAAGATATACATATTTACTTCTAAAGGATCTTGATAATAATTAATGGTAATGTTAGTCCCATATTCAAATGAGTGTAGAGTCTGGCGCTGATCACCGTGTACTGGGCAAACAGCAACACAGTTATTATTATGATGATGATGATGATGATGATTATTATTATTATTATTATTATTATTAGAGCGACAACTTATATAGCGCTATCTTAAAGCTCAGGCAGTAGACGAGAGCACTTTGCAGAAAGTTCCGTAAAAAGTACTAAAAAGGTGTGTTTTCAGTTTTTGAGCAAATCGGTCGGGGAGATTTCCGACCTGACTTCTTCCAGAAGGGAATTCCATGCTATGGGGTTATCCCTTGAGAGAGATCTGTCCCCAAACTTTGCAGTCTTAGCTGGGGAAGGCACCACATGTCTTAATCCCTGATTAGGTCTAAGGTTCGGTCAACCTGACCTCGTCCCAACCCTATGCACCAGCTTAGCTAAGTAGTCTGGGCAGATCGAGTTGCGCAAATCCATAGTTGGCATGTGCCATTGATCATCCATTGTCAGTGTCCATTGAATCTGAGGAATTTGATTTTAAATATGAATATTAATGATTTGTAATGAAAACTGAGCCAGTGACTTTATTTTCTATGATTCTTTCTGTTAAACCTAGCATGTCAAACATGTTCTAAAAAGCTAATTATTGCACGAGTAATAATTGGCTTCTTAGGACAGTTACTTTACCTGGGTTTCTCAGAATAAAACAGGCTTATAGTTGAATTGCTACATATACCAGTATATGAATTGTGATATCGATGACAGATGAACAGGCTTTATTAAACTGCATTTGAAATAATTACAACTTTACAAGTAAAAGAACTGTGCAGATAAAGTTATTTTAAATATCAAATTTCTTCGAAGCTGTTGATTTTACATTTGAGATGATTGGCAGAAGAAATTTGGAAACATTTACTGTATGATACATATTTACTTAATGGTGGTAAAATGTGGGTCTGGAGAAAGTATTGGCAATGATTACCAGTAATGGATTATACCACCTATGTCGCTGATTGCCTAGACTGGAGATAAACACCAGAACCCAACACTTGGACTCAAGTATTGGACCTTCCTTTATCTTTTTTAATGGCATAAGCAGCCTGTTAGAAAAACCGTACTGACAAAATAATTGTTATAATGGATCTACTGGCATTAAGTTTTTAATTATGGATATTCTGGTGAGACACCTGCAGCTGAGGACAGTTTTATCACAACAGGCATGACTAACAATTTTAGTAGAGCTATGTGGTTAAATGCTGTACTTCTGCATTGTTTGACATGTTTAGTGATTAAGTCTAGAACTTTGGATCAGAAATAGAGTTAGCATCCAAAACTAAATTTTTTGAAGACATATAATAACAAGTAGTAATAATTGTGCAGTTTTATAGCACCATTTCTAATACTCTAGAGGTATCAACTGATGGTACTTCAAATCCACCAGCAAAAGATCGGGTCATACCAGGAATCAGTCAGTGAGAAACAACGATGGAGAGCTATGGAGGACATGCTAATTTAAAGAGATTGGTTTTTAGTCTAGATCGGAAAATACTCAATTCTGTGGCAGATCTGACAGTCGAGGGAAGTGAGTTCCATGTTTTGGGCCAGAAATAGAGAAAGCTCTCTTACTGATATTAGTTTTGGTTCTAGATATATTTAACAATGAATTAGCGAATCTTGTTGAATGAGAATGTTTTGGGTGGTCTAGCATAGATTTCAAATATTGAGGTTGGCCTGACTGCAGTGTTTTATAAACTAGGAGGCTAGTCTTGAATATAATTCTCTGTTCAAATGGGCACCAGTGTAACTTGCGAAGAAGAGGTTTAATGTGATCATGCTTACGAGTTTTACTCATGACATGAGCTACAGAATTTTGAATCCTTTGGAGCTTCTGCACATTACCGTAGATTTTGCTATACCTTTGCATAGGAAATTGCAATAATCAAGTCTACTGGTAACAAGAGCATTAGCAAGAAGAATTGGGCAGACTTGGGCACAAGATTACGAATTTGTCAAATGTCTCTAATTTGCATATGAGCGGCTTTGCATATGCTATTTACATGATCATTGAGCGACATGTTTTATCAAACTTATATTAAACCTAGGTTGCGGACAGACCGACTTGGAGTGACTGAAATGCTGTCAAATTTAACCGAAATTGTCATCAAATTTATTAAGGTTAAATGGTGCTCCAAGAAGTAGAAACTCAGTTTTTGTGGAGTTTAATGAAAACTTGTTATTATTGAACATCCAAGACTGGACTTTATGCAGACATCATAGAGATAAGTTTTAAAGTGACACTGAAGAGGTCTTATCATCAAAAGCAACAAATAACTGTATTGTTGGCATAGAAATGATAATCAGTAGAGAAATGGGAAAGAAGTGATCCTAGTGGCATTGTATATAGAATATATAGAATGAATAGGATGAGGCCCAGAACAGATCCCTGCACAGCACCAAAATCTATCTTCATTGAATTTGACTGAGCACCATTACAGTGGACAGTATGAGTGCGATACTGAAGGTATGATTTGAACCAAGCTAAAGCTGTACACGATATACCAAACCAGTTTTCAAGTCTATGAAGAAGGTTTGCATTATTATTATTATTATTATTATTATTATTATTATTATTATTATTATTATTATTATTATTATTATTATTATTATCATGATGATTTATATAGTGCAGTAAGCATGGCAAAGGCCAAAGTCAAGAGCACTTTATACGGGACACTTGTAGGAGATATTGAAAAAATGCGTCTTTAGTTTTTCAGCGAACAGTTTGGAGGAGGTCATATTAGTCACTGCCTCTGGTAAAGTGTTCCATAGGGTGGGGTTCCCTCGCGTAACAGATCTCTCACCGAGTTTTGCAGTTCTGGATGGAGGGGGCATGAACAGAAGGATGTGATAGCTGAACCAAAAGTGCGAGCGTATTCCAGTCATCGTGGGCCTGTGCGTCAGCACCGATAAAATTTAATAGTCAGGACAAGTAGAGTCGTGCAATGCTCGAAATGTGAGCCAGCATCATTTAAAAGTGATGCGTTCTTGAATCCAGAGCCAGTGGAGCTGGTCTCTGAGTAATGGAGTGACGTGATCATTCCACCTGGCTGCAAAAATCACTCGCTTGAACAGCAATGACTGTTTCCTGCTCAGTTGACTGTCGGGGAGGCTGAATAAAATGCTGAACATACAGTAATCGACTCAAGATAAGACGAAAGGGCGGATAAGTTGTATCACTGCAGCAGTTTATAGGTAGCGGCGGATCTCCCTGATCTTCCGGAGCTGGTGGAAACAGTTACAAGTCACATTGTTTATATGACCAACGGATGTCAGTGACTCATCCAAGAAGATGCCGGGAAGGCGCAGCTTGGTCGTTGGAGCGATGTCAGTGCCGTCAGTTGAAAACGGTGTACAGCTGATCTGATGGATCCTCCTGGGGGTACTAACCCAAAGGAACTCTTGTCTTGCCCAGAATTAAGGCTAACCAATTTGCCACCATCCACTGTTTGATCTTGGAAATGCGATAAAGTATGCTGACCTGTAGCCGCTCAGCCTCCCCTGGTGGACAGAAAGAATAGACCTGAGCATCGTCTGCATAAGCATGCAAAGCTAGTCTGAACAAATTGATGATATCCCCTTTGTCTGCCACATATAGGACAAACAGGAGAGGACCAAGGACTGATCCTGCGGTACTCAACAGTGAACGAGACAAGTAGAAGACGTAGAGTCATTCCAAGAGACCGGACGGACCGGCTGCATTCTATCGGCCAGATAGTCGCATAGCCATGCTAGGTCTTGACTCTTTACTCCAAGGGAAAGTTAGAGACGGCAAATGAAGGTATTGCGGTCGACCATATAGAACACAGACAAAGGAGGGCAATTTACCCATTAGTTATTGCATCGACAATGTCACTGTAGATTCTCAGAATGGCCGTTTTGGTGGAATGATCTTGTCAGTAAGCGGACTGGTCTTTTGGCATTAAGTCATTCTTTACCAGATAGGCAATCAGCTGCTTGTTTGCCAATCTCTTCAATACTTTTGATAGAAATGGGAGATTGGAAACCGGGCGATAGTTTCCGACGTCGGTTTGATCTACGCCTGCCCGCTTGAGATGCGGATGGACAATAGCATGCTTCCACGACAAAGGGAATTCACCGCTGATTAGAGAGTTGGCCAGAAGTGACATCAAAAACTTCGCGAGCATGTTCTATTGTATCAAAAGCTGCAGACAAACCCAGTAAAATACTTGGGGGTTAATGTTAATGAGTTTAATGTTAGTGTTGTGTCACAAATCATTTCTTCAGTTTTAGTTCTTCTTAGTTTGAGGTTATACTTCAACTTTATGGTGTGTTGAAATGAAATTTGTCCTTATAGGGACAGCAATGATGCTGAGTTGCAATGGGCACAGTGGGTTGGTCGAATGCACGCAGTTGTTATAGGACCTGGTTTAGGAAGGAATCCAAATGTGCTCAGTAATGCCAAGGTAACCAGAGAATTTTGTAGAAAATTGATCAAACTTTTTATTTTTCAAGTTCACTAAATATTCTTATGTGGCCAGATGGCAGAAACTTTTTGTTTTTTCTTAATTTTGACCAAAATACATTATAATTATTGTTTAAATATTTATGTCACACATTCTAAAGACTTCTTTAAATATAGGATTGAAGTTCATTTCCGATTATGAAAAGTGTCTATTGGTGGGCATCAGTGGTAGGGAATGACTGGATGTGTATTTTCCACTGGATCTGGATATTTTGGGTAAACATTATGCAGATCCGAAGCGAATATTACCGCACAGGATTAGAATTACCCTGCTAGTCTTGAGCTCTGAATGCTGCCCAAGTAAGTGAATTGGGTGACATTTTCCACTTCCTTCCCGTTGGTGATGAGGTTGCTTGAGTATGTGGCAAAGACCAAACTGCAGATGCACCTCTGACATCAGCCGCAGGATTGGCTTTAGCAGCTTCTGCTATGAGATTGCTTCAACGCTTATGGAGCCAAAGCCACATCGAGCTCTCCACAAAGCTGCATTTTTATCAGACATGTGTCCTTCTCATTTTACTCAATGGTTCAGAAACTTGGAAACTTTTAGAACATGACAGGAAACGATTACAGGCCTTCCAACTGCGCTGTCAACGTCGGATTCTGCATGTTCACTGGTTTGACCATGTATCAAATTACATCGTTTCATTGTGTACGGGATTAGCATCAATAACCAACACCATCTCTCGCTGCCGCACGACATTATTTGGACACGTTGCACCGCTGGACGTTAACACCCCAGCACATGGCGCCCTTGTCTGCGCCATAGCACGTCGTAACGAATGTCATCCTCCCGCGAACTGAAAACGACTCCCTGGGAGACCGCGACGTTCTTTGATACAGCAGATCGGAGATGGATCCTCTTCCTCTGTAGCACGTGAATGGAACATTGCATTAGGATGCAGACATTCCACTAGTGGTAGATTGGTGCAACGGACCTCTGCTGTCCAAGTGATTTGATGATGATGATGACAATGATGATGATGAATCTTGAGTTTGCAGGTAGACTATCTGGGTTTGAAAGTAAAATAGGATAATCATTTCCTCTTAACTAAGAAGACTCATTAAGCTATCACATGTCCCACAAGAATAAAGTATCTTGGCAAGTTTTAAAATCACAATTGCAACTTCAAAGTATAAGTTATGCAAAATCTGTAAGGTTACAATTAAATCATTCAACAAAGAAATTAAAAACCAAAGCAAAATCCAGCTGTCAGAGTTTGATATTAACTTATTAATGTTCTTAGTTTTTATGAATCTTGGCTGATGCTTTTGAAAATTCATCGAACTGAGAGTGATGTGTGCACTGAAGATGATTCATAAGTGCTGATGTTCTGTATGAATGTGCATTCTGATGAGCTTTCCATTGCATTTGTTGTTACAGTTGGCCTTGCTTTTGTCAGCTTCATTAATTGTGAAATAACTTCATATCTTGCTAGTTGACTTTGACATTTTTGTTCGAAATAAGTTTTGTTTGTAACTTTATTTCACACTCAATCAAATTAATCGATTATTAATTGCAGATAAGCCAGTTATGTATATTAACCGAATAACTGATGTTACCTTATGCAGCCTTAACTAATTCTTTGTGACTTAGTGCCAGTTAAATTAAAATTTTGTGGGTATGTTAATTAGCTTCAGTTAAGTTGTTCTTCATTAAAACATGAAATGTGACATTAATATTTGGAGTTGGTAGTTTTGTGACATAAATATTTGGCGAGTCTGGATATTGCAGAATACCACACTATCCTGTTGGAGCGAATGCCTGGAGTGGTTTACGGTCAGTCCCTAATCAGTGGACAGCAATGCACTGAATAATAAATAAAATGAATAATAAAATAAAAAATTATAATGGTCATATGTTTAGATTTACCAGTAATTCCAGAATGCTTTCCATGCAAAATCCATGTAGCAGACCATTTCATTCTGCCAAATTATCAATTAATTTGTTTCTTGTATTGGCTTTGAGTGTGTTTTGTTTTGTCTCCACTGCTCTGTGTTGATGTGTACTTGTAAAAGGTTGTCTGCTGTTCTTTTGATATGACATTTGCTGCTTTGTTTTCAAGAGTTTTATGAAAAAAGTCATGGAACTCCGTCTGCCTCTCATTCTTGATGCTGTGAGTGATTTTTATGTAATTAATTTTAAATATTGAATTAAACTTGCATCTGTTGATATTTTTTTGGACTAGCCTATGAATTTATGTATCAGTCGCCAAAGCATCTAAAATTTTAAGAGTACAAATCACTCAGAAGCACTCCTGCTGCAATTACCATATATTGACAAAGAGATAAGTTTTAAGTCGTTTCAAAAAGAGGGCCATAGAATTAGGAGTTGCTAAGCCATGCATACTGGCGTCAAGAGCATTGCAAATTATAGGGCCAACTGATTCAAAACCTTGTTTTGGGAACAAGGAGGTTTGTGCTTGGGGCACACTGAGAAGACTGTGGGTTGTGGACCAAAGACATGGCTGACTAGGGATAGAGCTAAGAGGATGGAGTAGCTCTGAAAGGTAAGATGGAGTGGCACCATAAAGAGAGAGTGCAACCGCTCTCAACATATGAAACTTAACTCGAGTAGTGGATAAGGCAACCAGTGTAAAACAGATCATCAGTAAAAATCACTAATCTGATCACGTTGGTCTGGAACGGATTTCCTGCCATGCATTCACCTGGAAAAGCCGCCAACAAAGAACCATCAAGGCATTGGGTTTGGTCTATGTAATTTGACCTCGTTAATCTCGCCATTGGAAGACTCAGGCAAATTTCACTGTGAACATCGCACAGTAGTGCTGTACAGGGTACCTTGTATAGTATAAATAAGCCATGTTTTCACCCATGAAACCTTTTGATTCATGGGAACAATTGCCAAGGAACAATTAAATGGAAGACATCTGTCCACACCATCTCCCTAAATCAGTGTGGCTGGGGATATGAATTCCTCAAGTCACAACCAAGGGGCAAGAGACGGAGAGGAGAGAGGATAGGAGAAGAAGGAGGGAGGGTGAGAGAGAGACAGTGACAAGAGTCGCCGGAGAGAGAAGGGTCACCTGTGCAATTGTTTACGTTGTCAGCGGCTGTTCTGCTAACATTATAGAGAAAGGCAAAGCAGGGAGATCCACAGACAGAGGAGAGGTTGAGGGAGAGAAAGAGACAATGAAAGAGAGGAATAAATTTTATTGATGTTAACCCAGGGTGGAAGGGATGCTTTAACTTCTCAAAGACAGGCTACTATTCAGAAGGCCCTAGAAGGCCCTTTCCATGGCCCACGACTTTGAATAATTATTGTAACAATGCTGGTGAACGGTGCATTTGCTAAAACTACACAATGAAACATTTGCCAACAGTGTTATGAATGGATATAAATATATATATATATATATTATATATATATATAATATGGAGAAGAGAGCACTTGAGTGTTAACGGGGAAAAATGATATATTTATATATATTTACAGTGTATACACAGTTCAACAATACTTTGTAATGGATTACTCAACTGGCTTGCCCCCATTATTAAATACTCGCCAAAATAACACTGCACGGATATATAGATAACGGGGTTTACTGTATAATCAAAATCACGTCTTGTGACAAGCAATCACCCTGGCTGCCGAACGAAGAACCATCTGGAGTTTATCAAGTCGCACCGATGGAAGACCAGCAAAATGTGAACCACAGTAGTCAAGCCTTGAGCAAATAAATGCATGAATTTTGATTCATGCATAGAAGTGTAGAAGTGGATGACATGTCTAGTGTATGTCGAATCACTCTAAGCTGGCGGAGATGATAGAAGCAACTGCGACAAAGTGAGTTAATATGTTCCATACATTGTCAGTTAATTCTGAACATTATATTTTACAAATCAAATCCACAGTTGTTGTTAATATGTTTACAATGAAACAGTGTGGTACCAGTTTTATTAACCCACCCACTATACCAGGGATGGGAAAAGTGCGGCCCGCGGGCCACATGCGCCCTAGAAGCCCTTTTGTGTGGCCCCCGACATCGAGAGATACTGCATTAATGTGCGGCCCTCTAAAACACATGAAACATTTGACAACACCTTAATGGAAAATTCAGCATTCATATTGGATTTACACTTTGGCACTTGATCGTTAACTAAAAATGATGCTTTTAATATTTACTAACTTTTCTTTGACTTGACAGTCCTGGCTTATTATTAAATACTTAACACTGCACAGTATATAATACGTTATGTTAAAATCGTTTTGGAAACTACTTAAAAATGTAATTCTAAATGCAGAACAAATGTTCTGTCCTCGGCTTTCATCGCAGACACTTTTGCGGCCCTCGGATAAAAATGTGTGCCCATCACTGCACTATGCATATATATGTGTGTGTGTGTGTACTGTGTAAATGTCTTTGTTATTTGTGTAACAAGCGGATGTTTTGTGGTGAATATCCAGTGATTAGCATGTACTACCATTTACCATGTGTTACAGGATGGCTTATGGATTTTGCTGAGTGATCCGGGTGTCATTCATGGCTACTCGAGAGCAATACTCACTCCAAATGCTGTTGAATTTGCTCGGCTTCAGGAAGCAGTGGTTTGAAAAGATATTCTATCTACAGTTTATTGAAATACTGCAGTTTGAAAATAGTTATTGTCAATATCTTTGCATAGTGACATTTGAAAAATTGTTTAATGTATTCAGTGTGATTTCATGTTGTCAGGCTGGAGAATGCTAGAATATTTTAGCAAATTTATGACTATATGCATGATAAGTTTTATTTATAATATTATGCAGTTATTATAATATTATGAGGTTATGAGAAACTGCTTTTTTTAAACATGCAGTATTTTCAGAATAGTTTTATCAATTTGCATTTATCATTTTGAGTATTGATTTTGACATCAATATCAAAAGATTGCAGTTTTTATCATTATGAAATTTGAAAATTTTTATCAGTTTATTTCCATATCCTTAATAAATTGGCTGATATTTTAAGGAATCTTTCTTTTAGTTAATTTAAATTGTACTTTTTAACGTTTGTATTTTGTAACAAACTTTAACAGCTTGGCCAACAACCCAGACTGGAGCAGAGAGATGTGGCCGCTGATGCTGATGAAGCGGAGAAGCTGAGCAAAGCTCTTGGTTATGTCACAATAATCAGGAAAGGTAAAGAAGACATCATCACAGATGGGCACAGCTGTAAGTTATTATAATCCAGAAATGCATAGAATCCAATAATATAGTTTCAATGTTTTTACTTTTATCTTAGTTTTCTGTTAGCTTTATTATAATATGCACTTTAGACCTATTTTTGGGACATCTTAAGTGTGACTTTTTTATTTGAACTGATTCTTTTATGATCTGAATTGGTGTTCCGTCAGGTACTGTAATGATTATATAAGTTACTGATTTTGATCAGTAGCTGGGAGTTAAATCAAATCGTCTCCAGAAGCACTTCAGAGATCAAGTTTTTGGCTGTTAAGCTTCTGACTGCCTGTTGTTATGACGATGATGTTTCTATCTTAGTTAATACAGCTGTTAGCTTATAATAAAGCTAACAGAAACACAAACGACAGTGTTTGTGTGTTTTTAGGTGTTTATTTATGTAGCCCCTTTTAAATTAATTAATATGCTTAAAGAACAAAATATCAGCTTCCTTAAAGTGCCATTGTCTTTGCCAATATGTTTTGTAGCAATAATATGCAACTCTGATGGAAGCCATCGCAGGTGTGGTGGTCAGGGCGACCTACTTTCCGGTTCTTTAGCAACATTTGCACATTGGTCACACATGGCTCACTCAAAAAACTCCAAATTAAAGTGTGTTTTTCTACCTATTGTTCATTATTTTACTAATTAACAAATATTTTCATTAGGGCTGCTAACGATTAATTTAAATTTAATAGTTAACTTTTTAAAAATTAATGATTAATTAATATTTAAGTTAATTAATATTTATTCAATTGGTGGTTCCTCCTCCGTCCAAAAATTAAAATTCCGGAGGGGCAATGGTGTCATAACGTAACATTTATTGATTTGTTTATCAAGTGCCTTAAGACGCATATGTTTAAATATCTTATAATGTTCATTGTTAAGCGCTTTTGACTTTAGTCTTCACTATGCTTACTCGCTCTATAAATTGTCTTAATTTAATAAACAAAGTTAATTTTGATTAAAGCCAAAGCGCAACAGGTGTCATAAGTAACATTTATTAAACATGACGAAAATCTAAATAACCCTGGAACGTCTCCTTTATATGCAGGGCTTTTTTAAACAAATATATTTTAGCGCAATAGTTGCAATATATCATATATATGTATATAGGTACATATATATATATATATATATATATATATATATATATATAAATTATATATATATGTATATATAATGATTATAATCAATACAATACAACACTGTATAGATAAATAGACATAGTTCTAAATTTTCTATTTAAAAATTTAATTTTGCAAAAAACCAGTCTTTGGATTTTCCGGAACACAGTCCGGATTTTCTGGAGCGCCGCTCCGCCTCGCTCCGGCACAAAAAAGCCCTGTTTATATGGCATCATTTAACCAACTATACAAACAGACAAGTTTGTTGACATTATTTGGTTCAAGTGATGAGCGGGTCTTGTTGATAATATATCCGGCCGAGCTGAAAAATCGTTCACATGGAACTGAGGTAGCTGGTATGCACAAAACGGTCTTGGCAAGAATCCTGTTTGTTATATTCCAATCTGTTGCAAACTGTTTATATAACCCAGCAATATTCTCAGAATAGTGACGTTCGAGCATGTTCATACACTCAAGAACAACACTTTTCAATTTCCAGTCGTCGGTAATCCAATGGCCAGTGACTCCACAATAACTTTCGCCGCAAAAATATCCTAAACTTTTTAGGGAGACTGATCTTAGTTGGGGATCAAAAGTTTTTGACATAATTATAGTCATAATTATAATTATATTATAATTAACACTGAAAGTTGCTAGTTGTTGACAAGGGGAGGGGTAAAAAATTGTTGACATAATTAATGGACAGCCCCATATTCAAATAGATTGATAATAAAAGAGCAGAGGAAGTTACTTTTAGTTTAGCAGATTTGATTGTTTATTATTCGACCTTTCTGGGGTTGTGTGGTTATTTCTGAAAAGCCTAGGTATATGTTATTTTCATAGCATATGTTAATTACCCGGTATTTTCACAACTGTTTTGTCTCTGTTCAAACTATATAATTTCATTGTATTCATTTGTGAATGTTTGCAGCAGTTATATTGTCTTTCAGTGATCAGTTGCAAGAGTGTGGTCCTTCATTGTGTGCAGCATATGCATCATGTCTACTTACACGACAGTGTGCAGTCAATGCCTTCAAGGAATTTGGAAGATCAACAATGACTACTGACCTCATATCTCAGATCCACAAATCATTTGTTTGTCTTTTTGAATAATTTGGTATTACTGTACTTGTGTTGCTATAATGATTGGTTAAACTATCTTATTCACTGTTCTTAGAGTTGCAGACACTAGACGTTTTAAGTCATGATTCATAAGAATAAGATGAATCTTGTACGACTTCATTCTCTTTTTAAATTAATGTGATGCTACAGAATGGCAATTGACATACATGCACACACGGTAGTGTTAGAACACTTAACATTTGTACCTTAATTGATTGCATTGCTTATGTTGTTAAAGAGTGGTGCTATAAAAGTGATACTCAGTATATATATATATACTGAGTAACATATACCTAGGCTTTTCAGAAATAAATGATAATTATATATCATTATTATATATTAATGATAATTATGTTAATGGTGATAATATAACGGTTCTCAAAATTCGAAACATACTAGTTGTTTTACTATAATTGTCATTAAATTCGAGGATAGACATGGAGACAATTAAATAATGAACATTTTTATTGTCGTAGCATTATTATTTTTAGTTTACATTGTGAACCATAATGGGGAATTGAATTAAAAGGGTCACGGCACGATAAAGGTTGAGAACCGCTGCTATAAGGTGTCCATTAAGTTGAGGATGGTTTGCCTTCAATGGTCATACAAATACAGATGGTTTTCATTTCAGCAAACAAAGACTGATAACTCAAAAGCTGTGCTGCAACTAATTACAGTAAATACAGTATTTTACAACAAGATTCAACAGCTCAATCTTTCATTAAGAAAAGTTTAAGCTAAAAGCAAGTATTAACAGCAAATAAATAATGCACAAATTAAATCCTCAGAATCAAGACAATCAGTAACAACACAGTGCAAAAGAATTGGGTTCTATAAATAGCACAGCATCAAAGATAGAGCAATTTGTTTTAGGTTCAAGGAAAGTCCAACCAGTCACTTATTGCAAATACAGATATAATTCAACTTAGCAGTGAATATGAAAGGACAAACCACTTGTCTGTTCAGGAGGTCTGAAAGATAACCTGCAATTTCCTCATCAAAATACTGTGTGAAACTACTTTACAAACTGTGAATTCTGAAAGGAACAACTTTACAGAAGTGATTTTTATGCAGCCATTACAGTTGCCCATTCCATTTTAAACTTACAAATTACTGGCAACTCAGATTGAAGAGCATTCAAATGATTAAATCTGCAACTTCCCTAATAGCCTGGCACTTGCAAATAAAAGGACATTTTCCTATAGGGACTGTCCATTAATTATGTCAACAATTTTTGGGAAATTTTTACCCCCTCCCCCTTGTCAACAACTGTCAACTTTCACTTACCCACCCATAATTACGTCAAAAACTTTTGACACCCCCAAGATCAATGACGTCCCAATAACGGTTATTATTTTTTTGTGGTTATGACCATTTTTTGCTCATCGAGTGTCAAAATGTGGTGGTGATGACCTTTTTGCCATGCTTTTTTCCATCGTAGTAAGTAGTATTCTAAGAAATTTCATATATTTGATTATTTGTAAAAAGTGACATTGTTGACGTCAACTTCTCTTGACACCCCTCCCCTGTCAACAACTGTCAAACTTTTTCAAACCCCCTCCCCCTAAATTGTTGACGTAATTAATGGACAGCCCCATATCATAACCACAGGAGACCAAAGGAGGGCTTTTAGAATTGCATACCCATAAAGGGATTCACAAACCTGCTACAAGAAACATTGTGTGCAGTGGCCATCCATAAAGTATGTCATGCTCCAGGGGTCTAAGAGACTTGTGACAGGGGAGGGTAAGGGCCACCATGACGTCACACTCGATATAAATATACCTGATAGGAGTTATAGTAAGAGTTTGAGGACTTTCTTGCTCATTAGTGCTTTTTTGCCCGAGATACATACCATTTTAGGTTATTTATTATTGCCAGAAGTTGAATATCTATTTCACGGCTGAAAACTGAATGAAAAACTAAAATATATTAAATAGAAAACCTGCATGACATAATTTATAGTGAGAGGGGGATAAAAAAACTATAAAAAATGGCATTAAATGCTCTAAAGACAGTCACGCAGATGCTCAAGTAATAGTTCCTGGAAATCAACTGGCATGTTTACAAATCCTGCATAAAGACAGTGACATCAGTTATTATTATTATGTTATTATTTATCAGACTTTAAAACTGCCTTGGAGGAAAATATATAACTATAAAATATAATGGAGACATGACCAACTCTAAGGTGGGCACATGCCCACAAGCAGGGAGACAAGTGACCAAAAAATTTCAAATTTGCCAGAGGTATTTCATTTGTATAAAATGATATTAGACCTATTTAAAATTTTTTAAGTGATCACCATCACAACTTGACCTGTATAACGTATATTATTTTTAATATGTCATGTCTGATAATCAAAAAAAGTTATAACCTGTTCTTAACACTTGACGTGCAGTGGTTTTGGTTTTATAAAGAAAATTTGCCCAAAAGTTAGTCAAGTGGAGAATTATTGCCCAAGACAAATTTCATGCGCACACGGACCCTCAAGAATTAGAGGGAACATTGGACATGACAATGCAGAATTTATCCAACTATGCATAACATTTCCATAATGTACAAAGAGAATTATGATGGTTAAATTATGAAAAAAGGCCAAAAACTGATAGTTTCACAATACTTGGTCAGTAGGAAGAACTAATCTAAGAAATCTCTCCACTAAAGTCAAGGGTGGGGCAAAATCTTTTCGTTTGAGACTAAAGCAGCAGTTTAATATAGATTAAAAGAAATTCAAACTGAATGAAGTGCTAGCTCAGAAAGCTGAGGAAAAGTTTCTCAATCTCTCTAAACATGATCACAAGATGTCATTAACTATAATAAAAACTGCTTTTTTATAATTTCAAAAGCCTTGAAAACAAGAAATTCAGTTAATGTCATTTTTCAGTAACCAAACAATAAAGAAATTTTCATAAGAAAACATGCCTGGGAATCGGATACGGTATAATAAATCTACCAGAAGAATTCAAACAATTGACAAGAATGTCACATAACAAGATTTTTCTCACAACTAAAAAGAGAAGCACATTTTAATTAAATGTTTCCAAGAGCGATACATCAAAACATGCAAAATCATTCCTAAAGCACAGAAACAAAATCCTCATAACTTTTACATGGTCATTATGTCTAAGTGTTAACACATGATCCAATCCAGAAAAATTAACAATTTTTCTTGTGTGTCACTGAAATACCACAGTAACTGATAATACGTTCAACTTATCATATTTGTATGCATATGTATGTATGTAGTGCACAAAGCACAATGCAGAGGCATACAAAATTCTGGGAATAATTCAACTCTGTTCACATTTCCATTAGAGATAAGAATACAAAAATAGGATAAAATGACACAAGTCACCTATCACAAAACCTGAAGCAACCAAACTGAATAACCTCAAACACACAGGACGAAATGAATCGAAAGAAAGGCTGGCATCAAATGACTTCTTTCAGCACTAAAACTGTCTAATTCAGGGACCCAGTTCAACATGCAACCGCAGCAACACTAAACACTGTTGAACGCAAAATCTAAAAAAAACTTTTTCAGGCATATTGACACATTTAGAGAAACAATTTGAAATTTTCACAGCCAACCATTCCTCAGTTCTTAATCTTTGAGCGCTTCTGAATAATTCTTCAGAAAAGGCGCTATTCTGTTACATAACATTACATTTCAAGAACATCATTACATTATATTACAAGAACACCAATAGATCAATAATCTCATACATCTGTTAAACAAAGAAAAACACTGCAGCACTAAATAAATATAAAATTTTCCTGTCTCTCATTCTCTTTAACTCTGCACCACAAACAGAATGCTGTACAATAGACATAACAAATAACTTAATAAAATACCTAAGCATGCCTATGCAAGAATACAACACACACTTATACTTTACTCAGCATATCATAAGCATTTCCTACCAATTTATTGGTCCAGCAATATGATACACCCATTACCAAAACTACCCTAGACCATATTCAACATTTCAAATAAAAAAGATTGTATTTGAAAGTTCTGCAATAGACCCTATATTTTGCTGAAGCCAGATATAATGTAAATCTAGTTAATAAAGGCAAAGGCATCCCACACTTGATTTTGAGTGTTGGGGCATGTGCTGACCTCTGGTTTCTGGAGCAAGCAGTGATGCAGATGGCTTATGTCATATACCTACAATGGCTTGCCAACCATATAATACATCTTGACTAGGGGCATCATTAACAGGTACCTGGTTACCCGTTGGAGCTCTATTAACTGAGCAGTAAAATTGGGCACATGTACCTGTGAAACACGACCCTTATGCAAAACACCCCCTCCAATCCCTGCAACTAATGACAGAATCATTAGTTGCAGGGATTGGAGGGGGAGTGTGGCTATTTAGTTGGGTGTAGAGAAAAGAGGCCACAATGGAGATTATGCTAATTCGGGTACCCCGTACAAAGTTTGGACGGGTACTCAGGCAGTTTTAAAAAATTGACAGTCCTAATCTAGACCCACATTTGCAGGTTAATGCTGCTCATCAGCCTAGAATATTACCAATCTGCCATCTTCCTATCCAATTAAGCTTATACCTGAAAGAAATCCTATTATGTTGGCAATAGTTAATTTTAAAAAAAGTCAAAGTCCTTCCCGAGCCTCATGGGCTCATAGGGTGGCACTGATCTCCGTTTCTGTTGCCCTCACCCAGGCGTGCAATACCACGGATACGGGGCTAGTGTATCGCGTAGCATGCCTGTTTGATTTATCACAGGGATTTTTACCACTGCTCCTCATTTGATCACCACGAAAAAGGCTGAGTGCCTTTAGGGCTCCTACGGGACTCAAGCCTGCGACCACGGGACTCGAACCTGTGACTTCCTGCTCCATTGTCCAACATTGTTACCACTCTGCTAACAGTAACAAAATGCAATACTGAAAAAGTCAGTAGCAGAAACCTACATAAAAGTCTCTCTATCTCTCTCTCAATTTGTGTACAGTACAGAAAATACAGTACAGAAAAGGGGTAGATATGTGGTCAAAGTACTTACAGAAAGACTGACAGAGAACATTGAAGCATCATACATGTCAGTTATAATCTTTCTACGACAACAGTCCAAAACTAAACAACAGGAAAAGGCAAAACTAAATCACTGCTTCAGCATGAAAACCAGCTTTTCACACAAATGCAAATAAAGAAACAAGCAGAACATTTCTGCTGTAACGCACACACATGAAAGCACACACGCACTAACCCACCACTCTATTTGGAGCTCCCATTATTCACCAAAATTTCACAAAAACTCTGAAGACCTGAGGATGATTTAATTCAAAATTTACACTTATCCATTTATACAGCTCAATAAGCCATTATATGTACATGTAATATTTGAGTGTCCTATATATATATATATATATGGTAGAAAATAAGCTAATGCCATGAAGCAACACAAAGTGTTCTTAGCACATCTGTAGAGATAAACAGCAGACTAAATGCACTGAAGACAGTTGCAGCACAGTAACTCAATTAATTATAAAAACAAAGACAGCTGAATATAGGCATGAAGTGTCTGCAATGCAACACTCATCAGAACACAAAACCAAATTAAAATTATTACAACTAACAAATGCAAATTCTTAGAATAAAAATACATAAGGTTTATAGCCTACTATGAACCTTTAAACTTACATGAAGGATCATGGAACTACAATTAATATTCAAACTGTCAACCAAAAAAAACACATGATTTCAAATGTTGTTGCCACCAATGATTTGCACATTTTGGATTGTGGTGTCAAAACCAATAGCAGCAGATACTGCAAAACAGTACTAAAGGAGCTGCCACTACCAGATATTCGCTTTGGACAACAGGATAGTGCTCTGGCACATTGTACTTATGACCCCGTTGAATTCCTGCACAGGGAGACTCCTGCTTTCACACACCCAAATTGTGGACACCAAAGTCACCAGATTTCAACCCAGTGGACTACTCTGTGTGGGGTATTCTACAGGAAAGGGTCTACAGGTCATGCATTTCCAATCTGAAAGAACTGAAGCAAAGATTGGTGAGTGAGTGGGCAAAGATCAATCACAACGTCATTGCAGCAGCAATTCATAAGCGGCGACGACGTCTGAAATCATGTTTCAATTCTTTTGGTGGACATTTTGAATATTCATTGTAAAATTTTTCAGACAATGTTTGCGTCTATCTAAAGCCAATTCATTTCCGTTTCAAAATGCACATTTTTATGGAAATCAGCCAAGTTTTCTTAAAGTTATAGTGAAAATAGAGCTGGCATACGTTTTATCTGACACAGTTTATATTACAGAACACTCGATAGATGATTAAATAGTCTGTAACATTCAATAAACAGGAGTACAGAGCATTCTTAGACCTATAAATTACAATGCAGCAGCAAATGTCGATGCACTGATAAGCCTGATGAAAAATACCCAAGAAGATCATAGATTAAATACCAAGTTAGTATGGTAGCTAAATGTAAAACCAGCAATCTGGTCCAGGGTGCCCGTGCCATTGTAACCAAAGTCATCACTTTATCATCAATGCAAAATAAAACACCAAAGAACACAAACCATTCTACCTCTTTACATCACTGGATAAAATAACTACTTAAAGATAGATAACAATACGCCTGGATTCAATGACGATTTGCGAAACAAAACAATAAGATGTACTTAAAATTATTAATTAAATCAATTATTAATTAAAGTCAGTTTACAAGTAAAAGTTTACTAGTTTCCCATGAAAATTCACTTCATCACTTAAATATCTATGATAATAAATTACTGTAACATACAAGTTAATGTTTGCTGCACTTTAATATAAATTACAAATCTTTATATTAATATTTTTATAATTAAAAATTTTAAGTTCATCACTTTATACAAATCTAAATTTATTTCCCATTATTAATATTATTAATATTATTATTTGCAACAATTTACATAGCACAATAACATAACTGGAGCTAAAGTCAAGAGCACTTTACAAAGGAGTCCAATATCAACAGAACTGTATCAGTTATATTTCAATATGCTGGTCTGCTGAACAATCCTTAAAACATGTATAAACAAATGAAAGAAGGGTAATTGAAATCAGAATCTCAGCATCAATTAAAGAAACTAAGAAAGCAAGACAAAACAATCACACATTCAGCAAAGTAACTCGCTTTCCCCAAACACATTCATACAGTCAAATGCTTTAGAAATGTTTAGGATGAAAGTCATAACAAAGATACCTGATTGCAATCAACCATATACACTGTGACCCAATAAACAACAAGCCATTGTATATTTGTCCATAACTTTGTCAAGTGTGAACCGATTTTCAAAATATTTTCACTATTTTACTCAGAAATGAATGGGGAATAATGTCACACATATACATTATTTAATATGCCCTTAATGTGTAGCAGCCTTACCTAGTAAAACCAAAATAAGCAGAAAAATAGCAAAAACTGTCATGTAAAACACATATAATGTCCTTAATTGTTCACAAAATGTTCTGAATTTAATAAATGAATCAAAGCAAAGTTATAGCAAATCAAAGCTCAAAGCAAACGCTCAGTGTACTCCTCCTCTTGCGCGAACACATGCACGCAGACGTTTGCGCCATCATCGATGATGCTTTGTCCCAGATCGTTCCAGACAATCGCTTCTTCAGTTCACTGACATTGAAAATTTGGCTTGGTAGACCGACTGCTGCATTTCTCCACAAACCTTGTAGTCCATGGAGCTTACATCTGTACTGTTTGAGGCCACAGTTCTGGTGGAATGAATGCAGGCGTCTCCTGCTGTAACAAGCTGACTGGCGTGCCCGGTGTGCTGGCGCACCATATCAATGAAAGACAAAGAAATTGCATGAAATGTGCTATATCATGGGCAGGATCTCTTGCATCAACAGCACATCTTGGTAAAAAAAGCCACTGATCTTAACTCCAGGCTGCACAGAGATGAGGTCAGTTCAGCAAAGTTTTGATACGCTGATGGAAACCATCAGCGCCTGACTGAGCATAGAACGCATCCGCAGCAGACATTCTGGCACAACCTATGTCTTCCTTGATGCAGATGGCGCATCATTCTGTGTATTCCTGGGCATGGCTACCATGAACACCCTTTCACTGGTAAACCAAATGAAGACATTATGCGTGCTTTGCCTTACATGACAGTTTTTGCTATTTTCCTGCTTATTTTAGTTTTACTAGGTAAGGCTGCTAAACATTACAGGCACAGTAAATAATTTATACCAGGTCTTGTCCCATTCATTTCTGAGTCAAATAATGAAAACATTTAAAACTCGGTTCAGATTTGCCAAAGTTATGAACAAAGTGGCATGTTTTTTATTGGGACACAGTGTATGTTCTGATTTAACCCTATTAACGGTCATTTATTTGTAACATAATGTAAAAAGGATTCATATGTGCGTCATGCCCAGCAAAGGGGTTAGTAAATATATCAGCCACTTGTACAATAGCACTGTAATGATGACTTGAAGAGTGTACTCATTTGCACTTTAGAAATTTCTCTCCTATTCAAAACAAAATGTTAGATAAAAAGTGCTGCACCATAGATTGATTGATGCATCACGCTGTGAAAAGTTCTGTAACAGTCAGCAAAAACAGCACGCAAAGTATGATTCTTAGAAGAAACAAAAAAGATTCTAGAAAAGTTAAGAATATGAAGATGTAAGAAGGAATCAAGTCTTGCAAAGATAAGAAAACTGTTTCAGTTTCAACAAATGATAAATTTACATATTAAAGAAATTATATACTAATTATTTTTAGATAAGCACATTAACACTTTCTTTTGTAATATTCACATGGTGGGTAAATCGTTTCACAAATTTTTAAAAATTAGTCCCTAACCACAATTTCCTCAACTGAGCTCTACTGTACACTTGCAAGTGGCCAATTTGTTTACTAGATACTAGCAAAATATGCACAAGATAAAAATATGCCACAGTCAAAATATTTTAAAATACTTCAACAGAGTGATTTGTCTAAAATGACTACCTGCTTAAACAGACTTATCCAAGTTATTTCTAAGCAGTAAAAGTTATAAATGTCGATTAATTCACAGTCATTTGCAATTACAATCACACTTGTATATAATTAACATATATGTTAAAATATATATATATTTAATCTAAAACAAGTTTTCTCAATTCCATTTGAAAGATATGTCAACCATTATTTTGACCAATAAGAATTTACATTTCTGATATGATTTGCTTAGCCAAGTCACTTCTAGTTATGACTAACACTTTTGTGGAAAAAGTTGATTTGAATAGAACGCTATCTTGCATCTATTCTAGTTTAACTCAGATAGCAAGAGATCAACGAGTATCATTTAAATATTATATCACGAATCTTTGGAACTCAGACACTTAAAGGAGCATACTTTGTCTCGCTGGTCGACCTGAAACACATTTGCAGCAAAGTTCATTTAACCTCAAAACTATAATCTGCATTTAGATATTATTCAGTAACTAAAATTCAACAAAACTATTCTGTTTACAATAACTAATCCTCCATAAACCTAACTGATAAGATAAATGTCACACACAGGTAAACTCTTGCAATGTCAATTACATTCAATGTAATTACTATTATGTTACAGGAAATCAGCCTACTTGGTGTTGTGTGACCGGTTCCCATCAGAACACTGAAGTTAAGCAATGTCGAGTGCAGTTAATACGTGGATGGGTGGCCAACCCGGGATTTCATTGTGGTGCCGGCAGCCAATCAAACCGTTCATCGCTTAGTAAAGCATTAAAAGAAATGAGTGCAGTGGAGCAGTGGTTAGTGCACTGGTCTCTGCCAATCTTGAGATCCGTGGTTTAACTCCCGGCCACAGCAGAAACTTTTTCTGTCCCGAGCACCCCCCAGTTGACTCAACTGTGATTGAGTACATCGGGTGTTAACTCGGTGGAAGGAAAGGTGGCGAGGGAAAGGCTGACAATCCGCTCTCATTCAGCTGTTGCCATGTAAAACTGAAGGTGCTAACCCTTCGGTTCTCCGACAGGCCTATGTTGGCAAATGGAGATGGCCTTTAGTTTAGAAGTAAGCTGGGAAGGTAAAACATGGGTCTAGAGAAAGTAATGGCAACCTACTCTAGATTAATGGCGTAAGCCACCTGCATTGCTGCTTGCTTAGTACACGGAGATCAGCGCCGGACCCTATGCTTGTTCGAGTATGGGTCTACCTTTACCTTCTTTTTTTTACAGGAAATAGCATCATAAAAGCACACAAACCTAGTAAAACAAATTTTGCAGCATTTTGAAATTTTGAAAGGCAGAATGTTTTGTTTTATTCCTTATAAAGTGTTAGAAAATTTCAAAAAGAAATAAAAAAGCCAAACAGCTATAGAAATACAGAATTTGGGTTAAATGGCTTTGCTAAATGACAGGAACAACGTCCAACTCCAATGCTAGAGTTACCTGCACCTGTTGATGTGGCTGCAGTTCGGCCAGGATCTTTCTGTAAAACAATTCCTGGCAGACTGAAAATGGAGGCAGCTGAAAAAGCAGAATAGTGAGTGCAATGCAAAATGCATTACGTGGCTATGACATCTATCATATTAATTCATGTACAGGGTGTCTCAGAACAAAACCCCAGCAGAAAACCTGATTTCTTAAAATTTTCTAAATATATTTCTATCAAATTTGCAATACATGCACACAGCACAGCACATATTTTCCCACCTTTCTTTATATTCTCATCTCATTTGCATGTAATTTTGTGAGAAATCAAAGTCAAACTTCGATTCTTACTACTCAGTCGCAGCGTGACAGGCCTAAATATCTGGCTTCACATAAATTTGGCTTCATGTCAATGTTGGTATGACGTTGCATTATTATGTGCACATATGATGTCATATTATTTTGCTTTTGCAAATTTTTAAAATTTCTTTAAATTCACAGAATTCGACATAACAAGAAAAGTTCAATTCAAACCTTCAAAATGGTTAAAATATCGAATGAAGATAAGATACGAATTCAGACATTGAGGGAGCTTGGCTACCGGCCAAGCCCCACAATGCATGAATTTGCATCTTATCAAGTCAATCTTCTGCAAAATTATCAACTTTAAATAAAATAATTATCAATAAATGTCTTCAAAAGAATTTATCATGTAGGCAACAGCGAATAACAGAATACACAAATATCTAGAAATATATATCTGATAAAAAAGCAAAGAAACATACTATCTGGGAGACTGTGGGCTGTGTGTCCTAAAGATTCAAAATATCGATTGCTCAATGCATCTTGTGCAGAAATTCTCTTTCGACTGTCATACTGAGAAAAATGCACAAAATTGTCCAAGTTAACTGTAAGCATTAGAAAGCTACTGGTACTAGACTTTTCAAAGCTTTGAGGCAACTATTTAAAGATAAGAATTTAATTAAAGAAAAAGTCAAATTTCTCTGATCTTTTGAAACATCTTAGTCAACATTATAAGTTCAACTCAGATGAAGAAACTTTATGAAACAAAAATCATCACTTAGTGGTAGAAATAATTATCTATCCATAATGTTAATGAATGTCAATACTTCCATTATACTAAATATTAAATCTTGTATATCATACAAATTGTTAAAGATAGATTTTGATTAAATCAAAATGAAAATCTTACCTGTAAGAAATTCGATAAAAGTGCAGTACCATCAGGATCCAACCTAAATTTTAAAAAATATAAACCATAAATATGACGCTCAATTTCACGAGAGCGTAGAGCTCTATATTGTACTGGTGGACAACTGTCACCTTCCTAATTTGTAAAAAAAATTATTCCTAATTCAGTTGCTCAATAATAATGATTACCTAATAAAATCAACATCAACAGCACATACAGCATTTATCCAGAAGCAAATAAAATCCAGAAAATGACCTTGGAACATATTTGACCCAGGGTTCCGGTCTGTGATAGCGGAAGCTGTAGACGGAGAATTCTTCGAGCCACGGTCCACTGGTCCACGTGCTCTCAGTTGGTGTTCCCAGCATCTTAACAATCAGGTGCAGCTGTTCATCGACAGTAGAACCTGGAAACAGTGGATGCCCAGATGCCATTTCACTGAAGATACATCCAACACCCCTGCAACCACAGCAACACAAATCTATACAAGAGCACAACTAACATCATTTACATTAGAAAACTACATCATTACAAGATTAACATTTAACCAATATGTGAAATGCTTAAATAATACAACCTTAGGTGCTTTTAAATATGCACAGTGTCTAACTTGACTGCTCTTTTCAACTGTGTCATAACTTCACTTCAGCTAATAACTATAACTAACAAATAATATCATCTATGGGAATTTTGAGACATCATACTCTGGAATAGAAAATTAACTTCTCAAGATAACACATTGGCTGGAAACTGTAAGCAGGTCATGTAGTTTATTACAAGTCCTGAACACTGATGATTGAAGCTGACCTAAGCCATTGCATAATAATTATTATTATTTAATTCTACACTTACCACATATCAATCTGTGTAGAATATTCGGTGGATCCTAAGAGAACATCAGGAGGTCGATACCTATGCATAAAAATACTCAGAACAAATGATGCATATTAAAGCTTCATGATTGTATCATTGACACAGACTCTCAATTCCTGTTATGCAACTAACATGTGGATATGAAGACTCTATTAGAGACTCACAAAAATCACAACCGCTTGCAATTTTAACTTATTGACCGCACATATGAATCAAACAACAATTCTGGATTATATAAACTAAAAGTTACCAAATAAAGTTTTCATGATTCTAATGAATATCTATTTAGGACTTTGTTATGGAATTCAATTAATTTTATGGAAATCTTTCTTAGCAACCTTTGTGCTCATAGGCAATTATTTTTAACCCTTAAACTACCAGATACTTTGCAACTATATGCAATGTAACCGAGTATATTCAGTTCCAGCAGTTTAAAGGTTAAAATTTTGTAAATGAAAGAAAAGCACAAAGTATACATAGTATCTCAAGTTACAGAATACATATCCAATGACTGACCACAATGTTACGACTTCATTTGAATATGTCTTTGTTGGTATTGATTTTGCACGAGCCAAACCTAGCAATTGCATTTGAAACAACTTGATAAATTATTCTGGAGAGGTCTTCTGTTATATTACGTAAACACAAAAAGAACCCTAGCAATAACCATAACAAAACATAAACGCACCCAGGCACCCTAACCAACGTTCCCTCTAATTTTTTTGGGTGCTGTGCAAAATTGTACTGGTCTGAGCAACTCAAAAATGCTGCCGTGCAAGGTATATATGAGATTTTTAAGATTTTTGAAATTTGTATTGCCTTGTCCCATACGCTAGTCAAGTGAAGACTGAAGACTGATGTCCAACAAGATAAGCTTTTCCAAAAATTACAATAAGACCTAATTAATAAAATGAACTTGAAATTTCTTAAAGTCGTTATAAGTAAGTCTTATTAACAAAACATCACATAATGTACAGCTTCATTGTCATCAAATTCTAACGCAAAAGGCAACGGTTTGCTGACATATTTTGCAAAAATCAAATTAATCGATTTCACTATACGTGAGGATGCGTTTAAGCTGCACGCTACGTTGCAGACAGAGTCAGGTAGTTCCGTGTTAACGTCTTTGTTTAGCCATTCAGTCTTAAATTTTATATATATATATATATATATATATATATATATATATATATATATATATCATCCTGATAGGCGATTTTTGCAATTTGAAAACATGATAATGAGCGTAACATCATGAATCCCATGGATTACAAAGAATAGTACTCAATTTTTAGCCAATGACAGAGGAAAGAAGACTTCAGCAGTTATTCACTACTACAGGGATACAGCGAAGTCTCAATTCTTCTTAAGTCCATGTAAAGAGTAACTATCGTTGCATTATGCATCCGATCAAAGAAATAGCACTTTCCATTAAGAATTTGTACTCAATTTATAGCCGATGATAGGCTTAAAGAAGACCGCCCAAAGTTTTACAACAAACCCTGAGTTATTATTTAATAAGTCCAGTTTGATGGTGCGGGGCCGAGATGTCCAGGGTCCAGATGTCCCGTTACCCAGAAGTCCCGTTACCCAGTTGCGGGCCCAGTTGTCCAGGGCCCAAATCGGTACCCAGTTATCACGGACCGATGCCGTTTAGACATTACGATGATTATTCACTAAAATATTTGAGACATTGACGAATGTTAGCTCCAACGCGATTTTTCATACGCTATTTTAAATTTGAGCTACATAATAAATGGAAGTTGGATGCAGCGTCAAAGCCAAGGTCAGAAGGCTTTTGCGCCATTCAGATAAAATTGTTTTATATCGCTTGATTTTGTTTAGACTTGAACTATCATTGGGCTAATTTTTGAAACTAATTTTCGCCACAAGTCCACAACTAGGCCTATTATTGCATGTTCTGTGATTGTGCTTCAAGTCCCTTTTTTGTTATAACGTTTCATCTTTGACTAATGTATTATCCTATAAATGCCACTCAAAAATCACTGCGCTACTCAAAAACTTCTGTGAAGTTTGCTGGCCTAAAAATATTGACAATTTTCAAAAGCTTTAGAGGAACGTTGACCCTAACCAATAGCCCAGATATTGTAGTAGACCTATTATCGGTAGACCAAAAGTCTGTAGGCGAATTGTCATAGATGAAAAGTCTGTAGACGAATTGTTGTGATACCGTGGATTGGACATTGAGGAGTGAGTAAGGGCGATACACGATATACATTGTGATGATATGGATTTTAAAATCTGTTACCAAAGTCTGCCAACTTTAGTTCTCCCTGCTGACCAATCAGAAGATTTTGAGGTTTCAGATCCCGATGCAAAACGCGTCTCCTGTGACAATAGGCTAAGCCACGCAGAAGTTGAAAGAGAAACAGCTACAATTACACACAAAATCAAAGTCAAATTGAGATGTCTTTGCCACCACATAAAGCCCTTTACCAGCTAGCCCAAACGCCATTCAGGCTGTGTTATCTTTCTTCATCCGGTATCACAGCTTGTTCAACTGAGAGGATAGCCTTTTTGAATTCTGGGGATTTCTACTAAATTACACAGACATATAAGACAGGAAATAAATTCAGTAATGATATTCCTACTCTATGAATTTCCACTTGACTACTAGATTTACTTCATATCAAAGAACATGTACAGCCACATATATGCATCCATGTTTTTGAGCAATGAAATTGTCAACAATTTCTCTCAGCTAAACAAAACTATGGAAGTTTTCCTATGACAAATCACATGATTAAGACAAATTCAATTAGCCACCAACCTTAACATTGTTCATACTGAGGAGATTGCCACATTCCTCCATGTACTGCTTCAAATCTTTTTCCTGAAAATAATCACATGTTATTATTTTCATCCTCAATGCTATTGATGTTACCATACTGTCTTACACAAATAATAAATCTGCAATAAGCCAATATTAAACCATGTGACAGAAATCAGGATAAAATCAATCATAATGAAGCAATTTGAAATTTCATTCTTGCTTGAAATTTTGACTACTGTATTATCTCAGGTATAATATGCAATTATGCACCAGCTTATAACACACACCTTTAGTTTTGAGAGTTATAATGTAAAGTTTTTAGTACTTATGTATATAACAGGAGTGGCCAAATCCATAGAAGGTGTCAGCCACAAATGACAATTTTCAAAAGCTTGGGAGCTGCACAGACACAATTAGACATGAAAATGAGGTTGTATTATCCAATTCTTTGCAAAAATTCATTAAATCTCTGCTGCTAATTTTATGATAAATTTGGCAACAGGCAAAATTATTACTGTTATGTGGCACTTGTATGCTTCTGTTGATCTGTTAATCTGCTCAACAAAATTTTTAAATTTTTGCGAGCTGCAGATTCTGCTACAAGAGCCATAGGCAGCTTGTGAGCCACAGTTTGGCCACCCCTGGTATATAATTACAATCAGTTGAAGTTTGATGCCAGACAAACCTTTGAACGGAGCACCTTACATAATAATTAAGGAAGAATTTTAAAAATCTGACTTTATATGCAGTCTAGTTTGTTGACATTTGTTGGTAACAGAGAAGCACGCTTCTTGCTAGCGATGTCACCAGCCATAGAAAATTTTTAGTGGCTCACAGAACTGACTTGGACAATTTGCAGTCACATTCGCAACACTCTAGTAACTGGCTAATAAGTTAAGATTATGAATTAACAAAGGTAGCAAACTTCATAAAACGAAAGCGACACTGTCGGTTTTACTTGTAAATTTAATTTACTAGTTCTAAACAGTCAACAAAATGATGTCAGCAAGAGCATAATTTACTTTAAAGCCAAAATTTTGTTGTGTGCCAGGTCGCAAACCCTAAAAGTAAGTATTCAATCCTTGAATGATAACGTAAATGCTCAAATGTCAATTGTCTAATGTTGTTAACTGTTTTATCAATGACAGTTTTGCAACAGAGTTCCTTCACCAAAAAAGCCAACGGTGCAATTTTAATTAATTGAAAATTTGAACATATTTTTATTGATCAAACAAAATTTGCGTTAAAATTTTTAACGGTGCTAATCTTTTAATCATGATTAATTCTTTAACGCGTTAACGTATTAGTTAACACGTTAATTTAACAGCCCTAAGAATTTTATATAACAAGAAGTGCAAAGATGTCCATGTTTAAGCTAATACTAAAATTGGATATTCAGAAATAGTGAGAAATCATTACCAAGTATTCAAAGACTAGAGTAAGCGAATTCTCCGTGTGGATGATGTCATGAAGAGTAACTATGTTCGCATGTCGCAAATCACGCAATAAAGACACTGCAGAGCAAAAACAATTAATTATAATAAATATATCAAAATCTCTTACATTTGGCATTGAAAATCTATAAATAAATACCAATGAAGTGCTAAAGATAAAAATCTTTTGACAATCATCCATGAACCTTTTACAACCTATTCCCCTCAGAACAGCATGACATAATGCAATGTAGCATTAGTATAGCACCTCTTATATTTATTATTATTATTATTATTGTTATTCTGACAATTTCATATAGTGCAATACGCATAGAGAAGGCTAAAGTCAAGAGTGCTTTACAAGGGACCCTAATAAGAGATGCTAAATAAAAATGTCTTAAGGTTTCTGGCAAACAGTTCAGGAGATGTCGCCCTAGTCAAGTCCACCAGCAGCGAGTTCCAAAGCAAAGGGTTGTCCCTTGAAACAGACTGATCCCCAAATTTCAACTTCATAGACGGGGATGGAACCACCAATTGAGAACGGCTGCTTGATCAGAGCTGCGAGCGCCAATCAGACGATTTGGGCTTGCAGACAAGAGCCAATAAGTAATGTCGAGACAGAAAGGGTCATTCAACGCCAGACATGTAAACCAGCAACGTTTTGGCCATACAAGGTGTCCAGAAGACATTTGGGCCAATTAGCAGGAACAAACTTTGATTTCTTAAAAGATTTCCTACATATATTTTTATAAAAATTGCTACACTTGATTAACTTAAATATTTCCCAACCTTTCTGCCAATTTTCATCTCATTTGCATGTAAGATGGCCATTTTGTGAGATATCAAAGTCGAACTTTTGATTTTTACTACTCAGTCGCAGCATGACAGGCCTAACTATCTATAGCTTCACATAAATTTGGCATTTCATGTCAATTTTGATGGTATTAGTAGCAGTTTTTGTTGTTGTTCCAGTAGTAGTAGTAAAGTTTAAATGGCAATAAAATTTGGTAAACATGTTTTTAAACTCACAGAATTAGACATAACAATAAAAGTTTGATTTAAACTTTCAAAATAGGTAAAATATCGAATGAAGATAAGATGCAAATTCAGACAGCATAGGGAGCTTCCATTTTGGATACCCAACAATTTTTGCAATTAAGGTTAGGGTTATCCAATTATGTCCGATAACCATCTTGAACAATTGTGGTTTAAGCTGAAATTTCTAGACAATCAATAAAATTTTGTCTGTTGATTGGGTAAAAAATCGAATTTTGACTTTGATATCTCACAAAATGGCTACATTATATGCAAATGAGATGAAAATAGGCAGAAAGGTGTGGAAATATGTGCTTAAGAAGTATGGAAATTTTGATTACAAATATATTTACCCAACTGATTAATAAATCATATTTTTTGCTGCTGTAAACCAGTTTCATATACACCCTGTACATCCGGAGCCAGTGAAGGTTGTCTCATAATAGCGGTGTCACATGCTCATTCCACCTGCATCAAAGATCAGACGTGCTGAAATGTTTAGCACCATTTGAAGACGGTTGAGCTGGCTGACAGGAAGCCTGAGTAAGATACTGTTACAATAATATCCACTCGTGATAGAAAGAGGGTCTGAACCAGTTTAATCACGTCTGGTAATGGCAGGTAGCGGCGAATCTCCCAGATCCTACGTAACTGATAGTAACAAACAACACAAGACCAGGCCCTGAATGCACCGTGAACGTGGCAGGACCAGCTTTAGACGTTCTTTCTCTGATGCCATTGACCTTGTTACCCAAAAACTGGTGGTAATCGTCAGCTGTGAAACAGAAAGGCGGATGTAGGCTCTTGTCACTGTTTCCCAACAGAGTATTCAATCAAGTGTTTCCAGGTCTGTTTGATGATGAGTTCTCTGCCCCAAGGCAAGTCCATTAGCTTTCACACCATGTGGAAATGAGCAAGGTTGTTATTGTCTTCCTCACTTGAACAACTTGTGGTGAAGTAACTAGGGTCAGATCCGAACCCATTACCCTTCAAATGAATGCAAGATTCTTACCATAACTCAAACATGACCCCTTAACAGCATACAACACGTAAATTCCATTCAACTTGACATAGCTTGTAGCTCAATAAGAAATCACTGCAAACCATGACAAATGTGTCATGAATGAATGAAAATAGACAAAACATCTGCACTGCATTAACAAATAAAAATGCATTTCACAAAATTCAAGGATTTTCTAAAATTCCTCTCAGAGCTTGAAGATTTCTGCAATTTCAGTTTTAAATGATAGTCAGAAAGACAGGATATGTTCGGAGGACACCAGTGCAAAAATTGTGTTTTTTTACTTATGGTCAACAGAGACACCACATTAAATCACATGACAATCACTAAAACACAACAATATCTAAACAACCAGCATTTAAGCTTAGTGCACAAATAATAAATCATACATGTATAACACAACACACACGAACAGATATGTGTAATTATATGCAAACAAGTCTCTAAATAAACTCATATATATATATATATATATATTCATTCATATACAGTCATTGGCATACATATGTGAGTGTGTACACAAACACACACGTCACAAGTTAGTCCATACCTTCTCTGATTGCAGTACACGGAGCTCCTTCTTCATGTTCTAAGCGGATCTCTTTGAGTGCAACAACCCTGTCAGTCAAACGACTGATGCCCTTAAAAACAGTTGCATATGTTCCCTGCACAGCAAAATATACAAAGTAGCATCAACAGACACAGGAAAATGAGAAAGCAACTAACCTAACTGCCTGTAATATGTAAGAGATCATTTCCTGATGAAATTAAGCAACAGCAACCTTCATTAAACGCATCTTACACTGTCTGACATCAACAAAGGCAGCCTCAGTCCTATCTGCTCAAAATTGATAGCCAAAAATTATTAATCTAACATTTACTGGATGTATCCATGATCTAACCACTAACCAAATATTTAGCATAGAATTGCTGAATGTGACCTAGATCAAAGCAACCTGCAGTAGGCTAATAATGCCATCAATCAAAAATTTAAAAAACATTCCCAAAATATTATTTAACAAAAACAGCAAAAATCCAAACATTAACATACTTCTTATATGATCCAGCAATAGCATCACAGCAGTGGTCACAATTCATTTAATTGCTGGATCATTTCTGCAGGTGGATACACTACCTGTTTCTGATCTGCTATGTCACATTTAACTGCTCTAAAGACGTTGTAAAGTCCTTTTATAATAATTTCTCCTTATAAATATGTCTCTCCCCCTCATTAATGCCACCTGCTTTGCCGTTCAAATGGTATGCTAAATGCTAAAGAAAGAAGTGCCGGTAAAATTAAGTCCTAAGTAAAAATGAGAAAATATTTATTTAAGTTTGGAATTAAGGTTGCTAAGACCGCTGGTTTTGAAGGACCGGTTAACTGCTCAAAAAAGACCGGTTAACCGCTCGTTAGCGGCAGTCTGGTGTCGTGCCAACATCAAAGCACTTTGATGCCGCCGGCGCCTATGCCGGCGTCCTGTGCAGCTACAACAAAGAATTTTGATGTTTTCAAATTGAAAATACGGTTAACCGGTTAAAGTTAAAAGGACCGGTCCTTGCTCTTAGGACCGGTTAACCATTAACAACCTTATTCAGAATAATATTAAATTTTACTGTTTTCTTTACCTTTAAGGTATTATATGAATATAATATGGCTCCTAACTTTGTGGAAAATTCTGAGCCAAAGTGCCTAGTTTACATGCAATAAAAATTTGGAGATGATAGAAAAAAATCAAACTACAGATTTGGAATCAGCACACTTGATTTAGTATATGGCACATGAAACATTTCAAGTAACAGACAAAAAGACAGGTTTTCTCCAGTGTTATGTAAAACCAGGAAAGCAATCACAATGCAAAATTTTTTCAAGATTCTCTGACTAAAAATTTTATGCTAGAACACTTTCTCTAACAAGATTAAGTCCCCAGAACACAAATCTATGCAATATTGTGACATGACACAATGTTCTTTGCTAAACTCTTATTCTCATCAAAACGGCTCAGATGAAACAGTGCTCATTCAGACATATATGACTATAGCCTAAAAACAAATAGTCTTATCACTGCAATACAGCAAATAACAAGAAGGCAAAGGATAATGCTCACCTCTCCTAGCTTTTCTAGTTTTGTGTAAGATTCCAATTTTCCAAAACCAATTTCAGACTAAGCAACAATACAGAACATCTACCTACAGTAAAATTTTATAGACATGCAGCACTATACAATATCTGGTAGCATTGCAATAAGCATTGCAATAAGCATAATAAATAAAAAGAACAAAATTCATCAACACATGGAACCAGCATTTGTTGTGCATGTTGTGACCATATCACCCCTCTAACTCACTGGCTTAAAGTTTGAGAGAGAATTGAGTATAAACATTCTCTTTTCATCTACCAAGTCGATAAACCAGATTGCTCCAGAGTACCTTCAGGAATATTTTGTGCTACCGATAACATCACGAAGGTTGCAATTGTCCTTGCGCTCTGATGCTCAAAGTCTTACAAAGATACCTCACTGTAAAACATAATTTGGTTCCAGGCCATTTGCAGTGTCAGGGCCACAGATATGGAACAATCTACTGATGTCAGTGAAATCATCAAGTTCTCTGTCATCCTTCAAGAAAAACCTAAAGAAAATCTGTTATGAAAATCATATGCTTTTCATATTCATATGCCTGAGATGGTATTCCATTCATTTTGTTTTCTTTTTTATATGATTACTGTTATTTAATTTATTTGTATAGCTGGGCTCTGTAATGTGCCCTTGTTGCTGCCATTTGATAACATGGCACACAAAAAAATGCCAGTTTAATAAAAAATAATAATAATAATAATAATAATAATAATAATATAGCAGTCCTATTAGAAGCACTATTCAATATACCAGTATCACTGAACTATAAGCACAAATCAAATATCCATTTGAAAACAGAATGAAACTTATGCAATTATGCATGCGAACAATTAAACAATTATTATACCAAATTATTAACAATAAATATATATATTTATAAATAGACATGAATCAATGTGACTCTGATAAAAGATGCTGAAGGAAGCAGCAACAGTACCTATGGCTGGAAGATGACTGTGGTTGCCAGAGGAGGGAAGGAAGGAGAGAGACAGAGATAATAATAATAATAATAATAATAATAATAATAATAATAATAATAATAATAATAAGCAGTCCTATTACTATTCAATCTATATATTATATATATATATATATATATATATATATATATATATATATATATATATATATATATATATATATATATATAGAGAGAGAGAGAGAGAGAGAGAGAGAGATTAAATGATCGAGGAAGAAGTCAAAATTTCTGCCAAACGATCAATTCTGAATTCTGATTTCCATTATTGCGAATTCTAACACAATGATACGTCAACCTCTTAACTGCGGTCGCCATTTTAAAACAGTGTGCGCCAATCATTCGTCAAATGGGAGCGCCGTTTATAAACGTTGCTTAACTTCAGCGTCTGTTAGGGTTAAACAATATTTCAAGCAAAAAACCCTAACCCTAGGGTTAGGGTTTTTCAGATTGCAAATTTTTTTTGCAAAATTGTCATTTCTCTGAGCAATGAGTGCTCGAGTTTGAGATATGATAACTACCCCAAATGGGGACCAATCTTCAAAATTTTTGATCTATTCTGTTCCAATGACACCCCCTACAACTTTGCCACTCAGCCAACTTGGGTCACCACTGGAAAATTTTTGCTATTGAGCTTTGAACAAAATTTTAGGGAGGGGTCCTATTTTAGGCTGTAGAGTGGACCCTATTCCCAAATTTTTTAATTTGGCATGGATGGATAGAGAGAACAATAAAATTGCTAAACAACAGTGCAAACCTCATTTTTTAAAGCTTCCATATAGCCTGAAATATAGTAAATTTAAAAAGTACATGTTCACAGTTCATGTGCACGCTTTTTCCAAAATTAATTACCCAGAATGGTGACGTCTCGTAAAATTTAATTCCCCTGTTAAAGGGTTAAAAACATTCAGTCAGATGCAAATGAAGGACCTTTGGTTCAAATCTGGCCTCATTAAAACTCATTATGAGATGCCCATCCCTTACATTCTAATGACCCTAAACAGCTGCAAAGATCATCTCTTTAAAAAAATGACAGGATAAAGCAAAGCTTCAATTTCTGGATGCTATACAGAACAAGCCTGTGTTGGAAGTATAAATGAAACTAACCAAAGATGTTTTGCGAAGTCTTCGATTGATTGGTCCATCAAGAGTTGGACTGATCGTCTGTTTGATAATAAAGCTCTCTGGTAGATGAATGTCCGCTGGAAGAGATAGTCGCTTGTTAATGTCCTGTGTTAAAAGTTGACAGTTTGCAACAGTGTAAACCAAATTTAATGACAATAGACACATGAGCAAAGATATGTTATAACTAAAAGCCAGATCAAATATCATCCTCCCCACAAGTACTCATGCCAACAAATAACCACGTCTTTCCTCTAGAAGTGTTTACAAAGCACCACTATCTAACTAACTAACTAACTAACTAAAAAGCACCACTGTGACAAACACCAAAGATTCTACAACAAGACATTTCTCTGTAAAACAATTTAGACTTCTGAAGCACCATTAGCATATATGGATATCAGTAACAAATGCCAAATGGTCACTACATCTCTTTAACAAAAATCTGAGATGATAATAAAAATAAGAACAGCAAAAGCCTAAAAGCTTTTATGTGTCAATTCAAACAATTTTTGGAAAGTTCCAGGTCGACCACTTCAGAAAATTAAGAAATTTACAAGAAATGTTTCCCAAACATCTAAGTGAAAGTTTGCAAAGTTTTAGCTAACTCTCTTAAGTAGTTTATCAGATATTCATCTTTTATTATACCTAGGGTAGGCTGTTTTTTTGGTGTTTCACAACAGCCGCTTAAGTTTTCCACAACTTCAGACTACTACTACTAATATTATTATTATTGAAAGTTAGGATTTATGTGGTAAATTGTCCTAAGAGGACTGCTTGAACACATTACATAGTTCATGAATAATTAATATAGGTCAGGATTTAACAGAATAGCTGATCTCGAACAGACAAGTCTTCAGTCGCTTCTTAAATATTTCCAGAGAAGGTGATATTTGAACTCTGATGGGGAGGCTATTCCAGGCTTTCGCCGCAGTAATCGGAAAGGTGCGATTGCCGGCAGTGGCAAGGCGTGTGTGCAGCACGAGGAGTGCTTCAGTGGAGCCAGATCTCAGACGCCTTCTACTGTCTATATCTGCAGACCTCTATAACTACTATACTATAACTATAGTATAATACTAGTTAATAATAATAGTTACTATAACTTCAGTAATATCACAGCTAAAAGGTTTTAACTTTCTGACATTGTTCACTACTAACAGTAGTCTATAAAATACGAGGAAAACTTTGAAAATTAATATAAAATCTTAAACAAAAAGTACCATCACAGATTTTAGATATATTGTAGTATTGAATGTGCTCTATTTATTGATACCCTTCACTTTAAGCTGCAACCTGTCCCACATGACCATTTTCACACTCAAAACCAAGACGTCATAGGCTTTTGGACACATTTTTAGACCCATTAGAAATTCAGGGAGTAACAATATGAGAAATCTGTTTGCAGTGAAATAAAAATATAGCTACTGGACAAATTAAATTCCTGGCTACACTGCTGCCCTTCACGTCTGACTCTGCTGAAAGTTCTGCCGCCAATGTTCCCTGCCTTTCAACCTCACCAGCCGCCTGCTGCATCTTAGGGCAGAGTGCCATCCAGTCACTGGGCACAATAACCGCATCCAAAAGCCCACCCAGGTCATGGGTTGGCTCAGTTACACACTGCCACAAGTCAAACATATCCAGGATCCAGCTGAAATTCCAGCTCGCACTGTCCATGTGCTTTTTGAAGGGTATATTAAGGTCGCCTGCAAGACAGCATCGGCAGCTGTACATTGCAAGCAATTCAAGGAGGGCAATAAATTCCTCGAAAAACTTATAGGCTGGGATCTGATTGGAAGATAGCAACCAGAATCATAGGTCCATGTTAGCCTACAATCCAACACCATAGATGTTCAAATGTTGTCAGTTTGAGCCTGGTGGTCACTTTTCCAATGTTAGTTTCCCGCCTTGAGACAATCGCTAATCCACCATGATTGACAAAATTGGCCTCCACCTGATGGGAGTCACCAGTAATAGGGCAAGCAGCTTCCACGACGTTCAGACCCGAGCCATGTAGCCTTTTAATGGTGACAGAGTCTGAGTCCTCATGCCAGGTCTCGGTCAGGATGAGTACGTGTAGATGATGGTCCTCAAACAGGTCGACCACGTTTTCAATCTTTGTTTCCTATGTTCCCGAACGTTCTGGAGTTCCGATTTGAGTTCTCTAGATTGAAAGTTAAGGCGGTGTTGGATCCGCGGGTACAAAAGTGGCGGCTGAGCACTCCAGCTGTTGCAGTCAACCTGCTATAGTGTTCCATCCTTAGGTTGTCTAAAAGAATGAGAAGATATGACTCTGTAGTTTGCATCTTCCCCATTGGACCCTGTGACCAACCCTCCAGTGGGTCAACCTGAAGAAAAGGTGCTCCAGGCTATGACAAATGTTTGCTGTGGGGTGCCCACGCATGGCTAGTCAAAGTCTGAACAGTTCTTCACTTGAGTGCAAGTGCATGTTAATAAGTCAACACAAAGTCCACTTAGCAAGGTCTTGACTAAACACAATGGCTGCCAAAGAATTTCAAGTCTGATTAAAGACACAACAAATGATTCAGCACAGGATGCATCAAGGAGACTCCTTGGTCGACTTGATCTGTCACAACCCCAAAGTCTCTTCAGTCAGCCACCACACAGTCCTCTCACATGATAAATCCAAGAAAAAGTCGAAAATTAAACAGCAGGCACATTTACCTGCGGGCATCTCCAAAGCGCCCCTACCGATTAAGTGAACAAGTGGAGACTTTCTTGAAAAGCAGATAATAAAAGGAAAATGTGAGGGACTAAGAAATTGTGAACGACTGCATTTGATATAAACCAACATTGTAAAACACAGAAGCAATATTAAAGGATGTTAGTGAGATTGACAGCACACAGAGACAACTGGAAGCAAATTATCTAACCAAGTCAAAGATGACTGAAGAAGAGAAAAGAACAGTTAGTTAGCAGGTGACATTTGAGAAAAGAGAAGAAATTCAAAAATCAGCATATAAAACATTACAAAAGTATATATAATAGTTGCTATTAAGCAAAAGTCATGGTTATAGATCAACATAAGCAAATGCGTTTTAAATAAAGAACCATCTGTCACCTCATGAGTCCACGTTCGATGTCTGTGACGAAGCTTGATGGGAGAGAATGCTTCATCAGAGGCAGCAGAAACATTCTCACTTTCACCATCAGAACGAAACAGTGAATTTACAATGTCATGATTTGCTCCTAAAAGGAGTAATGACATCAGAATAAATTTTAATTAAGAAAAACTAAGCAGGGATCAGTGTTAAACCAAATCTGATTTTAAAACTCTTTTGAGGCAGAATTATATCAACACTATGGCTTAGACATCGACAAAAGTCGATATTTGCCCTGAAAGAGTTAAATGTATTGGATAATAAAATTAACAAACAATTATCATCATCAATAAGTCGCCCCTGAATATGCATTGTCCTTGAATGTAGGTCTCCCTGAGTATAAGTGGCATATAAATGGTGCTAGACTTGAAAGTGCAGGAAGTATCATCACTATTGTACCAAACCAGTTGCTATTCAACTTGCAAAAGCTCCATGCATCCAGAATTCCATTATTATTATTAGAGCTGTACCGATTGCACATTTTGCCGATTGTTCCGATTACCGATTGTTCCGATTGTCAGGCAACCGATTGTCTTGCCGATACCGATTGTCTGTCTAAATCTCCAAATCTGGTATTTTTAATGATCATGCACTCAAATAATATACCATAAAGGCGCAGCGTAAATGCACATGTCTTATATGCAGGTGCAATTCGAGACCTGCCAAGAGACTCAATGCAGAATGTGTGTTTAATCATTAATGAATATGATTTTGTCATTAATACTTATTATTTCAAATTTTGGATGTCTATATTCACATTGTAATCTACAATTTTATATCTGAAGTTGTGATTATGAAATTATTCATTCATTAAAATTTAAAACCACAAGTGGTAGTCAGATAGAAGTAGGCCCTAACTTATTTTGTACAAACTCCGATGGCCTGAAGCTGAAAGTGTTCAATTAATACATTTCCAATAACACTATAATTATTAATTAAATATTCTTATATTCTTAAATTTTAACTTAAACATAGGTTTATCCGTTGTTTAGACATTTGTATTTTTACGCAGATATTTTATTTATTATTTGAGTCAAATATATATGTAACGTATATCCTATTTAAGCTGTTATAACTGTATGCATTAATGTATAAACTAAATTTGTATTAGACCGGTCGACAACGTGCGAGTTTTAAAATCAAACTGGCAGCCCCATCCACTGTCACGTAAGCCCATCTTGATTGTGAACGTCTTGCCAGAAAGACGGCTAATGTTGAAACTTGAAACATCGACACGGGCAGTTAGCTTTTCAGACTAGTAGGTTGTAACAAGCTAAGTTACACAAGCTACACTAATATTCTAATCATCGAATGCATCTGATTAATGACGACGAAGTCAGATAAAATCATCGGACCTAATCGTCTCCGACCGAGGGTGAAGAGATGCCGAAGAAGTCAGATCGGACACTAATCGTCTCTTAACAGATGTTATATCTGACAATCTGGTTGACATTAACTGGGAACCGACTATCGAATGCAGGATTCAATATAATTCGGTCCTCCTCGTCCCTCCCTTCATTGACAGTTCTACGAACTCACAGCCGCCACCGACTCCCCAGATGACGCCAGCACCACCCCCAAAGGAAGCGACCAAGGAGTCTAGAATGCCAGAGGGCGACACTCACCAGTCACCAGTCCCCACTCATAATGGCACGCAGAAAAATAATTGGCACCCATAACCGATTGTTCCGATTACCCTTATAATCGGCCCGAATACCAATATTAAAATTAATCGGTATCGTGCCGGATTAGCGCTCGATTACCGATTGTTCGATTGTCCTAATAATCGCCCGACAGAATGTTCGATTAATCGGTACAGCTCTAATTATTATTATTACTATTATTATTATTATTATTATTATTATTGTTATTTAGACAATTTTTATAGTACAGTATACATAGCCAAGGCCAAAGTCTGCCAGAGATGTTGCTAAAATTCTTAAGTTTAGCCACTTTACATTTATCGTTAATTCCAATTGCACTTTAAGTTGTTTGATATCACCATCTCAATGGAGAATGCCCACAAATGGACAGGGTTGAAGTTTTTCGGCCAGTTAGCATATAAGTTGTTTCGAAATATAGGTCGTACCCGGAAATCCTTATGTAAAAAACCGTGACTTATAATACGGGAAATATGGTAATTATTCTGGGCATTTACATGGCATATAGAACTAAAATAAGTTCTAACATATTGTCCAACATGTATCAAAATGGTCATATACATCAACACAACCAATTTCTAAATGACCAAAAGTGCATAAAAGGATGCAGCAAGAAAGATAAATAAAAATAAATATTTGAGCAAAACGTGCGAAGAACTGGAATATATATAAATGTATGTATGTATGTATGTATATATATATATACATATATATATATATATATATTAGAGTTGATCTCGTTAACGATAACTAAAATAATCGTTAATGGAAGCTAAAGATTTTCGCTAACAATAACTGTAACTATAACTAAAACACCACTAAATAACTGTAACTAACAATAACTGAAATGCTTGGTTCAATAACTAATGAGCAGCATAATACCAATATAATCAGCTGGTGCTACATGCCAATGATGATAGCAAGTTAAGATCTTGGTTTAGAGTTGTAATATAAAATAGATTTGAATACACAAACCATTTTCAACAATGGAACTATGTTCCTCAATGGTCATATGGTCAGTAAGATCAGACAAATGACCATCGACACTATATGACCGATTTGGTAACCTCCACAGTCGTCGTTTTAATCGCTTCAATGACAGCTTCTTTTGTCTATCAGGTGCACAAAGAAATAAAATTAATAACAACACAGAACTAACATGTACCAAACTCAATAAAATACAGTAAAACAGAACTCAATTAATCTAATTAATTGCACAACTCAGCCATCAACATATATCAAGAATTTGTTTTATAAAAGTTGTTCTTAAGCTTATTTTGTGGTTTTTGTAGTATTTCAAGTCTTTTTGAGGCATTGCAGTGTGAGCTTTGTGAATTTTATGGCAGTGAAACTAATTTTCTTTGCCTCCCCTTTTCCATCTCTGGTGTGTCCTCCCTTGGATATGAAAGCATCTGGTAACACACTCTGCTAACAGATGACAAATAACTGACGTTAAAGGGTTGATAACAGTGAAAGTTTAAGGTCTAAACCAGGGGTACTCAAGCCGCAGTCCCTGGTCCACAGTCTGGACCGCAAGACTGGTTCTTGTGGACCACCACAGCTCTTTGAACAGATGTCTTATGTATTTCCGTCGTAGTACACGTTCCAGCTTTATTACAGCCTTTGGTCACTCAGTAATAAATCATGATTAAAGTCCTTAAATATGCACCAGAGCTCATCTTCTATTTCTAAATTTGATCAAAATTTCTGTGACTGGGGCTCTGCCCCAGACTCCATTGCTATAAATAATCACCTTGAAAACGTTTTCAGGTTGGGAATTGCCATTAGCCTGTCATAAAGTATAAAATTTATTATTTTTATTATAGTTCTCATTTTAATCTGTTGCCTTCAGGTCACATTTTCATCCTCCAGCTGTGTCCAGCTATCAACTTCTCCATTACATCTCTCCAAAGTTCTCTGTCCTTTGCTATTTCTTCCATGAAGTCATTCGGTGTCTCATGATGTATTCTAATGTAATGTTGTAGACTGTAGAGCATTGGTGATAGGATACATCCTTGTCTAAATCCTGTTTTGATTTTGAACCACTCAGTTTCTTCTCCATCAATTCTGATACATGCTAGAACTGTGCTGTATCAATTTTCAATTAGCCTGATTATTTTGGCAGGAATGCCATATTTCCCCATGAGTTTCCATGCTCCTTCTATCCAGATAGAGTCATAAGCTTGAGCAAAATCGATGAAGCACATGACCAAATATTCATTAAATTTTTGTTTTTTCTCAATGAGTTGTTGAAGGTCAAAGATTTGGTCAGAGCATCCCCTTCCTTTCCTGAATCCACACTGGTTTTCCCTGAGAGTTTCATCCACTGTATCCTTTATTCTGTTTAACATGACTCTGGTGAAAGCTTTCTCTGGTACACTTACGAGGCTGATTCCTCTGGTGTTGCTGCATTCCTTTCTGTCTCTTGTCTTCCGTTACCTTGGTGCACTTATAACAGTCTATTAAGAGGGCCCGTATTCACTCGTAGTTACCTACTATGTGCTGTAGTAGGCATAGGAATAATAAGACTTCCCTTATAGTTAGTGGACCCTCATGAATGATGAAGACGAAATGTGGACCGGCTTCAAAAAAGTTGGAGTACCCCTGATCTAAACTCTCTTTCATCCATTGCGGTTGTTTTCGTGCACACGACAAAAACGCACCCATTTCTAAATATAGACCCTTTTTCATGATTTAGAGTTACTCCAATGGAAGCTAACATGGTTTTGCTTCTAAGCCATGCAAAAAAACTGTTTATTTTATGAGCTTTACTGTGAAAATATATCAATTTATTGGTGAGATTTGTAGTACTTTGGGCATTAAAATTTTAAATACCAATTCATAAATGGAGGCAGAAGCTTTATTCGACCAAAGAAGTTTTGAAAGCGATTGAAAATGGTAAATTTGATTACATGGATATTTCTGAACCTGACGACAGTGAAAAAAATTCTGCTAGGCAGTACCAAAAAATGAAGTTTGTGAACTTTTTTTGACAAGTGTAAAAAATATTATGTCGTAATTGCTTTGAGACCTTTCACAAGATCTTCCCAAAACTAAAATGACATTTTCTATAATTTTTAATGTTTATTACACAATGTGTACATGTTTAAGATATTTTACTGACACTGTCTTGTTGCTGAAAAAATTTTTGATGTACGTCAAATTCAAATTTTTATTTTTTCATTTTAATATCTTCTTATGAAATATGAAGAATGTCACTGCAAATAAAACTTTTTTTTCATTTGATATAGATAATCTAAAATATATTTGATATATATATATATACACACATATATATATACATATATATAGTCAATATTGTTATGATATTGGATTTAAAATATTTTAGGAAACAGTTGAAGGGTAAAACTGTGAAAACAACTAGGCTGCCAAGAGTTTAGAGTCCATCACACAAATTTTAGGTATGAATTAGTCCTCCCCATGCCACATTTTGTCACAAAGGTATTAGCACCTTTTAAAATGAGGTCACAAACTATCGACCCCCTTCAACAACAAAACTGTTATTGGCGAAAGATAATAATAATGCTATTAATTTGATTTATGATTTACTTCTTCACATGCAAAACTATTAACAGTTTGCAAAAATTATGACTAATTGTTTCTAGTCCTCTTGGACCTGCCACGGTGATGAGAAGTGAGTGTCCATTGGGCACACTGGAAGAGTGCTAACAGGAACAGAAAGTTACAATAATCTATATTTATTAGTATTTACTAAAACAAATATAAAATTTAATATGTGATGGCACAGTATTGTACCTTCCCCCCTCTCCCCTACATCACATGACGTCACAGCTTGGGGAACCCCTTCAGCAAGTGACGTCATATATGGATGACCCTTAATGACCAGGCAATCATTATACCAGATAATCCAATCATTATTTTAAACTGTGCCCAGCAATAATAATAATAATAATAATAATAATAATAATAATGTGACTTCAAGTCTTATGTGCCCAGGTATTAAAGGTGCACTTTCAGAGCATAAGTCAGTCATCGGTGTAAATCAAGAATTTTCAAATAACAGTTTTCCACGAATCCAATAGTGCCAGTACAGTGTTCACGGACACCTGACACAAAGACACTGTTTATAGTTATATTACTCTTCCACTGCCTCACATCTTAACCTCAATTAAAATAGGTTGCTTGCTATCAACGGGTGGAACATTCATTCATTCCTCCGCCAAGGATCGCCGACGGTATTGAATCTTATCATCAGCGCCAGTGGGGCTGCGATAGGGCCTGGTGGAAATCTCAGTGATACTGACTCTACCCTGGCAGTCTCTGATTAGACTAGTGTCAGCCTTTCGGTAGATGCGCCGTAACCGAAATACCAGTGTACATAATAGCACATATACCAACATACAAACACGCTCACACAAACACGCTTTTTATTCCACCATAAAATAGGTTTCATCCTCCAATATAATGATAAAATTCACGTGTAAATTATACACTTTCAATTGTTTTAAAACACGTATGGAAAAGCGCCGCATGGTTGGAGTCGTCCTCCTACATTTAGGCTAAAATACAGACGATTTAAAGTTTAACGATCTTGACTTATGGAAAAATAAGAGTTTATATTGACCAGTAGCTGCTTAAACTACATCTTTGATGTCTCTATAGAGGAGACTTTAAAGTAAAAGTAAGTAAAGTAAAATCTCGTGACTTTTCTAGATATAGCGGCCTTTATCCACAGGGTTAGAGTGGAAAACAGCACAAGCCAGTAGTTGGCTCTTTTATTCAGGTTAGGCTTGGTCTCAGCTATCGTTGGAACCTCTTCCCGTGCCATAAACGGACTGAAACTTTCGAACTATTTCATGGATAGAGTTTACTATTGACGTTGAACTATTTCTGTTTACATTGACGTTGCTTTCGCTTACGTCTGCCATCCTTTCTCTAAGCAAACGCTCAAAACTCAGCAGAACTAGTGACCATACGTCCGTCAATTAATATTTATTCAATAAAACTGAAGAATTATTGCATGTTCAATCTATTTTCTATTGTTTCTCGGTTTTAGGCCGACAAACGATCGCCGACGCCAGTCAGAGACCGGTGCCACTGCCGCTATCTCACCTCTTCTTCGGCTCATCGACGACGGACGATGGAATCTCGGAGAGCGGAGTTTCTCCGACAGAACGCGACATTTTTACGGCGAATTTGATCTGTTCTACCTTTCTCTTTCTCCCTCTCAGTTTATCCGACCGTCACGGGCTCACGGCTGCTTCGACCACGACTAGATATAGACTCCAAGAGCCACGCATAGCATTATTAGCATTATGGCGCCAGTGTTTGACATTTGTTGACCAATTACAATTTAGAACCTATTGCTCGACTAAAACACCGAGTTTTCTTATAGGGGACGTCCGCAAGGATGGACAAGTGCCCTCTCATGAAAACGGGAACATTAACCCATCGCTCGACAAAAACACCACAGGCCAGTCTTATGCGGAGTAGGCTACTAATCAAAACGCTTTGACAAAATCTAAATGGCCCACACATATGGAACAATCTCCCTATTCAGATTAAAAATATACCTAACCTAACACTGTTTAAAAAGAGACTTAAACAAATAATTCTACAGGATTAGACAATTTTTTTAAAACTTTAATTTAATCTATAGTCTACCTTGTTACAGACACTTATATGCTATGTTTGTTAATTTTACTTAAATTCAAATAATGAAATTATAATTTCTTAATTTATGTTTGCTATCATTATAACATTTCACATGATCCATGATCCCGCCAGTAACCATTTTTTATTTCTTTCTCAACCTTCTGATTAGTTACAATGTTATTTTTAGATAAGTCCATAGGCTTATGTACATATGTTATTTTGTTCATATTTTATGTAAGTTGTGGAGAAATTATGGAGAAAGAAATAAAGATGTCATGTCATGTCATGTCAAATAGGCCTATATAATGTCTACTGCCTTGTAGTGCTGTTACGGTTAACCTAACCGAAACCGCGGTTTTTTGGTTTACCGGCCTAAACCAAACCGAAACTGCGGTTTTCACCATGCAAATTTGGACGTTTATTTTCCGTAGAGAATAGCAAATATAGGGTTGCCAGATGCATGGGTAGCCAAAGGAGGACAGAGCCAGACGAAAAGGAGGACAGAGGAGGACATTATATACATGAAACCAGTTGTGCAGTGGTCGTCCATAAATTACGTAACGCGGTTAGGGGGTCCAGCCATTTGTTACGAAGTGTGACAACGGGGTCTGAAATGTTACGTAACGCAAAAATTTAAGTGACCGTTTTTGGCTTGTCAGAGATTTTGAAGAGGAAAAAACAAGGATGACCTCTTTTTTTGCTTGTCAGGGTTTATCGAGAGGAAAAATACAAGGATATGAACTTTTTTGCTTGTCAAGACTTTTTGGAGGACGAAAATGGGGGGTCGGCCTGTTGTTACGTAATATCCCAGCCGGCACACCCAGAAGGGAAAGATGTGGGACCCATCCGGGACAACACGCGGGAACCATATGGGCTTCCCGGCGGTATACCGGTGGTTTTTGTCCGCGGGATCCAAACGGGAACCGTCTGGGCATGCCCGGCGGGATTTTCCAAATGGGTACCGTATGGTGAACATTGCCCTATCCCACTTCTGCAGTGGCGGCTCCACCGGGGGGCCCGTCCCCCTATTGAGTGCCTGGCCCCCCCCCCAGTTGGTGCCCTATCCCACTTCTGCAGTGGCGGCTCCACCGGGGGGCCCGTCCCCCCAGTTGGGACACTATACTTAATGCTACATACATTAAACAACAAATGGTTGGCCCCCCATGGTTAGAAGTTGCCACCCCAACGGCCCCCCCACTTGCCAAATCCTGGAGCCGCCACTGCACTTCTGCCCCAAAATCAGGTAGTCAGCTCGGCAGAATTCTAGTAAACTATAGTTATAACTATAGTTTACAAGAATTGTGGTGCCTTCTCACCTGAAAGCTAAAGGTCAACAAATTATATTGGTTGCCAATCTAACAATCTGAAAATAAAGATAATTTATTTTCAATTAGTGTATATACATATATAAAGTAGTATACTGTGCTGTGTGTTTAAACATTGAGCTTCAATGATCAGGTAACATTAGCCAATAGAAACTAGTGTTTATGTAAAGTCACATCAGAAATTGCAGGCAACTACTCTCGGTTGTTTGTAGTTGCTTTTCTACCACCTTCTCCTCTGTCTAGAATTGCCGAACCAGTTGGCCAATTCTTGCTCCAGTACTTTCTTACTGGTCTCTTTGGTTGACGAATTCAGCTTGACTGCGGCTTCAATAGAAAAAAGAACAAAATTATATCAATGGTCCAACTCCACTTGATGTTTGACAAATCCAACACTGAATAACAGTAAGGATTTTATATACACCATGTGCCAAGTAATGATTTCTTTTCTAACGATATCCAGCAGCTTTTTTTGCTTAACCGGACAAAAATATTACCAAAAAGAAGCAAAACACTACTTAATTTGAGATGATCACTGGAAAACTTAGTTTTGTAAAGTAGTTATACCAGAGAATCGATCTGTTATACTGAAACCTTTCCTATAGTTTGTCATTGTGCAAAACAATAAACGGAACCAAAGATGCCAGTATCGTTCTAATACTAAATTCAGTACACGATATGCACAGGCAGCTAAAAGATTCATACCATACAATAATTGGTAGAGAGATGGCGATTGGAAACACCGTTTGCCGCGCTGACCAGTTAAATTGTACTGCCTTGCAATGTCGCTACCTATCAGGAATTTCATGTTTCGACGACAAAGTCTCTTATGTCAATTCCACCATTGTCGCATAAGAATCTGAATCTGCAAGCAATTTCAAAAGTGTGATTAGTGAAATTATGATCCTATTTTCCCACACAGAACCAGAAACAGATTTGATCCACCCTCTGGGTCGTGATTAAGATCCACATTCATACACATAAATCCACAATTCCATTTCATTACCATGCAATGTTCTTCTGTTGATATGTCAGTTTGCCTAACTCGAAGCATTCACAACTGCACAGCTGTGCATGGATATTAGGCTAAATGTAATTGCGTCTGAATCCTATAAATCCAAAAGGCAAAAAGCCTGATGCCCATTGGTCTGTTAGTGCTGAGACCAAACTGCAGTCCTACCTAAGCTTCCGGTTGGCCAGGCTCACTGTATGACTGACGACCGCTTTTCCAACTAATCATAGCTACCACAAAGGAAACAATTGTCAGATTGCAATTCATGATCTGAGCCTGCATCAAAAATACAAAATGTTTGAAAAGGTTAATAATGTAAGATGGATAATAATCACACTTACTATAGCTGATCGTAGCGAGACATCAGTCACTCTAGCTTCAAGGTTGTCTACATCATCAAATGTACGTAGAGGAAACTGAACCCCATCTGGAAGCTCAGCTGACCCAGAACCAGAGATAATCTGTGCTCTAAGCAATGACTGCAGCATAGAGGAGTGAATGTGCAGCGTTTGTCTCATATCCTCCATTTTGGACAACATGCGCAGCAGTTTGCCATGTAGTGTGCCTCGTAATTAATCTGTCACAGCATAATTTCAACTAAATATATTGAAACATGAAACTTGTAGGAAACTGCAGTTTCGATTGTTAGATAATACTACAGGTCAATTAATATACCGCGGGCTAGAAACGATATAGTAGTAACAAAATAACTATGTTGTCACATAGATGATGGCGTTTGCATGCAAAGCTACTTATACCTAAGAATCCAGGTTCTTAAGCAAGTACATCATTCACATAAATGTGACTCAACATACCCTAAAAAGTTTATATACCATTTTCTGATAAGGTTTGAGTGGCTGATCGATGCTGTAGTCCAGAAGAAGCAGAATTCCTGGGCATAGCATTATTAATGGAGTTAGCAGTAGAAGAACCCAGGCCGGTGCACACCAGGAATGTGCGAGTTCAATGGCGTTGCCTGCATTTCTGAAGCCAGCGGAATTTCTGCATCATTAAATGACTCCGCAAGAATAGAAATGGCATCCGAGGGCAGATGATGCACATCAGCACTGCCTGAGTTCATGGGCAGATCACTGATTTCTGGAACAGAGGACTATGTGCAGCAGTAACCAATGTCACATCAGAACAGGCATCTGAAGTCAGATGATGCGCACCAGCACTGCCTGAGTTAACGGGCATATCATGGATTTCTGAAGCCGTACGAGTTGAACCGGAGTAAGGTTTGGCCATAGAACCAATTTCCTGAGTTGGACAAGGCCTGGCGCCAAAAGCTGGATGATGCATAACAAAGGCCTGGTGAAGTGATGATTAAAGACCAGCTAGACACGTGTGACTGGGCCACAGTGTACTGGGAACAAATGGACTGGCTTCAGTTGGACTGAGCAAAGTTTTGTATAGGTCCGGCGGAAAGTGGGCTTCTGGGAAATCAAAAGTTCTTCAAGTTTGAGAAGGGCCACAGACACTTCCGTTAAAACGAATTTGCGTGATTTTCTGGTAGTGGACACTGCTATTCAAGCCATACATGACATATACATGCAATAACCTGTTAGCAAATGACTAATGAATGCTGAAAATTGTACCTCCATTAACACGATATCAAACTCCAATAACAGAAGCCTACAATGCATTTACACAAACTATATCTAAAAATTTAATTTGAAAAGCTATATATTAGTTGTACATTAACTACAGTAGAATTACTTACTTATTTATGTGCTTCTTGACTACTGGTGCATTATCACTGTCACCGTGATCATCATCACTGACCAAACTTCCACTGGAATTGGCATCTTCATACTTTGTAGGTCTGAATATCAAACCAACAGCAAATGTCTAACTGTAAAAAAACTCCATTATTCACCATTACAGGTGGCAGTATGTAAGCGTCATATATGAAATATGGTAAATGAAATGTCACTATTTGCAGTCTGTCAAATATTCAGTAAACGAATAATAATAATAACAATAATAATCACACGCTAGCATGAAGTTTGGAGACGTCTGTCTAGGCAAGGTTAATAATATTAGTTGCAAGTAATTGCATGGGTATACGTCTGTCTAGCCTAGGCTAGCCCCGGCTCGCGGCGCTTGTCTAAGAAATTACCCTGCACCGTACGTATATATACGTTACCGCAATGCAGTTCCATCCATAGTTTCCTAATAATTCACCCATGGACAAGTTAGTTTTGATTATTTTTAGTCGCTAACTTATTTATCCCAGTTTAAATGTGCAAAAGTCAAATTTTTACATAACACTTACACGCACGCTTTGTTCCACATATACATTTACCGCCTTGCTGAAGTTTGCGTTCGTCAACAGATGTCGCTAACACCCGGAATGAGTGGATGACCCAAACGGGTACCGTCAATTGACCGGGGCTAATTACCGGCTTAAAACCGTACCAGATTCCCAGATATATGGAAGACGGGTCCCATGCGGTGGTGTCCGCTGGGATTTTAGGGGTCTGACGTTTTGTTACGTCGTGTTACGTAGGGGGGGGGGTCAAAAAAGTGCCAAAATCGCGTTAGCCTACGTAATTATTTATGTACGGCCCCAGGTCATCGAGTTGTATGACTGATGATGACTAGCCGTTTACTGTTTACAGACTCTGCGTTTGCTACTGGAAATGAAATTAACATTTTGACCATAGACTATTGCATAGACACTAGAGATAGAATGACGAGAGTCGAGTATTTTGGGACTTTGGACAATCGATATTGATATTATTAAAACGCTATTTTAATATCTATGGTTGGGTAAACTGAGATAACGGACTAAAACGTATGAAATTCGTCAATACCGCGAGAACGAAAATTGATAGCCTACAAAAGCTCAAAAAGGAGGACATTTTACAATTTTTAGCTTTGCCGGGAGGACGGAGCACACGGACCTAAAAAGGAGGACATGTCCTCCTTTTGGAGGACGTCTGGCAACCCTAAGCAAATACAATGCATGATTATGCGCAACTTTAAGTCATCTTCTCTTCTCAGTTAATGCGCTTAATTGTCAATAATTGCTGCATAAAGTAAATCTACATAAAATTTACATCACTTTCTCATAAGCAGTGCTGCTGACTCATCATAGACATGACACAAAAACGATGCCTTCTCTATTTTTTAACGCTTATACAGTAAAAGCTGTACATTCTAAAGATGTTAAAAACACTCTAGAGATGTTCAAAAACCGAACCGAAACCGCGGTTTTTCGGTAAAAACCGAACCGAAACCGACCGAAATTGCGGGAAGTGAAACCATAACAGCTCTATATATACTGCCTTGCCTTGAGGAACTCCTCCAGATTCCAGAAACTTCAGAAAGTCTAGCTGTTTAATGTTCTGGATGACTCTTACAGGTTGGTAAGACATGAACGTCCCTTTGTAAATCCATACTGACTGTCTTTAACGATGTTATGCCTATAGGGGCTGTCCATTAATTATGTCAACAATTTTTGACCCCCCCTTGTTAACAACTGTCAACTTTCAGTTACCCCCATAATTACGTCAAAAACTTTTGACTCCTCCTCCCAAGATCAATGGCAGGTCCCAATAACATTAAGGTTATTATTTTTGCGGTGATGGCCATTTTTCCCTGTTTTGCTCATCGGGTGTCAAATTTGGTGACCTTTTTTCCCTGCTTTTTCCATTGTAATATTAAGTAGTATTTCGTGAAATTTCCTATTTTTTGATTATTTGTAAAAAGTGAAATTGCAGTGTTGACGTCAACTTCTCTTGACCCGCCCTCCCCTGTCAACAACTGTCAAACTTTTTCAAACCCCTCCCCCTAAATTGTTGACGTAATTAATGGACAGCCCCCTAGTCCCTTCCAATATCTGGTCAAAAAACATTTGAGGCAATCATGGCTGTGCTTAATGCTGGAAATAAAAACATAACTTTTCTCAATGTCTATATCGTCCTCCATCCTCTTCTTACTCTGGCTTTCTGGCTGAATTTCAAACCCTACTTGAGCACTTAATCTCTCTACCTTCAGAATTAATTATCTCTGGTGATTTTAATTTTCAAATGGATACTGATTCAAACCAGACTGCTCAGTTAAATAGCCTACTAGATTCATTTGATCTGTTTCAGCATGTGGCTTTTCCAACCCATGATAAGGGTCATATTCTTGATCTTCTTGTTACCAGGTCCACCTCCAAAATTATTTCAAACGTAAGCCCAAATGAAGCATACTTATCTGATCACTTAGTTCTATCAGCCTCTATAGCATTCCCTCATAAGGAACCACAAATTTACACTAAAATTAATTTTCGACCTTGGTCCAAACTTGATATACAGGCTTTTAAAAATCACATTCTATTGTCTGAATTATATATGAACCCTTCAAACACGGTTTCTGAATTAGCGGACCAATTCTCGTCAGTATTACGCAGCGCTTTGGATAAGCTAATTCCTGAAAAAACAAAAATGGTTGCTGCTCGACCCACCAAACCTTGGTTCGATTCTAATATTGCAGATGCCAGACGCCGTCGTAGTCAGCTAGAAAGGCGCTGGACGTTTTCTCGTTTGCCATCAGATAAAGTAAAGTTTAGGAAGCAGTGTCAGCTTGTTCGCAAACTTGTCTCTTCAGCCAAATCAACATTTCTGACAAACCTTGTCCTTGAAAATTCCTCAAATCCTCGGTCACTCTGGCAATCACTGCATAAAATTCTACACAAGGACAAGGATACGGCTCTCCCAAACAACATTCATGTGTCTTCCTTACCTGACATTTCTTATGTACTTTTCGGATAAAATTGCTAAAATTCGGGGAAAATTTTCTAGTATTGCTTCAACTGGGTTCTCTCTTCCTGTCTCACCGCCACCTGTGTTTAGTTCCTTTCAATCTATCCCTCTTTCTGATCTTCACAAACTGATTTTTTCATCGCCGCCTACTCATTGTTCTCTTGATATACTGCCAAATTACATACTCAAAGAATGTTTTGATGTCCTTGGTCCAGTTATTCTGAATCTGATAAATCTTTCACTAACAGAAGGTTGCTTTCCATCTTCCTTTGCAAATGCTGTGGTCCACCCTCTAATAAAGAAATCATATCCCTGTGTCCAAATGACTTAGCAAATTACAGACCTATATCCAACTTGAACTTTTTATCAAAGATTCTCGAGAGAGTAGTTGCAAATCAAATTCATGCCCATCTGTCTTCAAATGACCTTTTTCTTCACTTTCAGTCAGCATACCGTAAATATCATTCTACTGAAACTGCTCTGCTCTCTGTCCACGATCATATCATAAATGCAATGGATGATGGCAAGGTCACTGCATTAATACTTCTTGATCTATCAGCAGCTTTTGATACTGTGGATCATTCCATCCTCCTACACCGTCTCCAACACTGGTTTGGTCTTTCTGATTCAGCACTGCACTGGTTCACTACTTATTTGAGTCCTCGCACTCAGTCTGTCTGCACAAATGGCACCTTTTCATCATCAGCTACTTTAAATTGTGGGGTCCCCCAAGGCTCTGTTCTTGGTCCTCTCTTGTTCACTTTATACACGACTCCTCTTGGCTCATTACTGTCAAACCATCACCTAGATTACCACCTATATGCAGATGATACTCAGATCTTTATTTAATTTGATAAATCTTCATCAGAATCTTCATTGGAAACTATTTCTCAAGCATTCTCTCATATTCAGTCCTGGATGGATTCAAACAAATTGCTTTTAAACCCGGCCAAAACTGAATTTTTACTTTTAGGCACAAAGCCCCAGCTCAAGAAATTTGATTCTATAAACTCTATTAAACTTGGTGATTCAACTATTCCTGTAAGTAGTTCTGCACGGGATCTAGGAGTAATTTTTGATTCCACACTTTCTTTCTCAACTCACACAAATAGCATTTGTAAAGTAGCTCACTACCACCTTCGTGATTTGTATCGTATTAGGAAATTTCTGAATAAACCTGCATTAATGCTTTTGGCAAATGCCTTAGTGCCCAGTCGTCTTGATTATTGCAACTCCTTCTTTTTGGCATTTCTAAATCAAACCTGGCTAAACTCCAACGAGTTCAAAATTCATTGGCTCAGGTAGTTTCAAAAAACCCCAAAACGTGAGCACATAACCCCAGTCCGTAAGGGTCTTCACTGGCTTCCAATTAAAGAAAGGATAGACTTTAAAATCTGCCTTCAGGTATATACAAAACACTTTACTACAAGGAACCCAGTTACCTTCTTTCAAAACTTTCTGTACAAGCAAACAAATACTCGACCAGATCCGCGTCTGCAATAGTTCTCTCCATCCCCATACTCGGACAGTTCTTGGTTCTCGTGCTTTCTCAGTGGCTGCCCCAAAACTCTGGAACTCATTGCCTCAGCATGTTCGCATTGCAAATTCATTACAAATTTTTAGAGCAAGATTAAAAACCCATCTTTTTGACCGGGCTTATCCACCATAGACTGTCACCCGTTTGTTCGGCCGGATACCCTGGATTTGACCTGGATCTTTAGTGATTTGGATTTGGTGTGCCATCGGTTGATGCTTCTGTGCATTATGAAAGTGACGCTATAGAAGTTTAAGATTAGATTAGATTAGTCAAACGTTCCAATATGCTCTCTTTCAGTTATTTTCCCATAACTGCAGATTACAGAAGTTAGGCTCACTGATGGTCTGTAATTCTGTATTTTGCTTGGTTCACTTCATTTCGCTTCATCTCACTTCATACAGCGACGTAGGCGGCTTGCGCCATTTAGGGCCTATCCAGAGTAGGTTGCCAGTCATAGCGTCGTAGTCTACGTCTAGACCAGGTAGTCTAGACCTAGGCCTACGTTTTACCTTCGAAGCTAATTAACACCTCATTTCTACCACCATCCTTAACGAGTAAGGCTGAGTCGACCTTAGGGACTCCAGCAGGACTACAACCCGTCAGGGATTTAAGTACACCCTCCCCAGCAGGATTACACCGCCCGGCTTGTGACAGGCACTCCTGCCCCTACACCCCTTCCCAGGGCTGGTGTCGGCTATCACCAAAAACAAGCTGATGTTAAAACTAATCACTTTAAATTCTAAAGCAGGAAAGTCAAGCTTGTTGTGATCTTTAGAGTTTGCTAAAATATGGCCAAAAACTAAACAGACACAAATTTTAAAATTGACAACGGATTAATATGACGTCATAAAAACGTGATAAAATTTTAATTTTTTATTTGTTGGCCCTGAAAAGGGCCGGTTTAAAGTGGGTTTCAGATTATTTGATACGGGAGCAGCTGTGCTAAAAATGACCCCTCAGCCTTCACACATGCCGACAAGCGCTTCTTCACTGACAGTATCGACTTCTTGATTTGGTTCTCAGGCAAACTCTCCCAGATATTCTTCAGCACCGTCTTCAACTCCGTGATGTTCTGTGGCTTTGGCTGATACTTTTGATATCTGTCGAGCATGATTCCCCAGACATGGAAGTCAAGTGGATTGATATCTGAGGAGTTGGGTGGCCAGTCATCTTTCATGATGAAATCTGGACAATTTTGCTCCAGAAAATCCTGTGTCCTGAGAGCAGAGTGGGCAGGTGTTCCGTCTTTCTGGAATATAAAATCTTCTCCAAGCAAATCAAGACAGTCCTGCAGCCAATCATCAGTCCTGCAGCCAATCATAATGCTGCTGTGTTTATCTGTTGGCCGTAACTTCCGTAAGTAACCCTTGACTTTGTCTGGCGCGATGACAACGACGCCATTTTAGACTTTAAAATGATATATTTTCTTATGACGTTATATTCCGTTGTCAATTTCAAAATTTGGGTCTCTAGTTTTTTTGGCCATATTTCAGCAAACACTAAAGATATCAGCATGAAATTTGGCAATTACATCAGAAACATTCCCAGGTATATGGCCTATAAATTTCATTTAAATCACTACACACGCGGCCGAGATATTAAATATCACAAAGGGGGCCAGTTTTTACTCGTTCACCCTGTATATAATAGCCTTTGTAACAAATCCAAAGCCGCTCAGGTAGAAGACCGGTTATTCACACACATTAGATTTGAACACAATTACAATTATTCTGTCAGATGCAGTGATCAAGACAATAACATTTGAATGTTCTATTGTATTTCTTTAATAAAGATCCATGTTAGAAAACACAATATTACAAAACTATAATTTAATAGTAGAACAAATTAATGCTTTGTGCATATGGCTGACAATTAATTTTTCAACCAGGATGGGGAGATTAGAGCAGCTAGTTTGTACATACGCATAGGGGAGGGGGTCCAAAAAATTTACAGGGTGCAACAGAGGAGGGGATATGAAAATATGCCCTTTTTGCATGAATAATATATGGATGGCCCCTAACAGATATTTCAAAGCACTCATGAACTTGATTATGTCCACTATCAACAATTGCAGGCCCGCCCGAAGTGGAGGTGCAGGGGTGCAGCTGCACCCCCTGGAAAAATGTAGGGGTGCAATGCACCCCCTGGAAAGATGATGGTCTGCACCCCTCTGCACCCCCTGTATTTCAGGATACAGGGGGTGCAGAGGACCTTTTTTAAAAGCTTTTTTTGAGGTAAAATTGAGCGTTGATGACCTTTTTTGCTTGTCAAGAATTTGAAAGAGAAAATTTTAACTTTGGAAAAATCTGCACCCCTGACCAAAATTCGTTCCGACGGCTCTGAACAATTGTGACTTTTCCATATTCAAAGATCTTCGAAACACAAGTATATGCTTCCTCAATAGATTCTGGCTTTGTGACAGACTGGTAATCATCATATTAACACTGTTACTAGGTTTGGCAATGATAATTAATTTATGTATCATGCACAGCTTCAATTCTTGTAGTATGGTATTGACTTCATACATCATGGTATGTACAAGTTTCACTGCTTTGCCAACGTCCTTCACCATTCTGCATCACCTGTTGCTTTTTGGAAAACAAAGTCCCTGCCATTTAAATTCATAATTCCGTCTTTCAGGTGAAATTTCCATTTGTTTTTACTCCTGTTTATCTATAGAAAGCAAAGAAATGAATTCTTCAGTATTTAGTATTGTGTGCTGATTATTTTAACCAAACTCCACAAAATGCTCTTAAGAAAATTATGGCTATACTTCTTTAAGGTAAAGGTTCATCCGTAGTCTCAATGACCGTAGGTGCCGGTGCTGATCCCCGGTTTCATGGCCATCAGCCCATAGGTGGCTAAGCCATTCATTGGAGGACGGCGGTCAGTCATTCCGCCAAACTCATGGCTACATTCACAATGCTGCCATTCATTTGCTACTCAATTTACCACTACAATTGAGTGAAGGCTGAGTCAACCCCAGGGCTCCTGCGAGTCTTGAACTCGCTTCTATCCAATGATATTACCACTTTTCTATCTTCCTGCTGAGGTATAGTAAGGGCAAATATACAATGACACATTTACAAGTATAACACTAATTCAGTAGAACAGTGGTTCTCAACCCGTGGTCTGCGGACCAAAAGTGGTCCGCGAGAGGGGGTCTAGTGGTCTGCGGCAAATTCTGAAAAAACGTTAATAAAAATTAGACATAGGCCTATATATTTTCCATAGAGCAAGCAGCACAATTAAGTAAGGTGATGCTCTTGAATTTGTTTAACTATTAGTTTTAAAAAGCAATGACAAATGATTAACAATGGTACCTTGTCAAACTGGCAAACAACTACATTTTCCGCATCAAACACCTCCATAGGATCTGTATCACTTACATCATCATCAGAGTTCAATGGATCCTAAACATTTACAAGCAAATATGAACCAATGCAAGAATTATTATGTCCAAAGTGGTGACAAAAGGAAGGTCTATCCAAAATGAACATCAATGTGTGCAAGTTATTATGTCTTTAGAAGCAGCAGGTTAATCTTAAGCCATAAATGGCTGCCTATTGAAACACTTCATGTCCTAATGTGCCTTTGCACGACATTGACAAGTAGACCATAAACTCGGTAGACCCTTACACTCTTGTTGCATAGCACACCTATTGGCTCAGATCTAAATCTAATAACTCACAGTTAGAAATACTGTATCCATTGCAATTATCATCTTCCCACTTGTAGTAGCAATGTTTATTATTATTACCAAGTACTTATGCATATCATTCAAATTACTGTTACAAAATCAGTCTGCATTACCCCCAACTGTTTTGAAATTGCATCTTTATGAAAATAACAAGAAAATGCTGACAGATTTCGCCTTTTACCAAGACTACTAAAATTAATTACCCATCTAAATAATCATTCTTACTAGCAACCAATATTTTTTGAAACAACAAAAAGTAATTAAAAATATACACGTATAATCATTTCTAACACTAAACTTCCACTTACAGATAAGTTTAATTGGATGCATTATATGAATTTTCTAAACAGAACTCATGATAGCATTTGTTCATGTGAATGATTATGAATTCAACCTAATTATAAATCTAAATCTTTCCAACCGAAAAGTTACAGACTTATTTGACTTGGCATCTGAGATCAACACAAAGCACAAGTGGTCACAAAGGACATGCAGCTTGCTTTGATGAATTGTCTAAAACTGAAGTCTGTTGAATTCATCAAACACTCTCATAGGAGGTAGATGAATGTTTTCAATCCAAGACTTTAAATGCATAATGAGAGAGATTGAACTTCCTCTCTTCTTACTTCTTCCTCTCCTTGTGGCTCTTCGTTGTCATCATTCTGTTCTTCATCCTCTTCCTCTTCTTCCTCATCATCTGAACTACTGTCGTGCAACCCATCCAGCTGAATTACCTGTTGGTTTACCTGTAGAACATTCAAATGCCGATGACTCATGAAAACCTAATTGATCAACTAAGTAACCTGATAACGTCATAAATTATTACAATTTTAGCTAAGATTTAATAAAGCTAAAGAAAATTATAAATTCACAATGAACATATAACACAGAATAATTCAAAGGTTAAATATCAATCAAATATAACTCATTGAGAACTTAATTTTCAAGATTAAAAATAAAAGCAAACAGCACTTCATGATTGGCCAGTTAATGCTACAGTGAAACTTATAATAGAGCAGTCACTACTTGTATGTAAGTTTTAACATATTTGCCATTACTGGTAATTAAAACAGCCTTCATAAAACCAGTTTAATCTCTCTGTCTGTCTGTCTGTTTCTCTCTCTCTGCCTGTAGTGACCTACTTCAAGTGTGGTAATCCCATTCTTTAGAATGCATTACCTGGCCACGTGACTAGAGAGTCCAATCTCGATTCGTTCGCAAAGAAACTTATTTCTATGAGACCTCGTAAAAGTGTAAAGCGCTCTAGCCTTTTTGGTCCATGTTTCTGCGCTATATAAATTGACTTATTAACCTAACATTCTCTCAATATCACTTAATGGATCATTCCCATTCAGCACCACTCAGGGGTGGGAAGATGGCAGAAGTGGTTAAACGCTGGGCAGGCACACTGACGGAACAGGTTCAACTCCCATAGGAGCCCCTAAGGTTGACTCAGCCTTACTCACTGGAGGGCGGTTGTAGCATCAAATTGAGGAGCAGCATTCACTGAGAAGTAAAGTGCAGGTCCAGATGTTTGGCTGACAACCTACTCTAGAGACTGGAGATCAGCACTGGTCCCAACTCTCAAATACAGGCATGGGAAAACTTTACTTTCGTCAACAAATTCTGTTTAATTTAAGATAATGTAACCTAAATGTGCCTCCACACTTTAAATAGTTTACTAGAAAGATGCTCGCTTCGCCGCTCGCTCCGCTCGCTCGCATGCAGGATAATACTAATATCTAATCACATCGTGCAATGCGAAGCAGGTTCGCTTCGCTTCGCTCGAGGCAATGAATATTCCAGAATGACCAATCAGAACGCTCACCCAGCCAACCAAACAGAACGCTTGAAGGTAACCAATGAGAACATCACACAGCCAAGCAATCAGAACGCTCACACAGCCAAGCAATCAGAACGCTCAAACGCCTGAAGGTAACCAATCAGAACGCTCACACAGCCAACCAATGAGAACGCTTGAAGGTAACAGACATACAGAGGAAGGATTTTAATATTATAGATATTCTGACTCTGAGTTCTGAATGTGTCTGCTCATCTTATATTTGGCTGTCATTTGAATGACTGTCACACCACTCCTTTAAGACAAATTTCACTGTCTCAGGGTTAACAAACGTACTAATATTAAGTGATATCTGTTCCCAATGGAGCATTGAATGACCCGCTGCCCTGATTATATATCTAAGTTCATCTCCAGATTTACCTTGAATGACTTGCTCCAGCAGTCACAACCATGCATTTGTTCCACTTCCTACCTTAACAGTAATGTTTGTTGATAGATTTAGCTTTGGATATATTGACCATTGCCTGGCTAATCATTTGCCTTTCCCATAGCTATTTTAAGAAAGGCTAGCACTATATAAATCCACGAGATTTTACTTACTTACCTACTTCTCATGACAATCCATTTTTATGGAACTCACTATCTCATTATGTCATCCTCATTTCATTGCATTATATGAGGTGGAATCTCAAGACTCACTCATTCTGCATCTTTTTAAAAGGCAGACCATGCTCACAGCATAGAATTCTATAGACAACAAAAATAACTAATCAAAGCACATAAGATTATTATCTAATCATATGACTGTCTTAATGCCAAATAATACAATGCTGGGACTCACTGTTTGTGTTGTGAGATTTTGTCCTGCAGGAGTTGTTGTATTCGATGGTGCAGCGACCAAGACAGTCCCAGGAAGACCTTGCTGCGACTGAATAAATCTTGCTCCAGAAGCAGTTTGTATAACAAACTGTCCAGGCTGGCCAGGAGGCACTACAGACAGAGGCAGGCAGCTGTTAGATTTCAATTAAATACGTCCATGACTACAAACACGTTTAACATTGTCGACAGTGCCTTTGACTTTGGCCTTTGCTATGCTACGGTGCTATAGAAGTTGTCCAGTACAATACAAACAACACAAAACACATAAAATATCCATTCTAATTAGCTTTGTACATCTGATTCTCATTTGAATAAAATGAATTCTTTGAATGACTCCATGGAACTCTCAAATTCATATTCTTGCATTTTCACAACTACAGTGCTATAACTGCCTCATCATCTTCTTGCGTAGCCAGCGGAGGACTGCTGCGTTGCTTCAGAACTGTGGCCATGGAGGATGGCATGACGCCACAGCGTGGTAGGAGGAGTGTTGTTGCTGTCCCGGTGGAGTTGATCAATCCATCGGATCCTTGGTCGACCACGAGAGCATCTCCAGGAAGGACCGTGATGTTGACCAGATGACACGTCGACATGGATGCAAAGGATCCGATGAGCTGGGACATCCTTGTCGAGGTGGGCAATGTGGCCAAACAAAGCCAGTTGGCGCTTGATTACCGGTAGTAGCTCGGCGAGTGGAGGCATTGCAGCTTGGGTAGAAGTTCTTGGCTGGTAATAAAGTCATACCATCAAATTCCCATGATGGAGTGGAGACACTTCGCATGGAAGGCTTGTATCTTGTGAGTTTACGGAAAGTAGCATCCATGTTTCTGCAGCATAAAGCAGCACTGACATCATGAGGACCTTGTACAGATGAATCTTGAGACTAAGAGGAATACGTTGTTCCCTCCAGATGTTGCAGAGGGAGAACATGGCTGATGAAACGAGGAGATGCGTCATTTGAGATCCTCTTTACAGTGCCCGTTTGACGACTGGGTACTGCAACATATATGAAGCTCTCCATTGGTTCTATGGTTTTGTTGCCAATCACTGCCAAAGGTGGAGGCCACACCCCAGGTTCTGTAACCACATCTTCTTCCAGAAGGCCTTCAGACATAATGTTGTGGCAATGGCACTGAAGACGAAGAAATATTTGGCGGCATCAGCTTTAGGAGGCAGAAAGAGGGTGTTGTCATCGGCGTAGTCCAGGTCCAAGAAGAAATGGGGACCGATGTTAATTCCTGAAGCAGATGACATTTGACTCCGGATCCAATCGATGGTGATGCAGAACAGACCAGGAGAGAAAATACACCCCTGTCAGACGCCAGATGATGTCTTAAGTATTGAGGAGAGGTCTTGACCAACACGGATGAAGGCGCCTGTCTGTTGATGGTGACTACTTGAGTTGCACTAAACGCTCTGCCACTGCCATTTTGGCAAGAGAATCTTCAGCATCAACTATAAATGGGGATGGAAAAATAAAACATGAAGTTTTGATTATTTACTTGAAAATTGAGGAAAATTTGGTGAGTAGATATTGAAGAAAAGATCATTAAAAATTATGTTTCAATGTTCTTGAATTTACAATTAAAACTGTAACATTGAAACAAAAGAACTACAGTAAAAATTAAAGAAAAAAACATTTAAAGGCCCTGATGTCATATTTAACAATGTTATGAGTTTAATATAGCATAAATTTATTTAAACAAACACAGTTTTGTATTATAAAAAAATATTTTTGGTACAAGACAGTGATATCTGTTGGAAATTTGGAGGAATAAAATTGTTGAAGTCTGTGAGGTGTTACCCTGGCAACAAATGGGAGCAACTAAGATATTTTTTCAAGTTTACAAAAGAAACACAACAAAGCATCAACTATAAATGGGGATGGAATGAATAAAACATGGAGTTTTGATTATTATACTTGATACATTGATTCCACTTGGTGAGTAGATAGTGAATGAAGCTACATTTACCTGGTACGCTATCGATGAGAATTCTTGGGTTGCAATTAAATGGGATAACATTGAAACAAAAGAAATATCCAAAATAAATAAAGAAAAAACATTTGAAAACCTGATGCATATTTAACGACATACTAATAATGCATTCCAAAAAGCTATGTGTTTAAGCAATAGAATTTTATTGATAAACCAAGAATTTGCTAACCCAGGTACTGAAGACTAGTGATGTGCTGTTGGAAATTTGGAGGAATAGCTATTGTTGAAGTCTGTGAGGTGTTACCCTGGCAACAAATGGGAGCAACTAAGCTAATTTTCAAGTTTACACTATAGAAACACAACAAAGCATGCCAGAACAGTTACTTATCACACAGTAATATACAGTCTTAAGAAAACCTAATTAACAGATGCAATTCAGAGGCTTCAGCAAATTCATGAGTGATCTGCAGTACATTAGTGTGGATAGGCCTGAATATCATCAGCATATGCATGCATTTTAAAATAACAATTAGCAACATCAGCATTTTAAAGTATATACAGAAGAGACCACGGACCAAACCCCGGGGACTCCACATTTGACCGGCACTTCATGGGAGCAGATGAATACAAGAAATACAATCATATGGTATTCAGAAAGACAAGATTTCAACCAGGCAAAATGGACATCCCAGAGAGCAAAGGAGATGGAGAGGCAGCACAGAAGAATATCTTGGTCAAACAGCACTAACATCAAATAAGGCTTGAAGCGGACTCCCAACCAACCGGTCAGTAGCCCTATAGAGGTTCAGAAGATGCATGAAAAGCATTAGAGACTTATTACAGTGCAACTTTAAATAGATCAAGGTCACAGGGTCTCATTAGCAGAGAAGGATGATGCTTCGATCAAAAGTAACTTTGTCAAAGCCCTGGAGGCAGATGTCTGTGGCATTAATCTCTGGTAATCATGAACCAGCAGGACGTACGACAGACTTTAGATAGTAAATAACCAACGGACTGATTTATATAAAAAGTTAATTCCGTACAGAGTTGCGAATTTAAAGTTTGACTGAGGATATCGTTGAATGTTTTCCAAAGACTGTAAAAAGAATGAGCAGTGTGAGAAATTTGAGACTCCACTAGTTTCTTTCCTTGTCATGAAAAAAACTTAAGTCCCATTGTCCCTGACCATGCACACAGCCTCACTACAGTCGTCTGGGTTCTTTGTCTGAATTTGCATTACAACTTGTGAACAAAATGTTGAAATGCCTATACTCTGAGCCAAACCACAGAGGTTTATAGCAGATCATACATAACCTTATGTACTAGAGGAAGAGTAGTCAGTATTCAGAAACTGCCTCATATTCAGTAACTGTCTCACAGTTTAATCTCATTGGTTGAATAAGGTACTCACAGGCGCAGAGGCAAGTGTTCTTCAAGCCTTTGACACAAAGGTCTTGATTGAAGGCCTATGCAAAAGGCCTAGACAAAAGGTTTTCTCATCTAAGTTTTTAGAGCTCTGCATATTTCTGAGGATATAAATAGGTCTGTTGAAAAGAAGAGAAAGGATGCTAAGACAAGGCTATGATCAGAGATTGCAGCTGTAAATAACTGGATCTCAGATGCAGGAACAGCCTCACAAGTCAGTGTTTATTCTAGCCACCTTGACATTGATAATGGGGGGGATTTTGAAATGTTTGGGGGGGACAAGGTCTGAGTCTCCACACTTTTTTTGGGGGGAAGGAAATTTCCATTCCCCCAGCCAACATATAAAAAATTTGGGGGATTTTAAAACTTGATTATTAAGATTGCTCACTATTGCAATCAATTTGAACTTTCCTAAGAATACAAAGCCAGTGTCAATATTTGAAAATTCTCACCAGTTGTGGAGCAGGTGTGATTAGGACTTGACCTGTACACAGAAAATGCTCTGCAGTAAACTGGACAATGGTAACAAATAAATGTTATGGATTTAAATCAATTATACAGACAGTTAATTGCATTATCAATGCTGGAATGCTTAGAAGCTCAGGCAAATAGAGATACAACAGCATTGTGCATGCATGAAAGCAGCTTAAACATGAGATCCAAATATCTAATGTAAGCTACAAAATTTGCTCTGTTGTAAGACACTATAGATTAAAGGTAACAAAATGTTGCAACTTCAACTCTAATCTAATAATGTACGAGCAACTCTAATCTAATAACATAGGAACAAAAGAGATAATTTTATTTATTTCAGATAAGTACACTTTTGTTATGCCTGTGAAATCAATTAAGATACATCCACTATTTGGCATTTTTGTAACATTTTAATTACCGGTAATGCTGTTCAACAATTAATTTATTTAATCGCGATTAATCGCACAATTAAAATTATTAACCGCGATTAACCTCATTTTCTTTAGCAACATTATTCTGGTCCCGAAGTAGTAATTAAATTGAAATAAACAATGCAACTGTGCGGCGTAAGACCGAAAGCCTTGATGACGTGATGGACGTCCGCTGTATACAGTATGAATAACAAGGGGCCTAACACTGATCCTTGTTTGAAAATTCTCACCAGTGTTGGAGCAGGTGCTCCAAAGACATTTGATTGTTCCACCACACTGCCTGTGTTCTATCGGCAAAGAAAGCTCTTGATCCAAATCAGTGGAAGGCAGTCCAGACCGTAAGATATCTCCAGTGGCCGGGTGAGGATCTGGTAATCCACCGTATCAACGCTGCAGCGAAAGATCGAGATCCAAATATCTAAGAAGCGCTGAAAAACTTCTGTTCAAGTCGACATCCACCAGGTCATTAAGGATTTTTAAAATGGCAGTCTCTTTAGAGTGTCCACTTTTGTTATGCCTGTGAAATCAATTAAGATACATCCACTATTTGGCATTTTGTAACATTTTAATTAGGCAGTTAGCCCATTTAATTTATTTACAGATGTCCCACCAGCCGCTTGATTAACCTCATTTTCTCCAGCAGCATTAGAGAAAAATTAAATTGGATGCGGTCTGTAGTTGTTGAGGTCAGAACGGATCCAGTCCAGTTTTCTTCAGGTGAGTGACTACAATAACGTATATCCACGTGCATCATCCATTTCGCCAGTGTCTAATGAAGCCGTCAATAGTGTTTAAAGAAATCTTTGCCAGCTCTGCGATAGATTCCTTCAAGAGCCAGTTTTTAAAAGTTTCAGTGGAGCAGTGCTTGTTGAGATTAATTATGATGCCATCACCTTTTCGAGCATTGGGGCAGAAAATGCTGTGAGATGTGGAGATAGCATTAATTGCTATTAAAGGACAGCACTAATTATAATTTTTCTAATATAAATAAAACTTGCAATTTAATATTGTAAAACTGTCTTACAATTTTATGCAAATGCACTCACTTTTAAATGGAATCATAGTCAGACATGTTTTGGAAGCGCCGCATTATTACAACTACTTAAATATATATTTTGAAGGAAAATCTAGATTTTATTGCTAATTTTAATTATCAACTACAGCAATTTGCCTGTGAAAACTAGCCTCAGCTGTATTTAAGCCATAGTCTCTGTTCTCAAGAGTAACATAATACCTTATATAAAAGACTGAGTATGGCAATTTTCAATAAAATCAATAAACCCACTGTATTTGAACCTATTGCACTACTACATCCATAACTCATCTATTACAAAGGTGACACAGGTAAGCATCATTTTACCTTGGACATTGAGAGGCTGCTGCTGTGCAATTGTTACAGCAGAAGAAGAAGCAGCAGCTGCAGTGAGACGTTGAGCTGTCAGTGGCTGCTGCAGATGCTGATGTGGCTGTTGGGATGACTGTTGCTTGATCTGTACCGTTGATGCAGCAGGCAATGACATCACAGCAGTCAACTTGTGATCAGGTGGCTCTACTGCCTTTGACTGCATCAACTTACTCTCCCATAACTATTCACAATACACACAAGATCCAGATAATAAAAATTTGTCAGTAAAACTAACAAATAAATTATGCATCAGGGTGCTTTTTGAGGAGAAAAATTATTTAGTTTTTTTAACGATGATCAAAATGTTAGCAGCATAGTTTTGGAAAAAGGAGGGATTGAGGGGGAAAAGAGAGCTTTAGCACGTAGCCATGTTCGAGCGAGGATATCTGTTCTGTTGAAATTACAGTTTATTCAATTAAATCATTATAATTGAGTTCAATAAGGCATCGTTGTTCTTGGAATTCACGCCATCATGACCAAGGTATCCAGTCAATCCTGACATTTGGTGTCACATAAGTGGGATTTGATTTGGATTTAGTGCTGCACTGGAAGCATAACACACAGCTGAGGACTAGGAACACTGGTTTCTGTGAACATTATATGCGAAAAGGACAGCCCTCAATAAATGACTCTGACATTTTGATTTGATGAGTGGATGAACTTTATGTGGACAAAGTTACACATCGAGTCTGCCACATGCAGCCGTAAGAAAGACAAAGGAGACGTCATTGGAATGCCACGACTACACAAAGCTGTTGCGTTTTGTATTGAACTAATTTGTGCGCAATGTGGATGCATACTTGGAATTTTTTGAAGGACAGTGGAATAATTGGAGCACCACTTATTTACATCTTTATGATTATAACGACAACAGACAAGTATCAAGATTTTTCATCGATTCTATTGCACAAATTCACAATTTACATTAATCATCAGCAATGGATCAGTAGATCAGTTTAATTGTCATGGTGAAGAATTTGACTTGTGGTGATAATTGTCGATTTTCAAATATTTTTGGTGTTTGGATCGTCGGTGATTTAACTATATTATCAATGAAGTGGATTGACCCTCGTTGACAGCTTCAGTGATCAGTGATTTTGTTGTCAATATTATCATTGGAGGAAGTTGTCAATATCAGTGGCGTAGCCAGGGGAGGTTGGGGGTTAAAACTCCCCTTGGCCGCCAAGAAAATTATTTTCTACATGCTTTTCCATACATTTTTCATTTTTGGACATGATTTTGGGGATCAAATCCCCTTTGGCTGGCTGCCTTGAAAAAATTTCTAAGTGCTATAGAAAATAGAAAAAATTTGAAAGAATACGAAGGTGATGACCTTTTTATTTTGCTTTGCAGCTCCTAAAAAAGGAAACATAAGAAAAATTTTGCAAAGTCTGGTCACAATCGAAACCAAAACCCCCTTCCGGAAATCCTGGCTACGCCACTGGTCAATATTATTGTTACTGTTCCTCACACTTTATATAGCGCCGTAACAGAGCAAGGGCCAAAGTCAAGGGTGCTTTTCAAGGAACGTGGAAACGAGACGCTGAATAAATATGTCTTTAGTTTGCTCGCAAACTCTCCAAAGGACGAGATGCTTGACACGCTATCCTATCCAAGCTACTGGAGAGGGTAGTGAACGGGCAGTTGGTAGCATACCTGAAGAACAACAATCTTCTGCCCAGTGAACAATCCGCCTACAGAAGGGGATATTCAACTGAGACGGCTGTTCTCCGCATCGTCAACGATATCATAGATTCGACGGCAGAGGGAAGAATGTCGCTAATGTGTCTTTTAGACCTCTCAGCGGCATTCGATACTGTGGATCATGTCATTCTACTCCGCCGTCTGGAGTCCTCCTATGGTCTAAACGGAACAGTCCTTGAGTGGCTACGCAGCTATCTGGCAGAGAGGTACCAGGCCGTCCACTGGGGAGACCAGGAGTCAAATTCACACCCAGTAGCCTGCAGGGTACCCCAAGGGTCAGTACTGGGCCCGCTGTTATTTATCCTATATGTCGGAGATCTCGGTCGCATCATCAGCTCATGACGGACTAAATGCACACATGTATGCGGACGGCGCCCAAGTCCTAGGCTCGAGCGAACCGAACGAGCGGCGCGCAGCGACTCGAGCGGATCTGGAGGACTGTATCGCAGCGATTCAACGATGGGCCGAATCGAATTGGCTGTCTCAATGTGAACAAAACTGAAATCATAACGTTCACTACTCCGAGACGCCACCACTTGATCAGTCACGAGCCACTCCGGATCGGGAATGTCGACGTCGTCCCGAAACCTGAAGTTCGCCTCCTGGGTGTGCTTCTGGACGAGCATCTATCCTTTTGCGGCCACCTGGATCTAGTGGTCCGGAACTGCTTCTACCACCTCAGGAGGATCAAACTAATTCGTCGATATCTGCCAACTTCGGATGTCATCAAGCTAGTCCGAGCGCTGGTCCTGAATCGGGCCAACTACTGCAATGGAGTACTGTATGGCCTTCCAGCCAATCAGCTGCATAGGCTGCAATCGGTCCTCAACGCGTCTGCCAGGCTCATTTACGGACTAAAGTGGACAGATCAGGTCACACCTCTGCTTCGAGACTGTCTACATTGGCTGAAAGTTCCGGAAAGGATACTGTTCAAACGCTGCAGGCTGACGTTTAGGGCATTGCATGACCTGACCTGCCCTGACTACCTAGCTAAGCTGGTACATAGGGTAGGGTCGGATATAGATCGTCCGAACCTAAGATCGAACCAAGGGTTAAGACTAGTGGTGCCTCCCCCAGCCAAGACCGCTAAGTTTGAGGACAGATCCCTTTCAAGGGGAAATGCCATAGTGTGGAATTCCCTCCCGGTAGACGTCAGGTCCGAAATCTCCCCCGACCGTTTCGCTCAGAAACTGAAAACTTACCTTTTTAGTACGTCTTATGGAACTCGTCTGTAAAGTGCTCTTGACTACCGCCCGAGCTTTAAGATAGCGTTATAAAATAGGGACCTGCGAAGCTTCGATATTTGATTCGAAAACGAATCGCAAGAAGTATTCGATTCGATTCGGAGTGAGCCGGTCGATTCGAAAGTTTTCGAATCAGTAATCTTGCTCATTCATTTGTCTGACGGACTGAGTCATCAGTACATCCCACGCATTTACAGCTACCTGCTGCCTCAGGCGATGAGCTGAGCTTATAAAATTAGAGCTAATTATTTTTAAATCAATCTCATTTTTGTAGCCCACAGAAATGTCTTCTGTTAGAAATTATTTTGAAGAGAAGGAACGTTGATTAGTTTGCAAAATATGCAAAAAAAACATTCTTGTCTCAAGCGTCTGGCGCGACGTCCCATAAAAGCATACTACCAGTGTTGTCAAATGTGACGCGCAACTTACTTTCTATACAAGCTATTCTGTTGGCGCACAAATAATAACAGACCTTCGCTAAAACCTCTCCAGAGTCCAGAAATAATGCAGAAACTCTTATTTGGGCTCGACATAACAAAGATTTGTTATTTTGACAATTGACAATGTAGACTAGGCCTAAGCATTAAACTTCTTGAACTTGGCTAAAACTTAAAATAAATCTAGTGCAAGTAGTCTAGTAATATTACAATGATTTTGTTGATAAACACGTGTACTTAGATATAGGCTATTCTATTAGGCCTATCTGTCAGATTGCATTTGTAATGTAAGCTGAACCTGTATTACACACACTTATCCCAGCCGGAGAATGGCACTCACCGATTCGATTCGATATTCGATTCGAATTCGAACCTTAACAGTCGATTCGATTCGAGATTTGATTCGACTGCAAATTTGTGATTCGCAGGTCCCTACTATAAAAGTCGTCACTCTAATAACAATAATAATAATAATCCGGTAATGAATTCCAGATGAGGCAATTTTCACTACAGAATGAACGTTCTCCGAACTCAACAGTCTTCGACGGAGGTGGAACATACAGTTGGATTCGCCTACTGGAACAAAGGTGGAGCCGTCTATCGCTCCACACCAGCCTTTGAACAGGCATTGCAAGCAGCGGCGGTTCCACCGGGGGGGCCCATGCCCCCCTATTGAGTGCCTGGCCCCCCCCAGTGGCCCCCCCAGTTGGGACCCTATACTTAATGCTACATACATTAAACAACAAATGGTTGACCCCCATGATTAGAAGTTGCCACCCCAATGGCCCCCCCCACTTGCCAAATCCTAGAGCCGCCACTGAATTTGCAAGGTATTCTGGGCAGAATGGATCATGTAGAACCTGGAACGTCAACAAACAGCACCTGAACATGATATGCTCTGGGACCCATAGCCAATGCAGTTTGTCCCGAAGCAGCAAGGTCACATGGTCGTGCCAACGCACCCGGAAGATCAACCGAGCTGCAGCATTGAGGATTGACTGGCCAGCGAATGACGTTTCATCAAAAAGTACTCAAAGCAGACACACCTCTGTCAACGGCCAAATATCGGCTTCATCAAGGTGCAGCTCAGTCCGGGCGATCAAAGGTTTCCTCCTCGGAGTGCTAAACCAAATAAGCTCGGTCTTCTTAGGGTTCAGAGCCAGCCGGTTGACAGCGGCCCAGCATGCGATCTTGCATAAGCAGTCCTTAAGACACTTTAAAAGATGATCGGACTCCGATGGTCGACAGGAGGAATACACTTGCCCATCATCGGCGTATGCATGCCAGGATAAACCAAACGATTCGACGATCCGTCCAACATCCGCCAGACATCTGCCATGTAGAGTACAAACAGGAGAGGGCCGAGGGCTGATCCCTGCGGCATGCCGCTCAGTACCCTTTCCTTTGGTGGCACTGACCGGCCCTGCATCCACGTCGACTGTTCTATCGAGGTGGATGGACGATGAGGTGATTGATCCGGCGCCGAAGGGAGGCCGAAAGGGCGATAACCGTCTCCAACCCAAGTTCCATAAGCTTGGAGCATGTATAAGACCGAGCGACAGTCATCAAACATGCTACTCACAAAACTGTACTGTGAACAAAGTGAGCTGTTAATACCATGATCGACGCTGTCGAACACGCAGCTCCACCTAATGGCTGCAACTGAAACCAGAGGTAGCAAAAACCACCCATTGGCCAACTTGCAAAACTCCGTCGAACCGCAAAGCCCGCTAATCCAAGGAGGCGGTACATGAGCGATGTGGGAGCACAAGGTCAAAATCCGAAAAACTGTCGAAAAGAGAGACGAACTGCTTGAGAAAAGATGAAGAAAACGAGAAAAATCCAGCAGGCACATTACCTGCAGAGAGCCAGAAACAGAGCCACCTATCGACTCATTGGAGGAAGCTGTCAGAAACTATCTATGGGAGGAATTTCTCAATATTATCGCTGTGCATGTTGAATATCTCATGGATAAATTTCTCAGTGATGTTTTTCTGGAGTGTTTGGCATTTGGTGAATAGTAGAATTATTACTGTTGAAATTGTTATTGAATAAACTTGTGGAACTCAATTTTCATGGATAGAGTTCTCATACTCATGGAGGAATGGATGGGAAGGTGGAAAGAAAAGGATGAAGCTCACGAAAAGATGTGGAAAGAAAGAGGAGAGACAGAGACTGAAAGAAGAGAATGATAAGGAGTCTCAGTTTTCACAGATTCGTGATTCAATAGAAAATGTTCTTTATGAATGCCTAATGACATTACTAAACTTCCAGCATATTTTGAAAATGTTGAACATATTTGCGTTAATCATGGAATTGAAGAAGATGAGTGGATTAAATTATTGTTACCTTTGATGTCTCCCAAAGTTAAAGCAAAATTTTCTGGATATGGGTTGCCAGTCTCTGAAATGTTTTCATATCAATCTGCGAAGAAACATTTGTGGAGTTTAGATTAAATGCATGTGAACCTAGAGTGAAATTAATGGAAAAGCATAGCCAAATAAATGCTGTTGATAAAAGTGAGCAAATTCAAAATTATCATAAAAATTGGGGACAGAGATTTAAGAAAAAGCAATGCTGGATTTGTGGATCACAATTTCATTTACGTTTTCAATGCAAACAAAACGGTGGACGAGGAAACATTTTTAAAAGATGCACGAGGGATTCATTGAAACATGATACTAACAAGATTGATTATTTTAAAATGATTAGAAAGAGTATGGCTGATTCATTCAGGTATGATGTAAACAATATTGATGTTAGTCTTAAAACACATGGCGTTCCCAACAATCATAAAATTAATACTTAAAGTCTTGTAAGAGACAATGGAAGTGATGTCAAATTTGACAATATGTGTGTAAAAGTTACACCTGTTGCTGCAAATACAATTATTTTTGGTGATAACTCATTATTTGACACTATGATTGATGATGCTGTTGTAAACAATGATGAACATTTATCAGTTAGAAATGATGGTGTTATGACTACAAGCAAACTAGGTGCTGAAATGAAACCAGTTAGTGGATTTAATGATTTGGTAGTTCATGATTCAGCAAATGATATCGATTCATAATTTTGAAAATGAGGATGGGAAAGTAATGAAGGAAGAGGCTTGGAATGAGTATAACTTGGATGTGTTGATGAGAGAATCTGATGAAGGATGTGTCGATGTAAATGTAATAGACTCAAATGCTGATGTTGACTCAATTGGGTGTGAAGTGAATAACAGTGGAATTAGTAACCAACTTATTGTAACAGAAAGTGCTGTCATTTGTGAATTATCATTTGACATTGTAATGGATATGAAAGACATAGAATATGTGGTAATTGAAGATGCTGATACTAAGTATTATCTAAATGCATTTGTTGATTTTATGATTATGGATAAACCTTAAATTCATGAAGAATGTGAAATGATAAAGAATATTTGGGTATGTCAAATAAGTAATGACAAGGATTGCGATTTTTCAGCTAATGTTTTGAATGATGATGTGAATTATGATGGTTTGGTTAACATCTCGAATGACACAAAACATGAAGTTGAAAATATGGTATGTGATGTGCAGATTGATATTTTGAATCAGGTGAATTCTTATGAAAATAGTGAACTTGATGATGTCTATATTCTTTTTGAATACAATAAAGATTTAATGTTTGAGATGATAATGGAGGTGAAAACATGTGTGCATGTTGTGTGTGTTGAAAATGATGTATTGTTTGATAATGTGGACATAAGGAATGAGTGTGATGAATCAGTGAGACATGTTAATGAAAATAATGATACATTAATGCAGATGAATACAGAAATGGTTAATTACACTTTGGTAAAACTGATTACAAGTATTAAATTTAATGATAATGATTTTATTAGAGTCTTTGATGTGCTTTTGGTGAAAGTAAAGAAATTTGAGTTAATTTGGATGTTCTGGAGTGAAGGACAATTGGATGAGAAACTTCAAATCTTGGATTATGTGGTTAAATGGATTAGAACATACAATAGGCTGGTGTTTGATAAAGGACAATCAACATTACCAGCAATTATATTTATGGATATTAATTGGATTTATGAATTGAAATTTTGGACTGAAACTTACATGATGATCCTGTAGATTTTGTGTATTGAATGGACACTGAATAAAGAGATGATAATAATAGTAATATGCACTATTGAGAAAAGTTTCATTTAAGCAATTTCTTTTACAGTGATTTGGTAATTGAATAAAATTAAGTTATGGGATCAAACGTTTAAGAGGCATGTATTTGATCGTGGAAAATATAAATTTTATTTTGTACTGATACTAGGATTTCATATGGAAATTCAAATGATGATTTGTGGGTTATTGCATATTGTGGATTTTGTAAATAGTAGTTATATCCAAAATCTGCACTGGAAAAGATAAATATCGGTAACATGGAGATACAGCGGTTTGGTGTCATCCAGAATCTTGGAGCAATGCTGGCTGAAAAACGGATATTGTTTCAGCACACTAGTAAGGTGCCAAAATGTTAGTGCTTTCTCTGATAAGTACTAGACTCGACTATTGTAACAGTCTACTAAGTCTGGTTCCTGAAACTCAAACACAATGACTCCAATCGGTTCAAAATGCAGCGGCTCGTCTCATCGTTAATACGAGACGGTGGCGGCATGTTACGCCTGTTATTCAGGATCTCCACTGCCTGCCTGTCAGACAGTGAATTGAATATAAAATCATCTCTTTAGTTGATAAATGCCTGTGTGAAGAAGCACCACACTACTTGATTCAGGACTGCAGACTTGTACTTTTGACTGAAGACCTCATGGGCTTTGATCAGAAGACATGCAAATGCTGGTTACCTCAAGAACTCATAGAAAATTGGTGATCTCTCTTTTAAGCAATTGGGCCTCGGAGTTGGAACGCTCTTCCAATTGCCTTACGGGATCAAACTCTATCACGTGTGCAAGTCATGTGTGTTGAAAACGATGTATTGTTTAATAATGTGTCTTTAAAATACAATCATCTACCTACCTATCTACCTACCTATCCATCCATCCACCCATCCATCTAATATATCTAATGCACAGTTGGTTAAGTAGTTGGCAGTTTAAGTTGAGGAGGGCCTACAAATATGAGACTGCCTAGTGCTTACAAAGACCTTAAAATGGTCCTGCAACCACCTTCTATCCCTGGTTTCCACAATGAACATTTACAATTTCTTTTTGGATTTCATCTATCCTTTCCTAATTTAGAAATACATGTTTATAAATACTCAAAGATAAAAATGTTAAAATAAAAACTGATCAAATTCAATACTCCTGAATCCACACACTAAAATACCATAAATCAGTGGTTCTCAAAGTGGGTTTCTACACCGCCTCTCAACCTCCTTTGCTCTCTCGGATGTCCATTTTGCCTGGTTGAAGTCTTATCTTTCTGAATGGGGTCCCCGGTCGTCCCATAGCGGACTGCCAAGCGGTTTCAGAGGGGCCGTAAAAGGATTATTTTCTCAAGATATCTCACCAACACAAAACATACTGATGGCTCTAAGAGTGTTGATTCGATTTGAATTTAAATTTGATGACTAAGATTTGCAATTTTCTGATTAAATAATTGATTGACAAAACAAGTAGCCTATGTGTTAATCACAGCTAATTTAAATTAAAATTTTGTAAGGTCTGCGAGTCATCACAAAAATTTCTAAGGGACCATCACGCAAGAAATCCTAAAAAGTTTGAGAGCCACTGCCATAAATGAATTTGAGTAATAAAATCAATATAAAATATCACAAACCTGCCTCAGTTCTTGCAGAACCTGATCATCTATGCTATCATCCAGAAAAGCATATTTAACTCCATCAATGACATCATTTACCACACTCTTGTAGATGTCTGCCTATACATAAAAATAACTAAAAGATGTACGATTAGCCAAATTCAAATAGACATCTTTATAGAAGCATTATCCGGCCTATTGGGCATTGTGCAACTGGTTCCATCAGAACACCAAATTCAGGCAATGTCCAGTGTGCTTAGTATCTAATCTAATCTTAAACTTCTGTAGTGCCACTTCATAATACACAGAAGCATCAGCCGATGGCACAATACATCAAAATCACTTAAGATCCAGAAAAAATCTAGGGTATCTGGCCGGACAAATGGGTGACAGTCTATGGTGGATAAGCCAAGTCAAAATGATGGGGTTTTAATCTTGTTCTAAACACCTGTAATCAATTTGCAATATGCACATGCTGAGGCAATGAGCTCCAGAGCTTGGGGGTGGCCACTGAGAAAGCACGAGCAGTGGCGGCTCCACTGGGGAGCCCGTGCCCCTATTGAGTGCCTGGCACCCCAGTTGGGACCCTATACTTAATGCTACATACATTAAACAACAAATGGTTGCCCCCCCCCATGATTAGAAGTTGCCACCCCAACGCCCCCCCCAATTGCCAAATCCTAGAGCCGCCACTGAGCACGAGTACCTAGAACTGTCCGATTATGAGAGGGAGAGAACTAGTACATGGATGGGTGACCATTCCGAGATCTAGTTGTGATGCCGGCGGCCAACCAAGCCGTTCATCGCTTAGGCGTCGATAAATTGGTAACAGCGTTAACCTGCGATGGTAAAACGCAGGTCTAGAGAAAGCAATGGCAACCCAATCTAGATTAATGGCGTAAGCCACCTGCGTCGCTGCTTGCCTAGTACACGGAGATCAGCGCCGGACCATACGCTCGTTCGAATATGGGGCTACCTTTACCTTTTTGTAGAAGCATTACGCGTGCGTGGGTGTGTATTAGTGTGGGTTCTCATATGTGAAACATGTACGCTGTTTGGTGACTACAACTACTACTGCGCTTCAGGAGTGAAGCAGACAACGCAGCGGATGGAATAAGCGGTGCGATTCTCTCTTGAAATCGCTCTGAATTCGTCGCCACTTACCACGCTCTTAAAGTGCGACATTTCAGTGAAAGCTGACCGACAACTGGCTTCAACGCCGACCACCCCTGTTTTTCTGGCTTCGCTTTAGAAGCGAGCGATCTCCGTCGACGACGTCCTCGCTTATATATGAGATGATGATGATCATGCGCCGAACTCTTAAGGCCCCGGCTAAACGGCGGCGGTGGCCGATCAGTCACGCCGCCCGCAAGAGCTCTGATAGCCGGTGTCGTACAAACCTTGTTCGCCTATAAATGCGGTTCCGGGGCGGAGCTAGCTGTTGCTAGGGATGCGAGCTCGGAAATTTCCGGAAATTTCCTCCGGAATTATTCCGAAAATTTCCGGGAAAATAGCGGTACTTTTCCGGAATAATTCCAAGAAAGTTGATTATTATTATTATTTATTATTACTACTGCTTATTATTATTATTTATTATTATTTATTACTATTACTACTATTTATTATTTTTTTTATTATCATTATTACTATATATTAATATTCATTTGTTGGGCATTTGTTAACAACTGTCAGGATTGTAGCGCTTATAAGATGTTTGATGGACATGCACGCGGCACTTCCAGTTGCATTTTCCCGGAAATTTCCGGAATAATTTCGGGCATTCTACAGTCCGGAAAAGTTACAACCCTAGCTGTTGCTACGCAGCTACGGGAACAAAATTATGCCTACACGTACAATTTGAGTTCCTCTTATAAAAAGTCCCTATCAGGCCTAAGTAGGGTCGTAAATTTATATCGTATCGGTCGATCATAAGTATGCGGCCGATAGGTATAAACAGGGCGCGATTTGTAGAGGGGAAGGGCGATTACCCATCCCACTGCCCAACTGCATTCCCTCTACCGCTACATCCCCCAACCACTACATTCTCCCGCTGCTACACTTCCCCAACAACTACATCCCCAAGCTCGACATATTCCCCCTTCCCACTGCCCCAGGTCACAAATCGCACCCTGGATATAAATTTACGACCTGAATACTGTTAGATGTTGTTGTTAGATGTTTCTTCAAGAAATACATAGGGACTATATTTATAAGACGAACATAATATAAATTTACGACAGATGATGATACAGATTTACGACGGATAGGATATCCTATCGGTCATAACCGATAGGTTATAACCGATAGGTTAACCGATAGGTTATAACCGATAGCTTATAAGTTTACAACTGCATAGTACATACATAGGGACTAGGTCGGTACGCATTTTACAGCAATGGTTATTATGGGTAGGCGGAGCTTACAAGTAATATTATTGACAAATTCAAATGAACCAATCATAATTTGTTACGGTACTTATTTTATAGGGCAACTTTATTTATACGACACCTGCTAGCGAAGGCGCTGGCTATCTCTGCCGCCGCCGCCGCCATCACCACCACTGCCGCCGCACACGACTCCACAGAAAGACGATGCTTCTTAATTTTATGTCACTTGGTAGGATTTTAAAAATTCGATTTGAGGGTTTTACGAATTAGTTTATATCCAAAATTTGTAATATGAAATTTTGAAAACAGATTTTGCCTTGTTGCACCCATTCACATTCGGAGAGTTGGTTTTCTTTATACACCTCTCTGTGATGTTATATGACTATTGAGTATTGACTGCCCTACAGAACTGCGTCGTTTTACTTACTTGTTATTTCGTATTGCGCCTCGGGTAAACACTAAACCATAATCCTTATAAGTCTAACCACTCCCATAGAGCCCGTGTTAAAAATTTGGTCGTTAGCCATTGACTTCCGGAAGGTGTCGCTAGAATGCTTGCCGTCCCGGTTTTTAGCTAGTTGCATTGGTTGTAATGCTGTTTCAAAAGTGATTTTTAAGGGTAATAAAAGGATTTTATAACTTATTAGCTGTTTACGACTTGCGTATTAGTGATTTGGTATGTATTTTGTATGTATGTTTTATGCAAAGTAAATAAAGTTTCCATTTTAAACACTTTTTGTATCAATTCTTTTCTTCCGAACAACCGACCCAAATGAGCCTTGACAGTGAATAATAATTGTATAAGTAGTTTGCTAGGCAAATCCGTATCGTTTACTGTACATTTGCGAGTAACTTGGTGATTTTTATTGATGATTTGATAGATGATTTAGTGTGTTATGCGCCGAGAAACTAAGTAACGAATGGTGAGCGATATTTGAGGTAGTAGTAGTAGACTTCTTTAGCGCCATCGTAGTACTGCATCGGCACCAGTCGATGGTCGCTTCGGTAAATAATCGTAGTTGTGATCTTGTCCGTGGTGATTCGAGGCAGTGGCGGCTCTAGGATTTGGCAAGTGGGGGCGTTGGGGTGGCAACTAATCATGGGGCCAACCATTTGTTGTTTAATGTATGTAGCAGTATAGGTTCCCAACTGGGGCCACTGGGAGCCAGGCATTCAAAGGGGGGCACGGGTCCCCTGTAAGCCGGTGGAGCCGCCACTGATTCGAGGTTGTAATCTAGAGGTCAGTCCGTAGGTGATAAGCGCTGAACTGCAGGAATTATTAATGATTAGCCCATTGCTATAATATTTATATGCAACTATCACAATTTAAAAACAATAAATAGTTGCAGTTTATCATGAGTTTCATGTCAAATTAATGAAGTGCTAAATTAGATCATACGTTACATAATGAAGCTACGATTCATCATTCTGATTGATAGATACATTTCAAAAAATGATGCTCCTCAAATGAAATGAAACATATATAAGTGTGTCCATTAACAGTTGTTCAGCAACAGCGGATGGAATAACGTTTACCGGTCAGCAAGGCATTGGACTTCTTCAAGATGTCACAGCGTTTGTTCACAGAATGAACAGATTATTTGACATTCTTAATGCTAACTACCTGTGGAAGGATTACATTTAAATTCAGATAAGTTAATGGTATGTTAAACCTGCAATGTATTTACATTTTACTTACTTATCTGTTGAAATATTGCTGTAGAAATAACGCATTGGTGCATGACAGTTATGCTTGTGATGACACGATTGATGCAATTATTCTGTTATAAAGTTATTATTATGTTCGGTGACAGTGTGAAATTCCAAGTATGACATGGTTGTGATGCTATGTATTGAAATTCTTGGCATTATGTTTGCAGTTCTTGCAAGATTGCTTGGCATGGCTGGACAGATGGGAAGCTCATACTACAGCTCTAGGCTGCACTAAGTTCCTGTCTTCTTCAACCAGTGTTGGCTTCAGAGTAGCGTTGATATCAACAATTCACTTGTCTCAAGACCTGTTAAAATATGGATATCAGTATATATTGACGTCAAAATTCAGTCAGGACCCGCTTGAGGTATTTTGTAGTTGTATTTTAAATTAAAGTTATTACTTTTTAACAATGTTTTCCTAATCTTAATTAGTTTGTTCATTTATCACTGAACTAAATTCACACAATTTGTGGACATACGCATTAAAAATTAGAGAAATTCCTAAAAATTTATCACTGAATAAGGCACAGAAAATTTTTATTTTACCACTGAACACTTTCAATTTATCACTGCAAATTTTGTGTATCACTGCACGTTAACAAAGGCCCTCACTTGGTCAGTTATGAAGTTCATCAGTTTATGGTCACTGCTTTTCAGAGTTATACGTGTTATTATGGTCTAACTACTACTTTTGCATTTTTTATTATAATCAGATACGCAGCCGGATGTGATGACCATTGCGACAATGTTTCTTTATCTTTGCCTGCTGTCCGTCTCCACGGTCTTGCGTCTACCAAAATGCTGCACGTCAGTTAAATTGGTATAGCCGTTCAGCTTGCCTAACACCAGACCAACCACTAAGAGAGCTCAGGCTGTCTCAACTGCAGCTGAATGTCTAGATGCAATGGCTGCATTTTTCCGGCGATAATGATTCTGATACTGAACCCAGCGAACAATTGTCAGATTGTACAACAAAAGACAATATAGTCTATTATGTTGCTGGATTTGTTGTGCGTCACTGCCGTCGTGTTACAAAATGGAGTGTCGTCGCTAAGCAGATAAAGTGTATAGAAATTAATATTTCCATGTGATTTAGTGTTCTATTTCATTTAAGGGTTAGGCATATCCTATTTCAGTTTATAATTAATTAACTTTAATGCAATGCAATTTGCATTTTACTATTTTCTGACATCTTGTCGCACACACTTTGACCGGCACATAGCAGGAAGCACTGCTACAGGTTGCGAAAAGAACAAGTGTAACAAATTTTCTTAAGTGAATAATTTTTAAGAATATGACTTTCGAGCACAGCTTAATCTGAAAAATAATGTACATAAGCAAAGATTTTGAATCTGCTTAGATTTTGAAACTGTCCATTGTTATTGTGTGCATAACGAGGGGCTGATGAAAGACAAGATGTCAGACCTCTCAAATATGATTTTTGTGGAAGTGTAAGACGTGCTTTATGAACAAGTTCATGGGCTTAAGATGAATACAAAATCAGTTGACACACCAAAAGCAGTATTCTAGCCATATTAGATTTGTGTGACATCATATGAATGTTTAGCTGCTCTGTTAAAAACTGCAATGTGAAATGAGAATCACGCTCATCATGATCGCACATCTCTTGCAGCAAACACAGTACAAATTGCATTTTTGCATCATCTCTTTACTTTAGAGTACGGATTTTCTAAATGGCTAATAATTTAATAAAATATTGACCAATGGTCTCACATTTGCATTGGTGTCAAAACCAGGATAAACTGTTTAATCTTATCTGTTTAATTGAACACCATCACAAAAACCAGTAACATCAAAGTCAACATTTAGAGAAATAGTAACCTTCAAACTTGAAATATCCAAACAGTCAATAAAACATATATGGAGACACAAATCACTATGTTTAGTAATCCATCTGTCACTTAGGTGATGACTATATCCAGTTTTAAGCTCTCAAAAGAAGTTATTAGGCCAATGTCGCTATCCCATCCAGTCAGTGAATTGGTCATCACGAAAGTCCATTTCTGACTGCGATCATTTGCAGATGCGTTTCTTCAACGGCTGTGACGAAAAATACAGTGGCAAATTCTGAAAAACTGAAGGATAAGCTCCATCTGTAAACCTCTGACTTGATAAGAGTTTCACTGAACTGTCAGGTTGTAACATTTTCTCTTCAAGCACTAGAAATTCTTTACGGAATACTTCAGACGTACAGCACTGTCCTTAGTCGGTGTAAAGTTTTTTCCTATGAATGGTTCTAGTCCATTTTTCTTCAGAATGGAACACCGTCACATATTCCGTTCCGTTGTAGCTGGAATTGCAGTAGTTACACAGCTATTCCGTCCATTCTCCTAAAAATGAATTATACAAATCGATCATAAACAAGTTGAAGACTAATCAATTTATCTTCCATTTTAAAACCAAAGTTGCCAGAAACGTAGGCCCGTCTATCAGTGGCGGCTCTAGGATTTGGCAAGTGGGGGCCGTTGGGGACAACTTTAATCATGGGGGCCAACCATTTGTTGTTTAATGTATGTAGCATTAAGTATAGGGTGACTAGGGTCCCAACTGGGGGGCCACTGGGGGGGCCAGGCAGTCAGTAGGGAGGGCACGGGCCCCCCTCTGGCCCCCCGGTGGAGCCGCCACTGCCGTCTATTACCCTAGTCAGTGTTGCAACCAAGAATACATGGCGCCGAATTAAAACATCAAGTTGAAGAACTAATAATCACTTCTAATGGCTTAGCAGCTCCTGTGAAGTCCAATAGATGTACGCTTTTCCGACATTGTGTATGCAGTTTAGATGCACAACATCATTTTCCTTCGTCGGACATACGCCGCAAGAACATGGTGACCATCGTCTTATGCGCTGAACATTTACAAAAGCGCTATAATAATAGCATGGTTACGGTCGAGAATGATTTTTACATAGCATGTGAAAACTAATAAAAACAAAGCAAAACTTACCTAAAATTGATAATACCTCGATCAGATCGACGATACAATATAATACGCTTCAAATCTCAGAATCATTAGAAACTATTTGATTATAATTATTATAAAACAACGCCTTAAAACGAGACATTGCATGAAATATGCATGTAGTCACTGTAGCAACACGGGACCGTAAAATTTGTGGCGCCACTCTGCGGCGGTCAATACCGGAAACACCATTATTTCTCGAGAGTTGATACACTTTAGTATTATAATCATTATGCACTAAACACTAACAGCGTGCATGGCTTCGTCGTCTTATTTCAGTGGAGTTTTGCAGTTGGCTGATGTCAATGACTTTATCACTCCGTCCCAGGTTTGATTAATTTGTATGGAATCTTGTTCAAGCTCACTGCAGGTTACACGGGCTGCCAATGCCTGCCATGCATGTTGCGATGTTTCTCATAAGTTGTCTAGCTCCAGCTTAAACTAATACTGCGTGAGTCCATCGTTTCACTGACGGTGGAATGACTAATCTCCAGCGGATTATTTATTTAAAATGTGATTTATAGTACGGTCATTGGATTCTTTTGTACATAACTCTTGAACACAACACTTGGATTCCAAAACTCCAATTTATTGTGATTATTTAAATACAAATGCATGGCGATAAGGTTCTTAAGGTTAATCCTTAGGAAGCTTATTTGTCAGACCACGTAGCCAGCTCTGTCAGCATCATAATCCCTCATAATCAATCATTTTACACTGAAATCACTTCAACCCTGGTCCAAGCTTGTTAACTTATATCTGCCTTAAAGAAGTACATTCTAGAATCTAGATTCTAGAATCTGCATTATCTACCAATTGTTCATGCATGGCGTCTAAACTAGTTCAGCCAGCTGTGCTGTCATGTTAAGCATCTGTGGTGATTTGTCTTTGAATGGAGTGGATCCTGTTTGTGCTTGAATGTTGCTCATAATATCAAATTTGTTGTGCATGTGTGAAAATGAGAATTTTTCAAGAAATTCTCAGAAATGAAGGATCCTTTCATTATAAGCGCTTGTTTGTGCGTGAATATTGTTTGGCTCAATTCCTGTCATAAATACCATGAACGTGAGCACAGTCACTCGTTTTCATGGGAATTGGTTCAATTTTTGCGAGAAATTCAGTTTTCATTGGCGATTTTTGTTGTATTTCAGTTTTAGATAAATTTAAATAAGTTATGGATGATGTTTACGTTTTGCTTTTTGACTCAGATTGACTATGATATTTTCTTTACAGGAATGCATAAAGCCATTGAAAGTGGATAAAACTGTGAAGATTAGCAAAATACGATATGAAAATGATGGATCTCTTTCTTCAGCGGTCGATCAGGTTTTTATATCTTAGATTTGAAATATTTGTCTGAGGTTGTTATGAGGTCTGTGATTTGGTATTTGGATATTTGTAAGCCTCTGAATTTTATGCTTAAAGTTCTCTTGCATGTGGTGGTAGGTGAATAGTAACTGGGACAATGTACAGGTGTTTTGAGAGTGGAATTGATTATAATTATTAATTTGTATAAATATTAAAACTTGAAACTTACTTTTATCAATGATGCATACCTTTGAAAATTACTTTCTGTTGACTCCTAAATTCTCTAGTAAAGATTTTCAAATATATTTTTGTGCAGTTCATGTTGACGAAGAACTTAAGAAGCAGATCATATATTTATTTCTGTTGCTGCCATTTTCTGTTTTCATTTTCTCCATTTTTACTTTAGAGTACAGTTGAAGTGAAGAAGGTTGAGATTTCATTGAACGATTGTCTTGCCTGCAGTGGTTGTGTAACTTCTGCTGAAACTGTTCTTATTGCTCAACAGAGTTACCTGGAACTTTATAAAATTATTGAAGAAAATCGAAAACAAACTGAAGTAAATATTCTTTACTTAGTTGGCTGTAATAGCAATTTATTAGTTATTTGACTGCAACGTATTTTAATGTTGTGACATGTTGTCTCTTGTATTTAAGTTAAGGAATTTTTTCGTCCTGAATATCCATTTTCATGTTTATTATTCTAGGTCAACGGTGGCCAAACCGCGGCTCGCGAGCTGTATGCGGTTCTTCTGTGTTCAAATTGCGGCTCTCAAAAAATTTTAAAATTCTAAAAATTTGATGGCTGTAAATTTGTCCGGACCTACCTGGGCTGAAAATAATTTTTGGCTTGACTTTATTTATTTTTTGTTAAAACTTAGGCGTCATTTTATTTTTAAAATTGAAATGAAGCATATGGTGATTCTGATTGGTTGGTTATGTTAAGATTCTTGATCCTACTTCTTTTCTAATCCGTTAAACATTAATTAAATAGAATTATAATAACGTCTTAAAATAAATGAATAAAATAATTTTCCATTGCGAGTTGGGTTGCCATAGTGAGTCAATGTGGCTCTCAAGATTTGGAAAATGGTAAAATGGCTCTTGGTTACTACAGGTCTGGCCACCCCTGTTCTAGGTTTTGGACCTAATGATGTCAATGCAGGAAACTCGTTATAAAATTATTTTCATATTTGATTTTTCTGCAAGAGTAGCCAAAATGCTGAAAGTTTCTGTAATAATCAGCTTCTGTAATAGAAATTTTTAATGAAGGGCAAAGCCAAAAGTGAAAAAGCAGAATAATTTTATATAGCTTTTTTATAGCATTTGTATAGCACCTCTTATACTTCTACACATCTCTAATCTACTCTTATATTTCATACTTAAATAACCATATATTTTAATAAGAATATTTCATGATTTAGTGAGTTTTAGTTTTTGTTTTCAGCCTGAGAAAAAGAAAGTGGTTGTTGTTTCGGTTTCACCACAGTCGCGGGCATCCTTGGCTGTCAGATTTAATGTGACGGCTCAACAGATTATGAAAAGACTTTCAGGGTTCCTACAGCGCATTGGTTAGGCTTTGGGTCTACCATTGCCACTTCTGATATTTTGTTTCATTCAGACATAGCAATGACAGATATCTGTACAAGAGAGTAAAAGAATGTCTTGAGGTTCTTTTAGATTCATATATTGATGATAATATAGTTTATGCCTGAAAGTAGTTGAGGCTTCGAAATGGCATAAGCACTTGATGATGATTAAAAATATCTGTTAAAGAGCAGATTGTTTGAACTTTTTAATGTGAATAAAAATATTCATGTTGGACTGAGTATGTTGGATGGTGTTTGCCAGTTTGGATATGTCTTAGTTTTGATTCTCCTCTTTGATGGACTGGGAGCGGAGAATTATGTGAATAGCAGTAGTTTTTCACATTTGGTTGTTGCATGGAAGAATAGAAATGCAAAGAGGATGAGTTTGATATTGATTGTTTATGGAAAGTCAGCAATGTTATTTGTAAATGTGGAACACTTGAAGAGCCAGTGGCATTTTAAACAAAAGGTAGCAGGAAATTTCAGTTGGTTTTATAAAATAAATATATTTAGAAATGGATAGACTTATTTTTATATATCAGGGGCAGCCAAAATGCGGCTCACGAGTCGCTTGCAGCTCTTTTAGCAGAATCTGTGGCTTGCAAAAAGTTTAAACAATGTTTTTTAGTAGATTAACAGATCAACAGAAGCTTACAATTGAAACATAGCACTAATAATTTTTCCTACTTGCCAATTTTATCATAGGTCCTATAAAAATAGCAGCAAAAATGTAACGCCTTTACTGGCCATTTATTTGTAACATAATGTAAATGGATGCATATGTGCGTCACAGCCAGTAAAGGGGTTAATGAAATTTGCAAGGAATTGGATCACACTACCTCGTTTTCATGTTTAATTGTGGCAATGCGGTTCACATGCTTTTGAAAATTGTCATCTGCGGTTCGCACCATCTATGGATATGGCAGCCCCTGGTATATATAGTAAACTTTTTCATACTTAACTGCAATATGTGTTTCCATCTTCCTTTTTTGTGAATATTTTTCTTGAAGGTGTTGACTATGTTTTGGACACAACTCTTGGTCGAGAGTTTAGTCTTATTGAGAGCTGTACTGAGTTTGTCGAGAGGTATCGTAGGAAGGAGTTCGACAGTAAAGCTCTTCCAATGTTGGCATCTGCATGTCCAGGTCATTATTTTGACAGTATCATTCTATGTCCTGTATTGTATTGATGAATTGTGTATGTATGTATATATATATATATGCATATATAATTATATATATTATATATATATAGCATTTCTTTTGTTAATAATTAATGAAATATCTCATTGCATTTTATTCTGCCAAACAATTTAGCATGCAGTTTTTATTTCAAGGTGAATTTTCCTACTTTGCTCATTGTGTTAGTTTCTCTTTTAGTGTTTGTAGTCATGTTTGATCAAAATGAAGATTTCTGTTGTGCTTTTTAGTTTTACTAGAACACAGTCAGAGTTTGTTTCCATCTTCAGGAGGAAAGAATGAGTTTATGTGCATTTGCAGAATGAGAATTTTAGTTTTATGTTGTCTGATATTTTCCAGGATGGATATGCTATGCAGAAAAAGTTAATGGCTCTTTCATTTTGCCTCATATTTCAACAACCAAGTCTCCTCAGCAGGTGATGGGAACTCTTGTGAAGCACTACCTTGGCCGTATTTTCAGTCGAACTCCCGATCAAATCTATCATGTGACTTTGATGCCGTGCTATGACAAGAAGTTAGAAGCATCGCGTTCGGATTTCTATGATGATGTTTACAAGACAAGAGATGTTGATTGTGTGATTACTACTGGTTGGTGTTGGTGTTTTCTTGGGCCCCATTCTCTGTAATTGCAAAGCTACAGTGTATGCACTATGCACTATTGATGGCATTAGGCATCTCTATGCATGTATATGTATGTTATTCTGATGCATTATGTGATATATGAATAATGTAGATGCAAAATGTCCTTTAACTTTCTATTTAACTTCACTTTGTTTATTTGACCTTGATTTCCCAGAATTTCATTGCATATGATGCATTGATCGTTTTTGGAAAAATTTTGACATCTTAGGAGCTGCTATATCAAATCTCTTAAATTGTAAACTGCAGTGGCGGTTCCACCTTGTTGATGACTGGGGCTGCATCCGGATGACCTTTTTTGCTTGTCAACCTATTTTCCAGTGAGTTCTTTAAAAAATTAGTGTAAAATACTGCAAATTACCTTCTTTTTCTTGCTTGTCGGCCTTTTTTTGGCAAGGTTTCTTAACATTTAGTGAGCAAAACACTACTAACAATGACCTTTTTCTCTTTTTTCTTGTGTTTCTTCTTCACTTTGCATCCCCCACCAACTTCCAGTAAATTTTTTTCATCCCCCTCACCAAGAATTCCTGGAACCGCCACTGGTAAACTGGGTAGTAGTAATTAAAGTAGGAGACGTCCTGTGTTGTGAAACTGTGATTTCGTGGCCAATGACTTTAAAGAAATATTGTCAAAGATAAATTTCACATATTTAAATTTTGCTGAAACTGCTAAATATAGTGATACTTATTTCATACTCGTTGACTTGAATTTATATTTGACTAAGAAAGTGGTATTTCATTATGCTGCAATCTTGTTAGTTAATTCAGAAAGCAGTTTCAGAGTTGGTCAGAGTTTAACCTAAATTTCAAAAATAAGTCTGAAATATTTTTAATTGAAGCACATTTTGCGTAGTTTAAATAGCATTTTTCCTATTTGAATTGTCATTTGCTCTAAACTGCAATTTAAGTCAGGTCTTGTATCAGCTATTATCCAGATTAATGAATTCATTTAATTTCCATCAAGAGAATTATTATTCCCAAATTATTATAGAATTATTCTAAAACTGTCAGGGGTAAGACCGATCAAAAAGGCTATTGTTTATTAGAGATTAAAACAAATTTTTGAGAATGGTGTATTTTGCAATTATTGTTATTCATATGCATCTGGAATACTATATTAAAATTTAAGCAAAGAATTTGTGATGGTGTTGGTTATTTTAAGTGGATATGGATAGGGCACTGCATTACCATTTTACTTTGGTTGTTTGTTAGGAGAAGTTCTTGAAATGATAGAAAAAGAGGGCAGTCAGTTGCTTAGCGAAGAAAATCGTCTGCAAAATTGTTTGTAAGTATTTAAATGACATCTGCAAATAGGTTCAAAACATTTGCATCATTTATTTTGATATGCAAAGGATGATTTCTGTATCCTGCTTTATAACTGTAGGTTTCTTGGGGATGAAGAGGAGTTGTGGAGCCATGAGGGAGGTGGATCTGGAGGCTATCTGCATCATATTGCAAGATTTGCTGTCAAGTCTCTATTTGGACATGATATCAAGAATTTAGAGTATAAAACACTCAGGTAGAGTTTTAGTTGCTGTCGGTGAAGTTGTTATCACTTTTTACTGTCATTTAGATAATTTAGTCTGCCTCGGTGGCTCTCTTGGTGGAGCATGAGCTCTGAAACTGAAAGATGCTCTATTGACCCGGGTTCAAATCCCAGGTGGTCAGAGATTCTATTTTCAGACAGTCACTGTCCACTAGTATGGAGTGGACATTTAAATGGTCTATCAAGTTTCATTGTGCTCTGAAGTGTTAGCGGGAATAGGCAGCAAGGCTGTACCAGTTGCCTACCAAGAAGGGTCGCTATAACTAATATTTGACAAAGCAGCCACATGCAACTATCAAAATATGTGCTGATAAATTCAATTAAGTGAAATCACTGCATGCAGCAGCCTTGGGACAGTTGGATAATAATGCGTTAGTGTTGAAATTAGACCTAATTAGTTCCAGGTTGAGCCTTTGCTTCATGTCATTTATCATGAACTGGCATGATAAATTTACAGTTATTGAGCATTCAATCAATATTTTGCATATTTTGTTTGTTCTATGAGAATGTGTTCTCCGTAGCTAACCTGGTGTTGGTTTTGGCAGACCTGGAACAAAACTGTGAGATGACCTGATATTGTAGACTCAGAGTCATTTGCTATACTGCATTATCAGACAAAAGAAATTTCATCTTATTTCTGGTAATCAGCGGAAGGAAGCATTTAAGAGTGATTTTTGTGGTGGGAAAAAAACGGTATTTGTTTTATTTTTAGAAATCAAGATTTTCAGGAACTTATTATTGAAAATGATGGTCTGCCTGCCTTACGATTTGCAATTGCTTATGGGTTTCGTAACATTCAAAATGTGGTTCAAAAGATAAAACGTGGAAAACTTCCATATGACTATGTTGAAATCATGGCTTGTCCTTCAGGTATCTGTCTTCTGAGATCTTGATTCAATAGGCAGAGATATCATTATTAGATTTAAAATTTACTTTGAAAATGAGTATTTTATTAACTGATTTTTTACACTGAGTATAACTTCTAAGTATCTTGAAGGTTATTTTGTTTTATTTGACATTTATCAGGATGCTTAAATGGTGGAGGCCAGTTACGCTCTTTTGATGATGAAAATGCCAAGGAATTGTTGGAAAAAGTCAAGAACACATATAATGCAGTTGCAACGAGGGAACCATGGAAGAATCCAATTGTGGAAGAACTGTATGAAAAATGGCTTGGAGGCCATGATTCTGAAACTGTTAAAAAACTGTTGCATACAAAATATCATGAAGTTGAGAAGTTGCAAACTACGTTAACTAAATGGTAATTTATGACTTCTAATATGCAATTATTTTATGTCACTATAATGTAAAGAAACTGATGGAAATTATTTTTTGAAGACTGTCTTCTTTATTAGCTCTTTAAAAGTGCATTCAGTGAATTGGAGGAGGCATTATCGGGTATCCTTTCTCTTGAGTAGGGTCCTACATATATGGTTGGATGATTGGTCATTGTGCAGTTTAACAGTCATGACTGTTATACCTGTTAATTTAGTTTGACAGATGATTGATGTTATAATCTGCCATTCAATTAAATTAAATTGACTGCACATTTTTACCAAACCAGAGGTGGGTTAATATTGACTTTTTCCTTGTATTCAGAGGTGCATAATGGTAGCTTGATGATGCCTGGGCATCCCCCAAAAATGTTGGAGGGGGAGTAGGATGCAAAATAATTGAAGCAAATGACTTTCCATGTCTCATTAAACTGATGATGACCTTTTTAGCTCAGACTTTTTCAGGAGTCAAGGGTGCAATATGTCTACTTTGCCCTGGGCACTGACCTTTTTTCTCATCAGACTTTTTGCACATCAGGAATGGGCAGCCCCAATAAAAATTGCTGTGTGACGCCAGTGCTTATATTAGAGGTCCCAGACAGACAAAATTGTTCTTGGACATAAAATAAATATAATACAAATGGTGAAACTTAAACTTTCACTGCCTCTGACTGCAAAAGAGCGTTAGCTGCGTTGAATAGTCTGGTTGGTTAGCCCATTATTTTTGTTAGTTGGAGAGAAAAGCTAGAGAAATCTATGACAGGAAATTAATGAGAATGTTATCTTCGTCCTGTTCAGCTGTTTTAAAGCTTAAAAAGAATTTTTATCAATCAAATGCAATCTAATGCATACCAGCATTTTCAAAAAACATGACATTGTGATGAAAACAAAAATAAGAATTCTCAACACTTGTGTAATACTAATCGGTCTTTATGGATGTGAATTTTGAACCATAAAAAATTGGAGAAAAATAATAGCAACAGAAAATAAATGGCTTAGAAGGATACAAAGGATTGGATACAAAGAACATATAAAAAATGGAGAACACTGCAACTGAGCATCATTGAAGTAATCAGAAAGAGAAGAATGAAATGGACTGGGCACATACTCAGAATGGAAGAAATAAGAAACCAACTTCTTTTGACCCCATCCTCTGTCAACAACTGTCAAACTTTTTCAAACCCCCCTATTTTGTTGACGTTATTAATGGACAGCCTCTGAGGTGACTCTCACATTGTTAGCCCTTGCATCACCAGGGAGGATGTGGTTGCCACCCTTTGATTTTTCCAAGTTTCTCTGATACCTGATGACATTTTTTCAAGCGCTTTTAAATACCTGTTGGGTGTTCGTTTACACACATTTTTTTACATATTTTGTGATCTCTGCTAGAGTCTGCTACAGGGGTTACTAAGCTATGGCCATTTCGCCAATGGTACCACAGGTGGAAACAGTCCCTCTGAGATTTCCTTATTGCGGATTTTTAATAATTAATGTCTTTAAGCTTCACCATAAATCTACCGTAGAAGACTATAAGCACTGCAAAGCGTCCAATAGCAACAGTTTTGGCAATTTAAGTGCACTACCTGAGCCACAAAACCCTCTGAACCAAGAATTTCAATTCCAAAATGCAATATCTTAAAGTAAAACAGCCTTACAAGAAAGCCAAATACAATGGTTTTACAATGTAAAACTAGGTTAATACAATGGCTTTACAAAGTAAAACTAGGATGTACTGTAGGTCTACATGTAGGGGCCTATATGTTGTAAAAGAGTACAACAAATATTCAACGATGGAAGGAATTGCACTTGACAGTATACAATGTTGATTTATTGCTTCAGGATTCACTATATATATCGCGTTATTTGAATGATTTGTGTTATTTGGAATCTTTCATTTCGTTCATAATATTTGTGCATATTATTAGATTTATTTGCTCAAAAGACGGTGAAATAAAACTCGATTTTGTGATAGTAGGCCTACCTAAAACGTCTTATAGATTGCATTAAATATAAAATTATTTAGATGGCATGTAAGCAAGGATATTTTTACACCCTTAACATCCCCCAACACGAGGTCGACACCCCGAAATTTCCGTATCCCGCACACCCTCCAATTCGAGAAGTAGCACCCCCAACTTTATTAGTCTGACGAGTCTGCATGATAGTCTGATGACCTTTTTTACTTGTCAGACTTTATTGTTTTTTGAGACCTGCAGCATGATAATGTTTTTTTGCTTGTCATATTTTTTTTAGATTTGATAAGGTTTTTGGGCTTTATGCTTGTCAGACTTTTTGTGAGATTACTTTTTCACACTTATTCGGCAGAGACCCACAAATTTTACCGACACTTCCCCAAATTCATAATCCTAGAAATAACCCAGCATGTAAGTCACGTGCTAATTCACTCATTAAAACCGGTCTACTGTGAAAACTGATAATGACAGAAAATTCTTGATCCACTTGATCTCATGTCGCTCTCTTTACGTTCTTTGATTCAACCATCTCTTAAGATTCTTTTTCAAGTGGTGCAGTCTGCACCAGTGGCGGCTCCACCGGGGGGCAGGGGCCCGTGCCCCCTATTGAGTGCGTGGCCCCTGTTGGGACCCTATACTTAATGCTAGGCCTACATACATTAAACAACAAATGGTTGGCCCCCATGATTAGAAGTTGCCACCCCAACGGCCCCTCACTTGCCAAATCCTGGAGCTGCCACTGGTCTGCACTAGAACTTTGGAGCTCAATTCCAGCATCCCTACGTACCACTGCCTACACCACGGTAAACGACAAGTTCAAAATTGTCTTTCCTTCTTGCAACATCTCGATTTTTTCTATCGAAACCTACAACAGGCCTGCATTCGACCTGCCGCACATCCAGTGTTTATTCTAGCCACCTTGACATTAGGGGGATTTTGGAATGTTTGGGGTGGGGGACAAGGTCTGAGTCTCCACACTTTTTTGGGGAAGGGACATTTCCATCCCCCAGTCAACATATAAAAAAATTGGAGGGGGAGGAATTTTAAAACTTTTGGTGAAAATTCTCCCCCCCTCCGAGAAGGCCTAGAATAAACACTGCGCACATCTTATCATCCTCCATAAAAATACTTTGCTGCGACTGGCTACTTGGATTTACAACCTTGACCACCACGGTGACTACGGATTACGGACTATGGATTTTACCCAGATTGAGTGCTCGTTAATAAGCTGGCGTGTATTGCGCCCAAGCACTGGCAGCGCTTATCCACCATAGACTGTCACCCGTTTGTCCGGCCGGATACCCTGGATTTGACCTGGATCTTTAGTGATTTGGGTTTGGTGTGCCATCGGTTGATGCTCCTGTGAATTATGAAAGTGGCGCTATAGAAGTTTTAGATTAGATTAGATTAGATTAGATTATAGAAATTTCGTGTTTTTACTTTACTTTACTTTAGATCATTTCTCTTTTTAAAAGCCACTTCCTGCGTAGCCGTGAGGTCCCAACTACGATGATCCCTTGGGTAAAGTGAACATGCCTAACTGATCCCGCCTTTTAGCTATATCTATTTCAATTTCATATTGAGAATAAGCACCTAAGAATAAACAGACACAGTACTGCAGTAAAATAAGCGCTATATAAATTCACGATAATTTACTTATACTGAAAAGTGAAAAGTACAGTCTCTGGAGATATTTTGAAATGGACGGAGATTGTAAACGAAATGATCGCCTTCTAAAAACGATTAAGGTTGTTAGTTAATTTGGGATTTTGAAGGTTTTCATAATTAAATTTAAATTTTTGTAGTCTTGGATACGAAAATTACGTTGCATAAAAATGTCCTGATTTTGAAGAGTGCTACTGTAATAGGCCTCCCTGGCTGTTTATATATATATATATATATATATATATATATATATATATATATATATATATATATATATATATATATATATATATATATATATATATATATATATATATATATATATATATATACTATATATATATATATATTTGCACGTGGGCCTACTGCAGCAAAGCACGAATGACTAAAGCACAAACAGAAATTGCAATGCAAGCAGAACTATTAACTACCAAAATATATCAAAATATAAAGACAGAAAATTTTACACAGGCATATAACTTGTATATTTAGTAAAATTACACATGTATTCAATATCTAGCATAGACTGCTTGTGCAAGTTGTCCAGAAACGGTGCATACCAATTGCTAATCATCTTGTTGACCCGATCAATTTTAAAAATAGGTTCGTATCCAGTGTTTATTCTAGGTCTGTTTGGGGGGATCCCCAAAGTTTTAAAATTCTGCCCCCCCCAAAAAAAAAATTATATATGTTGGCTTGGGGGATGGAAATTCCCTCCCCCAAAGTGTGGAGAGACAAATCTTGTCCCCCAAACATTTCAAACTCCCCCCCCCCAATGTCAAGGTGGCTAGAATAAACACTGGTTTGTATCTCATTGATATTTTGCCATTTACGCATGCCAAGAATCTTATACACACATATTTATTTATGCAGTTATTTTTATTATTATTATTCAGACAATTTATATAGCGCCGTACGCATGGCGTCTACCAAAGTCAAAGGTGTTGTACATATTTAACATTCATAAGAAGTCGCAAATAGATGTGTCTTCAAGTTCTTCGCAAATTGATCGTAGGTGTTCGACGAGGTTACAGTGTCCGGTAGAGCGTTCCACTGCCGCGGATTTCCCCCTTACAACCGAACGCTCGCCAAACTTTGGCATCTTCGCAGGAGGTGGAACGGCCAGAAGAACACGGCTGCTCAAACGTAATTGATGACATCTTTCCGTCAGTGATTGTCTGTGAAGAAGTGTGGAAAGGTATTCAGGACACATTGGGTCGTGAAGCACACGGAACGACAGGATACACCGCTTGTATGTAATCCTCTCGGGTACTTTCAGCCAGTGTAGTTCGTTTTTCAGTAGCGGGGTGACGTGTCCCCTCGTTCTGAGTCTGTATACCAGCCTGACCGACGAGTTCATCACCCTCTGCAGCCGCCCGAGCTGTGTTTCAGGTAGACCAAGGAGGACACTGTTGCAATAATCGATTCTCTGCAACACCATTGCCCAAACAAGCATTGTCGTCATGCTTGTCGGAAGATATCTCCGTACGTCCTTGATTCTTCGTAGTTGGTAATAACACAACACATTTATAGAGTTCATGGCAGTTATATTCAGTGTGGTTGCCTCAACAGCATGCACAAGCACAAGCAAACAAAGTGATTTAAATAGCTCAACAGTCACAGAGTTTGATGCTTTTGATCTATAGTAAATACACTTAAATGCCTTAAACATCTTAGCTTTACATGCTCAATTGCTCACAAGTACACTGGAATCTCTTTGCAGCAATAATGTTAATACCTAGGTACCTAATCGAAGTGACAGAGTTCAATACACAGTCATTAATCCTGAGAGGGGAACAGCTGTATGCTTAGGCAACCAACATACAACCCTTTGATTTTACATCAAACATCAGAGTCAGTTATAATTAACTCGGTTATAAATGACTAGTTATATTAGACTAGATCTCCATTTACAGTGGTTTTCACACAGGCTTACTTGGCCTCCTAAACCACTTTAAACCACATTATTATTATTATTATTATTATTATTATTATTATTATTATCATCATCATCATCCCTTGATGTTAGTCATAGTTAAATTCTTGTTTTAGATTTCTTTCACCCACACCAGCTGGAATATTCTTTATTCTTCAATCAATTCAGGCAGAGGCATATGGTTCTGATGACATGGTAGAATTGAGGTTAGCTAGGTGGCCTGTCAGCCATGAGTTTCCCCTGTTTATGTGAACTGTGAATAAATATGTTGGATGCTTATTTGGTGTGAGTAAAGGCTGGCAAACGCCATAATTTAGCTGATGGTGTAAAAATTGAAAGCACTAAGTATGGTACCCTATGTTTTTGAGCCTATGAAGCAGCATTTACTTTTGTGCCAGATATGCTTGAATGAGGCATTGAGCACTCTTCATCCTTCTGTTGTTGACCTTTCTTATCCAACCTGTGACTGGTGGCTTTCATTCATCTGTGCTGTTCACCCATTGCTGTTTTTCACTTAATGCAGGAATATGGTGAAATAAATGGAACACACACGGATGTTGCTTGTACTGAGTTTAGCAACATGATATTTATCGTCATATCCCAGTTTGAAAACTTCGGAACACTGGTAGGCTGACAGCATTGAAATTGCAGGGTACAAAAGTAAAATATAACTTCCAGTTGTTTGACACCGATTAACATAAATCTTGATGGAACCCACGAATTTTTAGTTTTCTGTAAATTTTTCTATTTGTAATTATCAAATTTAGATGCCATATTTTGAATTTGATGACATTCTTTTGGGTCATTTGCATAATTACATAACATTGGAGGATGTATGTGTGTGGTCCTTGAAAATGTTATGAAACATTACATGGGTGGGTGTGAGCTTAATATTATGTAGCGCTTTTAAAACTGATTTACCAATGGTAAAGAGCTACAGCTAGAGGTTTTACATAAGCAATTTATTGAAACTGTTCAGCACTGAATCAGCAGTGTCATTGGTTGATCTCATTGCTATGTTATAAGAGATTCAAAATTCTCTTTTTCTTTTTAAATCACAGATACACGTGACATCAGATGCTGTACTTGGAGAGTCATCAGGTGTTCCAACCTTTACAACCAAAACACTTCTAGGAGAAGAAGAGGTCTAAAATTTTAACTACATTACAAAGACATACTTTTAAGTTTGATTTGAAATCCCTTTAATAAAATCAAGAGCTTACAAGTTTTGTTTTGCCTCAATTTATGTTAGCAAAACTACTATATTGCACTTAATTTAATTTTTTTATAACCTTTCATTAATGTTTGTCATTGTTAATTTTTATTTAAATTAATTATATATTACAGGACATTTATGTCTACTTCCTCTTCCCATCATATCTCTTTGAGATTCCCCCCATTTATTCTAATTTTCACTTCTGTCCTGCAATCAATTGTTGAACTCTCCAGTCAACCACTAACCTCTTCAGTGCACTTGTCAACTTTCTTCACTCTACCAAATAATTGTTTATAATCCACAAAGCATATTCCGTCCATGTGTAGTTTCTTCATTTTTATTCTCAGCACTACTATCGCTTCCTTCATACTTTTACTGCTTCTGAATCGGAACTGGTCCTCAAACAGAAAGCACAGTGACTCGATTTTGGCTTCCTGTCTTCTGTGCATGATATTTTATATTCCATCCATAGGTGTTTTATTCACGAGCAAGTTCTTCTCTTCCCTTTTCTGAAGGCTTTTCCATCCACTGCAGTGCTCAGACCACTATTCTTCTCTTGCTTTGCTATGTAGGGCAATCAGAAGCTAAACAGGTTTAAACTACCAGATAAGATTGGCCAGTAGGTTAACTAGGATATAGCTTAGTTTACCGAGCATCAGTACAATGAATGGCAACAGAAATCAGAATTCTGAAAGCCAGCACTAATTTGTGCAAAGTGCCATAAGGGCTGAATGATAAGGTATCACGACAATTTGCCTACAGACTTTTCATCTACAGACGGTAGGTCTACTATGATATCTGAGCTAGGGTTAGGGTTGGTTTAGATTAGGGTTATTGCCAGGGTTAAGGTAGGGTTATGGTATCATAGTAGACCTACTTTCGGTAGACCAACAGTCTGTAGATGAATTGTCGCAGAACCAAATGATAAGGGCTACTACAGTTATCAAATTTCATTAGTTTATGTGTACAGCTTTAAAACACTCTTAAAGGATTAAAACACAAAATCAATAATTAAATAAATAATACTTTTAAATTATGAAACTTAATGCTTGAATATTGTTTCAGGAAATCTTGAATGCTGTTGCTCGAAACTTGGCATCTCGTGTAATCACATCAAAACCAATATTGTTTGCACTGGCTCTCCAACACAAAACCCCATCTGCCATGAAGGAAGTAGCAGAACTTATGTTAAAATGCAAGTGCTGGTGATGACAACCGCAGAACCAAAGAGGCACTTATTGTAGAATTTTGTTCAGACTATGATAAAAGTGAGAAATGTTTTTGAATGTAATTAGTCTTATTAAAGTTATTCAAAATATACATTTGTTTCTGTATAGCTGAACAGTCGTATTTCTCAACATTTCACAGCATTTATTAGGTAAATGTTGCCAACTAACGTAATCACAAGAAACCATTTATAACACTAAAATACTGTAATGAGATATTACCAAGTCATATTCTTCGTTAATATGCATTTCGCAAAGGTTAAAATATTAATTACAAGGTCTAAATATTAGGCCCAAAGTCACATTTGCCATCTTGAATGTTTTATTTATTTATTGCAATGAAGATGTAATACAATTATGAATTCACTTTTTAACAAAGTTTACTGAAATTCACAAAACAAACTCAGCTGGTGTAAGAAAATCTCACGAAATTGGGGTAATTTGAGACCTTGTTCGTCGCTTAATATTTTCAAGTGACACCTCGGCTGCTTGCTTTTCAGCAGAAAGTGTCTCAAGGCGCTGTTGGTAAGCCTCTCGCAAAAGTTTGAAAGCCTTGATGTTGGCATATGGTGAACGTGTGACTGGATCAAAATATTTGGCAGGCAGCCCAGTAATTGGGCACTGATGCTTTGTTGTTGGCTGCAGTCTTTTTCGTGGAAAATATCTGTGAAATAGTCTCTCGTCAGTAAACGTAATGAAATTACGCGAACAGTTTTCTGTTGAACGTGATCTTCCATCACTGAAAAACAATGCATCTGATTCATTAAATACAAACAAGTAAGTAAACCATGATGACCTTTTTTATTTTGGGTAAAATGACCCTGTCTGACTGACCCCCAACTTTTTACTATAGCATACTTCAAATAGTGTCTAAGAACAAGTAGCTACTGTGGTACTACTTTTAAAAGCATATAAATTCATGAGATTTTACTTATTTAAAGACTCAAGAGAAGACAATTTAAATTGCATTTCAAACAAGATTTGTGTAATATAAACAGACGAAAAAGAACATATTCGGGTGTGCTATGCAAGAAAAGCATACCTGCTACATACGGTAAACCTGTCTTGAAGCATTTTCTGCTTGTAATTAAATATTGTGACATTTGTGAAATACCAGCATACAATTGTACATCCAGTTTTATCACAAAACAATGGGTAGTTGATGGTATAATGAAAGAACAGAAATAATGGCTGAAGGATGAGCAACATTCCAATGGTGGCTGACAATTTGTCATACAGCAATATCTAAGACCCAGTCAGTGTTTATTCTAGCCACCTTGACATTGGGGGGATTTTGAAACACTTGGGGGAGACAAGGCCTGAGTCTGAGTCTTTTTTTTTTTTTGGGGTTTCCATCCCCTAGCCAACAAAAAAAATTTGGGGAGATTTTACCCCCAGAGAAGGCCTAGAATAAACACTGGACCAAGTGCTCAGATCACCATTCTTCTCTTGCTTAGTAGCTATGTGGAAAGATTAATGCAATCTAAAGCTAAACAGGTTTAAAATACCAGATGAGAATGACATCTAATATTAAGCACTAATTTGTAAAGAAACATTTGTGCTTCTACAAATGATGGCTGTAGACTAGAGCAACTTTCTATTGACATGCTTTACAATTAAGCACACTGAACATGTTCTCTGACCTGTCTAATGCTTCACCTTCTACATTAATTTCAGCATCTGCAACTTCTTCCACAAGGGGAACTGTAACAGAATGGTAACGAATGACAGGGCCTGCATGTGTCTGTCTGTGAATTCGGGCCTTTTTCTTTTCCAACTCAAGTTTTTGGTAGGTTTCTGCAAAATTAGTAACATCAATATGTACTATATACTTGGAACAAGATAATGCATACAGTAATACCTCGTTATCCCGCCCATATACGTCTGGCGTTCTATTTTGGCAAGGGGTGGCGACATAATGAGGGCAAGTCAATCGAGTAATCCATTACAAAGTATTGTTAAACTGTATGTATATCCTTCAATCATAACACTGTAGGCTACAAGGCATAGGCACATGCCTTTGAGAAGTTAAACGCATGGATTCCATCCTACGTTTAACAGCTGACAGTGGCTGCATGTCGTCTGTGATGGAGAGGGCTGATTGTTCAAAGTAACACATTAGAGTATCAATGGCAGAAGTCACTTCGTCATCCGTCTCCTCATTGCTGTCATCAGCTGTTGAACAGTTCGTTAAGTTTTGGAGAATGTCTGCATCAGTCATTAAGGATGAAGGAAGCACAGAGCCCATTTAAGGTCAATGCCTCAGATACAATGGATACCATGCTGTAGTGTTATGCCATCCTCCGTGGCCTGAGGCAACACAACAGCCTCCCCTGGCTATGCGATCAGATGATGACATGAAGAATGGAAACAGGGAAACGTTCATCGTAGGCATTTTTCACAATGATTGAATGAAGTTACTCTCTCACCCTATTTCTCTTTCTCTCCTGTCTCCCTCTCTCTCCCTTCGTCTCTGCCTCTCCTTCCTTCTCTCCCTCTCCTGCTCTTGCCCTTTCCCTCTGATGTGTGACCACATTAAATCAGACGACCGTACAACTACAGTGTACGTTAATCAATTGCACTGGTGGTACCTCTCCTTTTCTCCCTCTCCCTCCCTTTGTCTTGCACTTTCTATCTGACATACAACAACATACAGTACTGTATAGTAGTTACGGGCAATTGACTTTCTGATGAACTGCCAACACCCAACAACACCGGCATAGGGTGATGGTATGGACAGATTTCCTCCATTTATTCATTCCCACTGGTGAACGAGCGGGGTAGATTGCATAGGTGGAAACACATTTGCCTCATTTCAGGCAAAGGCAACAAACGGGTGCAACTAAAGAGGTAAATTAGATGTGAGGAAATCTGTTCTGGGCCTTTTCTTGGTGAGTGGCAAGGTTCGTGAGAAAATGAGGGGCGAGATAACGAGAGTTGACCGTACATTTCAAAAACACACAATAAATCAATGCACAAAAACCTATTATTACTGACCAAGGGAATTCAGTTGTGGCCCATTGTATATAGCAGCGGTTCTCAACCTGTGGGTCGCGACTCCCAAGGGGGTCGAATGACGATTTGCCAGGGGTCGCCCGAGACCATCAGAAATATGGGGTTGTCTCTTTTCTTGTTATTGTACAAAATTTCCTCAGTGGTAGTTACGACGTACTAGTTGTTTTACTATAATTGTCATTCCAGGAGACAATTAAATATGGAGACAATTAAATAATAACGATTTCGAACATTTTGATTGTCGTAACATTATTATTTTTAGCAGCTTACATTGTGAGCGAAAATAATTTTACACCTCCATCATGGGGAATTGAATTAAAAGGGTCGCGGCACTATAAAGGTTGAGAACCGCTGGTATATAGACTCTAGAGCCTGAAGTGACTACAAATTACTTGCCAACATAGGCAGCGATCTGCCACAAAACTGGGGGGTATCCACTGTCCAGACCTCCCATGGGAGGGACCATTTGCCCTCCTTCCTTCTTAACGGGGGATCAATGTCCCCACAAATTTTTTAAGTTTATAGAAGCCCGTTTCTGAGTTTTAGTGCATTTTGGACATAAATGACGTCCTTTAAATAATTGGTTTCATGTCTGTAATTTATGATTTTTATTATTCACTGCAACTTTTGTAGATGCAAATATTGCATTGGTTATGACTCAAACCAGGGGTGTCCTGACACCCCCAACTCCCCCATAATTGCCACCTATGCTTGCCAATCAATGACCACTGAATAATGTCAAAATGCTACTGAAGTTTTGGTGGCGATTCAAAATTCTAAAAATTTGAAAACTATTCTGAACATTTTACCTTACATGCAATTGACTTCTTCTGGAATAAGAAAACTCCAATGTACAACCAAAAATATTTCAAGTATAAATTCTGCAAGTTACCAGAAATCTAGGCATCACCATTGACGTCCAAGTCCATTATAAACGGATTCCATTACAAAAAAATGTGCTGATTTTAATTGTTCATAAAATAATATAAAGCAATGAAATCAAGGTTAACCAAGAGATCTCAAGTTTATTTGCTCCGTAATTCTGGCCTCGGCGAGTAGTTCTTCTTGTGTGAGTCGTCGAACTTCGGCGACTTTCTTCTTCTCTGCAATCTGACGTAGAAGCTCTGCCTTTGCTTCTCGTTCTCTGATGCAGTCTTCTGTACTCTTTGATTTTTCAGCCGTTGATTTACGCAGCGACTTCTTTTCTAAATGATCAAAATCCAGATGCAGTATGAAGAGCAGTGGGAAGATCAAAAACAACATGAGTAGATTGCTATGACAAGGACCTTAAAGCCAGTGGAATATCTATTCACAGGAAGAGAGAAAATGAGTCCCGAGGAAATAGCCAGAGATTGAGAACAATCAAAGGATGTCATAGAGAAATCAGTGACAGCTGAAGGATGAAAACAATACATGCCACATAGAAGTAGTTGCAATGTCCATCTTTCATTTGAGAACTTATTTTTATTTATTTTCAATATTTTTTAATAATATTCGATGTACCATATTCAGAAACTTTTGCAATGCAATAATTTCACTCAATTGTGTCCATTCTTTTTGCAATTTGAAATTATTTTTAAAACATGTTAATATGCGATTCACGAGTTAAACTGTTAATCGCTATTAAAAAAATTGTGATTAATAAATTAATCACATCATATTTGAGTCTGAGCTCAAAAAGTTATGTCACAAGCTTTTCTTTACAGCTAAGTGTCGTGAAAGTGCTTGTGCTATATAATGGTTGTTATGCATAGTCACAAGACTGTGGTGTGGTGATTTGTCTTCCATTTAATGCAGTTCGCAATTTTTGTCTAAATCACTGATAGATAAAATAGTAGTATAACAGAAGATGTCTAAGTGTAAATGGTAACTGTTAAATGGGCAGTTTGTTTTTAAAGATGCTGGCACAGTGGTTTGTATACATTGTAAGTACTTATGATTGCAAATGATGTTCAAAGAAATGCGATTATTCGTGATTAATTATTTTAATCGCACAATTAATCGCGATTTAAAAGTCAATCGTTGAACAGCACTAATGATAATACAATCAAAACCCCTTAATATTACTACTCTTAAAGTCATACATATAATTGCCACAACTTTATATCATATTAATGTCATACATTTTTAAAACTTCCTTAAATGCAACATTATTTGAGCAAGACTATCAATGCTGACTTTGAATGTTAAGATACTGTATCATCTATATTCTATAAGATGCAGCAGTCATTTTATTATGAGCTAGGAAGCTTGAATGTCTCATTGGTGAAGCCAATATATGCCACTCACTTACCAACACTGAGGTCAGATAATGAGGTCTTCACTGGCAATTTCTGCTTCTCTGGCTTTGGTTTTGGGACTGCTAGCTGTTGGCCTTCTGCAGACTGTTTCTTAGGTTCCTTTAAGTAATAACTGTACATTCTGCATTTGCATCAGAATAACAAAATTACTTGTCCAAATTTAATTGACAATCAAAATACAAGAATTGAAAGTGCAGAGAAAGTCAGGGACAAACAACCTGTCAAGGATGCTATGCAGTGGCTATGGTCAGATTCGAACCCGCTATCCTCTGGTTGTGTGGCAAGAATCCTAGCTTTACTCTACCACCTTCGGTAGGATCGTACACCTGTGGCAACGTAGAATGACCAAAGCCATCTAGTGATAAATGTCAGTGCCAGAATATCTGGCTACAAATTGGGCATTATTCTGGTCCTGATGCAAAATTACTATGATATGACTGCAGTTATAGTCAATAAATTTTTATTATATTTCCAATTTCAATGTTTAATTTTAAACACAAATAAATTATTTAAAGGAGATATCAAGGACTCTGTCATGCCCAATAATTGAAAAATTACTTTATATGCTTTTGAGTTGAGCTTTTTTGCTGTCTTTGCTTCTCCTTCAGCTTCACCATCACTTTTCAGTTCATCATCTTCGTTGATGTCAATATCAGAGTCTGTCTCATCAGACACAGAAGCTTCCGACTTATAATCAAAATCATCTTCCTCCTGCCAATCACCAGAAATTCTCAGTTACAACAATTCAATTCTGAATGCATAGGAAATTTACACTGGACAAACTAACATAAGTTCAATTAATCTAATTATTATACAGTCTGACCCTGTTATCTCGCCCACATCCATCCAACATTCTATTTTGGTGAGGGGTGGTGGTGACATAGCGAGGGCAAGTTAATCGAGTACATCTAACCGATGTTTTCATGAGAAAGTAGTGGAAATAGGATACCTAATGTTCATCATAGGCATTTCCCATGATGACTGGATAAAGTTCTCTCTCTCCCTCCCTTCATCTGTCTCTTTTTCTCTCCTTCCCTTGTCTTGCCCTTTCTCTCTGATGTGTGTTCCATTAAGAGCTGACAACCACACTACAATGCTAAACAATTGCACTGATCAATCAAATCAATCAAAAGTCATACATATAATTGTACCTCTCTTTCTCTCCCTCCCTTCATCAATGTCTGTCTTTCTCTCTCCCTCCCCTTTCTCTTGCCCTTTAGTTATGGGCATTGACTTTCTGTGGAACTGCTGACATCCAACCACACCAGGGTAGGGCAATGGTATGGACAGATTTCCTCCATTTCTTTGTACCTATTGGCATGTGAGCAGAAGTATATAGTGCATGGGTGGAAACACATTTGTCTCATTTCAGGCTTGGCAAATTGGCAAAGGTGACAAATGGGGGGGGCGACATAAAGAGGGAAATAACATGGGAGGAAATCTGTCATGAGCCCTTCTTTGGCGAGAGGCAAGTTTGACAAGAAAATGAGGGGCTAGATAACAGAGGTAGACTGCATTATGCATTAAAAGTGCTTACTTGTCTCAAATAATAAACTGCAAAAAGGAAATTTTCATCATTGCTTGCTGAACTTTGTTAGTATATTCAAAGTAAGGAGAGCTAAGACTTGATCACCCACAGCAGAATTCAAGTTGTAGGAACACATTCATCAGATTCCAAATCAATTCAGCACAAGTCAATCTCATAAAAACAGTTAATCAAAGTCCTTCCCAAGCCTCACGGGCTCATAGGGTGGTGCTGATCTCTGTCGCTATAGTCCTCTGATGGGCATTCATGGACACAGGGCTAGTGCATTGTGTAGCATACCTGTTTGACTTATCACAGCTTTTTACCACAGTGCCTCATTCTACCAACACCCTCTAGCAAGTAATGCTGAATCGGCCTTAGGGCTTCTGTGGGTCTTCAACCCGCAACCTTCTGCTCCATCGCCCAACGTTGTAACCACTCTGCTATCTTCCTGCCCCCATAAAAACAACTCAAAAAATTTTGTCACCAAAAGGAATAACTCACAGACTAATAGAACTGATATATGACAAACTAATAAATGAAATCATTCAGATTTGAGAGTTGCACGGGCCAGAGCTGGCGGGGGCTCTGAGAGGATGCCACATGAGCGGAGATGGGGATTCCGAGGGACCCACGGGTGCGGGGACTAACTCCACGGGTACCCATGGCCATGGAGACGGGGGTCAGCTCGTTAACAAATGGCAAGTAGCTGCATTCAGGCCAGAGTACATGTTGCTGCTGTATATTACAACAGCAACATGTACTCTGGTCTGCATGTAAACATTACGAAACACAGATGCAGCCCACTACATTAGTAGGTCAAGATATTACTTTCACAGCTTCTTGTGGCTGATCAGCTGATTATGCATAGTATGCATGATACAAAATGCATGCAATAATTGGCAGCAAAAGTCATGAGGTGGGTGGAGATGGGAACAGTTGTCTAGAGGCTGGGCGGGAGCAGGGTTAAACGAAAATATGATACACGCATACCAAAGCAGTCGTCAGTTCTGTTGCTTTACTATGACAGTTACAAGGTTGGGAATAATACAGCAGCACAACTATATGGTCTTAGCACATTGGGTGCCAGAACTTACAACACACATCTCATTTTCTATACATTTGCATAGGTTCTTCGGCAGTCGTTATATGTTAAGTAGCTCAGTAGGACCAATCTGGTTTTAAAACCATTACAAAACACAAGATTAAATGCCACACAATTTTGAGCAACTGAATAACGATTACGAAAATGTCTCAGAAAAAAGACTCTAAAATAACGTTTTGTCAGAAACACAAGCAATCCTGATGGTCTTCTAAACAAAGGAGAGAAAGAAAGTGCAATACAAAACCATGTGGAAATAATAATTATAATTATTAAAGATTTGGTAAATTCAAATCATTTCTTAATGATCAAAGTGAAACATTTGCTTTTATTTTCAAAGATAAGTTAAACTTGAAAGCTGCAGTCACTTGAATGATTGAAAAAGTTTGCAATTCTAGTAGATCAACTCCAGCCAAGATTAATAAATAGCAGTGAAAATCTAAACCATACTTCATTAAATCCTCCATAAGTTGTTTTGTAAAAGTCGTCCTCGTCTTCTGCTTCCAGAAGGCGGGCCATACGAGCCCCTGCATTGCTACGGCGATCTCTCATCAAGGCAAGACCCTCATTCGATGACATCTTGTCACCAATTCTCAAAACGTCTTTATGTTTCAATCTAGACTTTCTAATATAATAAAAACTTTCAAATCATAAATATGTTCAGTAAAATCAGCTTGTAGAGTCCTAATTATTTCTTACTAGAAGTCTGCACAGGGCAAGATTCCTCCTCTGTCCTGTGATGGCCAACACTGTCCCTTTTGTCCCAACCTACCCGCCCCGTCATCCTCACGCCCACCCCATAGGGCCCCCATCTGCTCGCCTGTGCTGCCTTCTATTTTTTACATTTCAATAGATAGCACAACAGTAAAACAAGCAACTATAATTGAATGATAATTCTCACCCAAAGTCATAAAGGAGTTATATGAAATGTCTTCTGCAACCTTGAAATTAAGCATAATTGTCCCCCAAAGAGACTATGAAGTTCTTTAAATTAAAGAGGTTTTCTCCACGAAATCTATTGTGATAAACAAACTCATGGAAATAGGAAGGGAATAACACACGACTGGTCCGAACTGTCGCCTCAACTTTCTTTTCGCATGTTTCCAATTATTTTCAATGTTCTGTGCATGTAAAGAAGTGCCATTGGGTCAACGAAATTGTGAATTGTGATCATGTACAACCACAGAATGTGTGTGAAAACGCCAGATTTCTTCAATCCTTATCTGTCCCCAGTTAAAAGTTCATCTACGGTGCGCACACGCATCGTAATTCTTAACGTTTTCCTGGTCTGACACGTCAGGGTCTATCGGCAAAGTTGATGGATATAGCTGATTACCAAGACTACCAAGAGGGACCATATAATTAGTACCTGACAACGCAGCCGCCTCATCACAAAGACACCCAAACACCTACTAGAATCGCAGCCGAAATAGTCATCACAGTAAAAGTTAACACCCAAAAAGAACACCTACTAATCTCAAATCGGTCATTTGGTCATTTAATCCTGGCAGGACGCTATAGCTATGGAGGAAATGATTTTAGGCGTCTTTACTCTTTAGATCTTTACAAACCAGAAATTTAAAGATCTCCAGATGCACCAAAATATGCAAAACACTGAGACTGATTTATTTTTCAATATGAAATTTAAATTAGATATCTGTTAACTCACAAAATATTAAGAATTCTTCGGTTCTTCGTTATGTTGCCATTAATGACTTTATAAAATAATGATTCTTCAAAGTACCGACCGATTTTATAGCACTTTATTTTCTGCACATACTATAAATGATGAGACGCTTCTGCCACAGGTCAATCTAATTGGCGGATGACGGCGGGGCGGATGAGCTGGCGGATGAGCGGGCGGATGAATATTGTTGTCCTAATCGGCGGGGCGGATGAGACATATAGTAGATATGGCGGGGCGGTATTTATTTGATTTGGCGGATGAGTAGCCTGGCGGATGGGCGTGTGGCGGGTGATATATTTAATGAAATTGGCGGGGCGGATCAGCTTGGCGGATTAAAAAGCGGATTTGTATTGGAGGGAGGAGGAGGCGGGGGATATATTTTTGATTCATCTAGGAGGATATATATATGTACTAGATTCGGAGGGGCAGATGAAAAGGCGGTTGTGTATTGGCGGGGATCGAATTTTTTTTTGAATCGGCGGATGAGAAGTCTGGCGGATGAGAAGCCTGTATGGGGGGCGCCGGCGGGGGGCGCTATATGTTTTATTCAGCTATGAGGGCGATATGTTTACTATAATCGGCGTGGCGGATGAAAAAGAGAATGTATTGGCGAGCAGCGCGATTTGTCTGATTCGGCGGATGAGAAGTGGATGAGAAGCCTGGGTGGGGGAGGGGCGACGGCGGGGGGCACTATATGTTTTATTCACCTAGGAGGGCGATATGTTTTCTATAATTGGCGGGGCGGATGAAAAATCGGATTTGTATGGGCGAGGAGCGCGATTTGTCTCATTCGGCGGATGAGAAACTTAGTAATTAAACTTAAACTTAGCACGATTTAAAGTGGCTTAGGAGGAATTACTGCCTGTGTGAAAGCCACTAGGGGCACTAACGGGGCTTGAACCCGCTCCGTCAGCCTGACGCTCCAGCACGTAAGCCACTCTGCCATCTTCCACCTGGCGGATGAGAAGATTGTATGGGGAGAGGGGCGCCGGCGGAGGGCGCTATATGTTATATTCAGCTAGGAGGGCGAAATGTTTACTATAATCGTAAGGGCGGATGAAAAACAGAATGTATTGGCGAGGAGCGCGATTTGTCTGATTCGGCGGATGAGACCCTGGCGGATGAAAAGCCTGGCAGATGAGAAGTCTGGCGGGCGATATATTTAATACAATTGGCTGGGCGGATCAGCTTGGCGGATTAAAAAGCGGGTTTGTATTTTGGGGAGGGGGCGGCGGCGGCGTGGGGCGCTATATGCTATATGTTTTATTCAGCTAGGAGGGCGATATGTTTGATTCGGCGGATGAGAACCGTGGCGGATGAGAACCGCGGCGGATGAGAAGCCTGGCGGATGACAAGCCTATATGGGAGGGGGCGACACCCTGGCGGATGAGAAGCCTATATGGGGAGGGGGCGACGGCGGGGGCGCTATATGTCATATTCAGCTAGGAGGGCGATATGCTTGAATCGGCGGATGAGAACCATGGCGGATGAGAAGCCTGGCGGATGACAAGCCTATATGGGGAGGGGGCGACGGCGGGGGTGCTATATGTCATATTCATCTAGGAGGGCGTCAGGGCGATATGTTTGATTCGGCGGATGAGAACCGTGGCGGATGAGAAGCCTATATGGGGGAGGCCACCCCCATGACCGTAGAACGAAGACAAACTAAAATCAAGCATATAACAGTATTTTCCTTAAAATACCTCTTCGAAAGAGATAAGTTGCATGTTTCAAAAATAACACTAACTGACGTACAATGTAAGTGAACCCAATCGTCACACAATCGTCCTCCTTCAATCAATCAATCATAAATAAATTTAATAAATAAATAAATAAATAAACAAGCAGGCAAGCAAACAAACAAACAAACTAGCAAGCAAGCAATAAAGCAAGCAAGCAAGGAAGAAAGCAAACAAACAAACAAACAAACAAGCTTGCTTGCTTTGCTTGATTGATTGATTGATTGATTGATTGGTTGGCCAAAAACATTTCCAGTTTTCACTTTCACATCATTGAGGAAACATACACTGGTTGGTTTGTTTGCTTGCTTGTTTGTTTATTTTTTTTTTTGATTGATTGATTGTTTGTTTGCTTGCTTGATTGGTTTGTTTGTTTGTTTGCTTGCTTGCTTTATTTATGATTGATTGATTGAGTGATTGATTGATTGTTTGCTTGCTTGTTTGCTTGCTTGCTTGCATCCGCCGAATCAAACATATCGCCCTGACGCCCTCCTAGATGAATATGACATATAGCACCCCGCCGTCGCCCCCTCCCCATATAGGCTTGTCATCCGCCAGGCTTCTCATCCGCCGAATCAAACAGATCGCTCTCCTAGCTGAATATGACATATAGCGCCCCCGCCGTCGCCCCCTCCCCATATAGGCTTGTCATCCGCCAGGCTGTCGCGCCTCCCCATATAGGCTTCTCATCCGCCAGGCTTCTCATCCGCCACGGTTCTCATCCGCCGCGTTCATCCGCCCGCTCATCCGCCAGCTCATCCGCCCCGCCCTCATCCGCCGATCGCCGATTACAAGGTTGCCAGTGTGGGTTATTTTTTACCCAATCTGGTTTTTTTGGGCCTCGTCTGGTTATTTGGTATTTTTTTGGCGGAATCTGGTTATTTTTTAAATCTGCGAAAATTAAAAAAAATTGCCTGATTTACGCAGTGAGAGTGAGAAAAATTAGGAGTTTTCAGTTTTCAGCATGTTGAAAACTCTTTTTTGCTTGCAAAAAGTTTACAAGTTTAAAGTTTACCTCTTTACCTTGCTTGAAGACAACGAGACGACCTTTTTTGCTCGTCAAGACTTTCTGGAGACGTTGTACTATAAAATTTTCCCAAAAATTTTCCGGTTTGTCGCAATTATTATGAATTTTATCATCTTTTTCGACCTTTTTGGGAACCTAGTTTTTTTCTGGTTATTTTTAAAGGCACGATCTGTTTTTTTTTAAAAGTTCACTGGCAACACTGGCCGATTAGACGGGTCCTAATTCCTAAAATGGCCGTTCCGCCCGTTCGTCTGAGTACCGACGCTTTGCGTAAAGGGGATTTAGATTGTATTTTCAACACCAATAACGACAGCAGTTTAGTCAGTAAACTGTGGAAGCCGAAGGCTGGCGAAGTCTTTGTATTTCGAAGCAACGGCACAGGTTTTTATAAAATTTGTATTTACTTCTTTATTTGTTAAAAATACAGTACAGATATAATCATTTTAACATCATAAGTAACTTTTTACAATGAAGTAAGTAAAATCTCGTGGATTTTATATTTCCTTGGAAAGCAGCACAACAGTAGCTGCTTATTCTTAGGCGCTCAGCCTCTCTTAAAATAGCTATAGGAAAGGTGTGGGATCAGCCAGGCAATGGTCAATATCCGAAGGGCAGTGAGGTAGTATGTAGTATGCCACTTTACACACTTAATAGTGTTTTACATGTCAAGTGCAGCGCTTAGTAATTGCCAAAACAACGATTGACCGGTAATAGCGTTGATTCTTAGAATAGTAATTGAAATTGCTTAACATTGGTTTTCTTCATATTTACATCCCCGCACTCATTCAGTGATAATAAATGAAACGCTCTCAACTCCCACTGCTCTGTCTTGTGGTGTCGCTAATTGGTTCGGTTCTTGGACCTCTTTTCATTTAATCTATCTAAAAACAGTGGCGTAGCGATGGGGGGGGGGCGGCAGAGCGGGTGAAGCACCCCCTGCGGCACTTGCCTTAGGGGCGGCATTTTCGAGATTTTCAAAAACTCAAAAACTTTACAAGTTAAAGCAGAAACTAATTTAGAAAGAAGTAATATGCCTAAAATCTTATTATATAATTCTCGATGTCCGGCGAATCGGTCTGTCGGTCACGATACACGGCAGATTTTGCAAGACGCTGTTGTCATTGACAACCAAATATTGTTTAATCAAAACTGTATAATATAATCAACGGAGCGTTTAACGAAGCGTCTTAATTGCAGCTTAAACCCCCGTTCTCCTTCCCTCTCCCCATCCCTCTCCCAATCGCCCCAGCACCAACCCATTCCCGCCCCAACCCATCCCATCCCAGCCCGGCCTTACTCCACAGGCCCCAAAACCCCGTTCCCCTTCCCTCTCCCATCCCTCTCCCAATCCCCTTCCCTCTCCCCATCCCTCTCCCAATCGCTCCAGGCCCCAACCCATACCCCACCCCCACCCCACCCCACAGGTCCCAAACCCCGTTCCTCTTCCCTCTCTCCCCATCTCTCCAACCCCCATTCCCTCTCCCCATCTCTTTCCCAATCGCCCTGGCCCCAACCCATCACCGCTCTGTCTTACCCCACCGGCCCCAAACCCCGTTTCCAAACCTACACAACGCTGCTCCTAAAACCCGTACAACCCACTTTCCTCCTCCCAAACCTCCCTTCCCCCTCCCTATGCCCTGCCCCCGTTATTATATATATTTACTCCTTCCTAACTTCAATACCTATTTTTTAGATTTAACCCTTCAAGTGTGGATTAAATTTTCAGAAGCCGTCACCGTACTGGGGATTTAATTTTTGGAAAAGCGTTCTTCCGAAATGATTGCTGTAACGTTTTAAAATTTGCTATATCTCAGGCTATATAGGAGCTAAAAAGATGAGGTTTGCACCATTGTTTAGATTGTTTATTCCTATTTTAACCATCCGTGCAAAATAAAAAAATATGGGGGTAGAGTCCACTTTACGGCCTAAAATATCCCCCTCTCCTCCAAAAAAATTTCAAAGCCCCCTAGCAAAAACTTTTCATCGGTAACCCCACTTTGGTCGGCAGCAAAGTTGTAAAGGGATGTCAGAGGAACAAAATAAACCCAAAAGTTTGAAAATCGGTTGACATTTGGTAAAGATCTATCAATTCTAACCTGATTACCCCAATGTTTGAACATAAGTATTATCGGTGAATTTCGCAAAAGTTTTGAATTCTGAGAAAATTTTTTAATTGTTTTGAATTTGCTATATCTCAGGCTATATAAGAGCTAAGAAGATGAGGTTTGCACCATTGTTTAGCTTTTTTATTCCTCTTTCTAAACGCCTGTGCAAAACAAAAAAGTCCAGCGTTCACGAGAATTGCGACAATCAAGTGAGAATGAGTAGCAGGCTGTTTGTTCGGCGTGAAAAAGCAGCACAGCAAACAAGAGAATCAAGCACTGCATGTCGTTCGACACTGCCAAATCATTACACTTATGTTGACTATCAAGAAAATTCATGCGAATGGGCGTTAACTCGGTTGCAGGAAAAGGCGGCGAGTTAAGGACAATTAATTGCGCAAATTGCCATTGCATTTGCGCAAAATCGGGTGGTAAAATAGCCAATCTCCCCTGTCATTTTTGACGGGTAAACACCTAGTTTGGAATAATTGAAAAAAAAAACAATAAAGAAATTGCAAATTTTCCAACATCATCCTCTTTATGCTGAAGACACTGAAAGTCTAAGCTCTTGTTATCAATCTTCTTCAAATTTATCCCTTGTGACTTTATCCACTGTCTTCACTAACATTCAGTCACGGATGGAGTCGAATGAACTTGTGTTGAAAAAATGAATAACTTACATCTTGCTATTGACTACTCCATTTCAAGTGGAAAAAATGTGAATCTCAAAAATCTGTTTTAGGGGGAGATTCCACTGTTGTCAATGATAAGTACATCTGCGAGCAACCTTGTTGTGAGTATGTACTCTTCCATCTCTTTTACTAGTCACATAACTTTAGTCTGCAGCATTCGGCATTATCACATTCTGGGCATAAATCGCATTGGACATCTCCTCCCTAACCCTGTTCTTATTCCGTTAGCCAAGGCATTGGTCTCTAGTCGCATGGATTATTGCAAAGCTCTGTTTTTTGGCATCACAGAGCGAATTATGCAGAAACTCCGAAGGAATCAGAAATACTTTGTTACAGTCATTTCCCTACATTTGGTTGCTATATAGAACTGAATTAAATATGATTCCTACAGCAAAAATGTACTAAATCTCTCTGTTACTGTTAATGATATGAATGGAAATGGGTATACAGCATTGTCGAATTAATGTTAAACTTTGTGTTCGACAGGTAATTCCAAAAGTGGATTGCATTTCCTCTCCCACTGCAGATACCTTGAGAAATGTTTTGGCAAATGGCGCATGTTCATACAAAGACCTGCTGGTACAAACCATGGCTGAACCCGTGCAGTTCCAACCGCGAAACCAAAAGCAGTTGCAATATTACAAGGAATCAAACCTGCGAATTAGCAAAGACTGTCTTCTTGGTCTACATGAGCTTGCCTATATGGTGGCAGGATTCGTCTGGACCATAACTACCTTTTTGGATCTTGTTGTGTGTTGCCTGCCGCAGTTGCTGGACTTTGTGGTGCATTTGTGACAATCGAAGCCTGTTTTGTTGTCGTACGACACAACGTTTAACATGGGTGACTTTTACCTGTATATATTGTGCGTACAGATGGAAACAAGAAACTTTGTGTTCGACAGGTACTCTTTCACATCTAGGCCATGCATACCTCTAGCCTTCATGGTGCATGACAGGAAATTTCAATGGATGCATGACCATTTCTTCACACATGTCCAGAAACACTGTTCTGGTATTAGGAATGCTGTTATCGCAATTGATGGTGAAGTAAGTATATCGAAAGCGATACGGTCTTGCACAAAGTGGAAAGTTGCCATGTGCTCCAACCACATCGTGCGTGACGTGGAGTACTGGCTGAAGAAGCATAGTGCTTGCCCTGCCGAAATTCCGGTGTATAAAACTAACATAAGAGAGCTGCTACAATGCCAAACCGAAGACGCTCTGAAGTCCAAACATGCACAGTTCCAAAGCCATTGGAGTGCACCGTTTGCTACATATTACAATGACCACTTACATGACAGAATTACTTTGGCCTACACCGGTTACTTGAGAAGCATAAAACTTGACTGTGACACTGTCACAACCAACATGTCGGAGTCAATAAATGCCGCACTGAAACGTCTCCAGAAATGGACTGAAGTTAGTGCAGACATGATGGTTGTCACACTGTACAAGTTACAGCTTGCAACTCACACCGACCTCATCTGGAGCTTGAAGGTTTTGGCCTATGGAATTTGTTGGCAGCTTTGATAGCGATACGTAACGATAGTTGCAAGGAGTAGAAATTTGGCATAATTCAGGTGAATTTACTGACATGTTCTCTACGACATAATGCCTGCTAGTTAGCTGTATCATGCTACTACATATTGTTAAATCCTGGCTGTTGGGTTGGAAGGAGTGAATTCCCCCCTCCATTGCTCTGCTGCATCCCCCCACTGCTACATCCATCCACCATTAAATTCCATCTCAGTGCTATTTCGTTGAACTGGAAAAGAATAGAAATTGAAATTTTTAAAAATCAGTTTAATGAAACTGAGAGTGAAACAAAATATTATTGAAACTGAAACTGCATAGAAACAGAAATGGGCTATCCTAGAACTTAAAGTCAATATTAACTGAAATAAAATCCCAAGCTGAAACTGACTGCAAACTGAAATTGGCAACCCTGGAACTGAAACAGAATAGACACTGAAATTATTTCCACCCAAATGAAATGTCAACGATATGGTCTGTTTTCTGTCGTTAAAGTGTGCTCCAGAACATTCTATACTTTGGAGCAGGGTTTGTCACATGTGCCTGGCATCAGTAATGTGTTCATATGTAAACATTCAGCCGCTACGTTTACTGTGCAGTAAGGCACTGACGGAAGGTAATTTTTTATTGCCGAGGCGTAATGAGGTACACTTAATCCGCTGCTACAGAGTCTGGTGCAGCAGCAAATGAGAGATCGGCAATCCGTGCTCTTTTACGTCCTGATACTTTATCCAATCTCTTCTTGGACAAATATACTAAGCTATAACAATACCGGCAAAAAGTTATAATTGCAGGGTGACATATCACAGCCAATTATAATGACTACAAGTTATATCTTTATCATAAACATTGCTGAAGAGCTATGCATTTTTTAAATGTTGTTAAACTTGTTAATGTTAGTTAAACATTTTTAAAGTCTAACCTTGAATTTTTCCGCAACTGCGTCAGACATATAGTGCGTCTGCTCGGTGTTTCCAAGCCAATACTTCTCTTGGCAGCCATTATATGGCAACAAGTTGAATTTGCCAGACACGTGCATGTCTCCTTTGGAAACAGTCGGACCGAGTGTGCCATTCTGACAGGATCTGCAACGAATATCTTGTGTTGCGGTACATGACAGACCTGGAGATCCTCTATTAAAAGCTGACACATGGGCGGCACTGACTCATGGTCAGTATCACGATTGGATAGTCACGATCGTATACTTTCTACAAGTTTATCAGGAGGTGGTGCCTCGTTGGGCAGGCAATCAATTGTAGAAACGATGTCAGCTAAAAAAAGAAAGTGGTTATAACCAGGGCGCGATTTGTTATGGGGGATGGGGGGAATATTTGGGGAAAGGGTGGATGTACTTGTGTTGGATATGTAGCACCGTCCGATTGAATAGTAATAATGGCAGCCTATACCACAACATGCTTCCATAGACTGGAAACAGAGTATGTTAACTGCAAAATAACACTGTTTGAAAGATAACGAAATGCATGGCATTCGTGTCACTATGCTGAATTCATAACATAACTAATTATGGTAAATTTGGGGGCACTTGGGCAGATGAGGCCCAGGTGTTTAATTAACATATATCATGCTACTCATAAGCATCATAATTATGCACCACTTATTTATTTATCCTGGTGTTTTTAGGAAAAATAAATAAATAAGTGGTGCATATTGATGGTGCTTATGAGTAGCATGATATATGTTAATTAAACACCCGGGCCTCATCTGCCCAAATGCCCATTTGGGTATCCGTTTAGCCTCGCCAAATTGTAACTTAATAAAGTCCATGCCATGTCTGTTAATGTGTTGCAGTCACAACAATCCAAACATCTATCACGAAGACTTGCCTAGTCCGGTGTCGGAGGAACCTCAACACGGAAACGTACGCAGAGCCTTGACAGAAGACTGTGAACGGTCTAACGAAAAGAGCTTGCTGAGAGCCCTGGCTGAGAAAACACTCGGTGAGGACGAACTCCATGTCGTTTCTGACGATAAAGATGCAATGTGGATACCGGGCTTGTTCTTAACGTTAACGGACAAGGCAATTTTAGAGAAAGAGAATGAATGGCTAAACGATCGACTGATCTATGCTGGTATGTTGGTTGTTGAAAGATCACCAGCACATTGCAGGATTTATCGATCCTGTAATGTTGACCACCTTGAAGTGCAATTTTAAGGGCCGGGAATTCGTGCAAGTGTTGCACAATCAAAATGCTCACTGGGTTAGAGCTCCACCATTGCACATTTTGCCGATTGTTCCGATTACCGATTGTTCCGATTGTCAGGCAACCGATTGTCTGCAATGATACCGATTGTCTGTCTAAATCTCCAAATCTGGTATTTTTAATGATCATGCACTCAAATAATATACCATAAATCTCTCCAGCGTAAATGCACATGTCTTGGACTTGATATGCAGGTGCAATTCAGAGACTGCTGCCAAGAGACTCAATGCAGAATGTGTGTTTAATCATTAATGAATATGATTTTGTCATTAATACTTATTATTTCAAATTTTTGATGTCTATATTCACATTGTAATCTACAATTTTATATCTGAAGTTGTGATTATGAAATTATTCATTCATTAAAATTTAAAACCACAAGTGGTAGTCAGATAGAAGTAATTAACTTATTTTTACAAACATGATGGCCTGAACTGAAAGTGTTCAATTAATACATTTCCAATAACACTATAATTATTAATTAAATATTCTTATATTTTAAATTTTAACTTAAACATTGGTGAGTTAATGCAGCTCGTCCGTTGTTTCGACATTTGTATTTTTACGCAGATATTTTATTTATTATTTGAGTCAAATATATATGTAACAATATCCTATTTAAGCTGTTATAACTGTATGCATTAATGTATAAACTAAATTTGTATTAGACCGGTCGACAACGTGCGAGTTTTAAAATCAAACTGGCAGCCCCATCCACTGTCACGTCTGGCCCATTTGATTGACGAACGTCTTCGCCAGAAAGTCGCTAATGTTGAAATTTGAAACATCGACACGGGCAGTTCGCTTTTCAGACTAGTAGGTTGTTTTGCTATGAAACACTAATATTCTAATCATCGAATGCATCTGATTAATGACGACGAAGTCAGATAAAATCATCGGACCTAATCGTCTCCGAATGAGGGTGAAGAGATGCCGAAGAAGTTGATCGGACACTAATCGTTTTCTTAACAGATGTTATATCTGACAATCTGGTATTTTAACTGACCCCGACCGACTATCGAATGCATGATTCATTATATGGTTTCATAAAATTCGTCCCTCCTTCATTTTTTGACAGTTCTACGTTAATCACAGCCGCCACCGACTCCCAGATTGCATATATTTTAAACAAGCGACCAAGGAGTCTAGAATGCCAGAGGGCGACACTCACCAGTCACCAGTCCCCACTCACTCCGGGCCTATGGCACGCAGAAAAATAATTGGCACCCATAACCGATTGTTCCGATTACTGGTTTGTGTTATAATCGGCCCGAATACCAATATTAAAAATTAATCGGTATCGGTGCCGGATTAGCGCCCGATTACCGATTGTTCCGATTGTTAATAATCGGGCCCGATTGTGAATGTTACCGATTAATCGGTACAGCTTACACTGTAGTGTTGCAAACATCGATTGCAATGTAGGTGTCATTTGGGTTTACGACAGTTTTCATCTGTCGCCCAACCAGTGTGTTAAGCAATATGTCATCTCAACAACATCTCCTTGAGGTTTATCCATGGACGTTGTGAGACAAGTAGGGTCTTTGATTGCGGTTTGCTGGCTTTGGCATATTTATTCACGAGCATAGTTTGACCAAGACCCTGTTAATGTCATTTACGATCAAACCCAAAAAGCCATTGTCTACATTGCATTTTGGCAGAAGAATTGACCACCTTTCCCGTCACTTCATGCAGAACGGTAGGGTGCCCTATAGCATTCACGACATGCATACGAATTTACTGCTCATGCAAAGGCCAGCGCATGATTCAATCATACATGTCGTGAATGGTACCATGCGTTGTTTAAATTTTTCTGACATTGTTTGACCAGGCTGCGGAACGGACCGACTACTTATTAAAAGAGGTAGATTTTAATGGTGAAAGAAATTTTTATGTTTCTATGTAGTATTTAAGGCTTGCTTAACGTTAACGGAAAAAATGGGGATTTTGCTTTCAACACCATTATATAAACCGCGTTAAATGATGCTACTTGGTTGAACAGGACACTGATATTGATTCAAAATAACACCAATCGTGACGCTTTAAAGGCGTCATTTTTTGCACAATGATGCTCATGAGTCAAAAATGAAAAATTCATTTATAATGTATTAATGCGCAAAATTGCAAATTTGCCACTGTCATTGTCGCCATAAAATTTGCAAAATTGACTAAAATTGAGACAAAATTTTTGCCAAAATTTGCCAAAATTTTGCAAAAATTTGCATAAAAAGACCATTAAGATTTGCAAAAATTGATAAAATTTGCTAAAACCATTTCCAAAAATTATTTTGGCAAGAAAAGCGTGAAATGACGCTACTGGACGTAATCAAACATGATAGCTATGTTAAAGGATAAAAAGGTATTTTGAAAATAATACTAAGTTACCATGTGAGCAAATTGCAAGTGAATTTGTAATTTGGGGGATTTGTACTTTTTTGAAAGGGGGAATTGAGCCCGGCTTCAAGGGGGATAGAAGTTACTTCTGTCTGGGGCATTTGTGTGTGTGTGTGTCTCTTTGTATATATTTTAAACATGCAGCTTATTGTTTTAAAATAGGTATTTTGATGAGAAGACATTTGTAAGTTTGCTTATAGTGTGTCAATGCGGGACGCATGGTAATATTTGAAAAATCCTCGCTGTTGGTATATTTTTGTATATTGTTTAAACATGCAGGTTTTCGTTTTAAAAGGTATTTTAATGACTAGAAATTTATATGTTTCATTGTAGTGTTTAATTGCGTGGGTTTAGGTGAAAAATCTTCGTTGGTGACTTCTTTTGGTATATATTTTAAACATGCAGCTTATTGTTTTAAAAGAGGTATTTTGATGACAAGACATTTGTATGTTACATTGTAGTGTGTCAATGCGTGACGCATGGGGTTAGTTGAAAAATCCTTGCTGTTGGTATCTTTTTGTATATTGTTTAAACATGCAGGTTATCCTTTTAAAAGAGGTATTTTAATGACAAGAAATTTTTATGTTTCATTGTAGTGTTTAATTGCGTTACGCATATGATTAGTTTAATAAACCGCGTTGTTGGCCTCTTTTGGTGTATATCTCAAACATGCAGCTTATAGCTTTAAAAGACGTTTTTTGATGACAAGTCATTTGTATGTTTGCTTACAGTGTGTCAATGCGTGACGCATAGGATAAGTTTAAAAACTCGTTGTCGGCGTCTTTGTTTAAATATTACGCATAGACAAGACATTTGTATGTTACATTGTAGTGTGTCAATGCGGGACGCATGATAATATTTGAAAAATCCTCGCTGTTGGTATCATTTTGTATATTGTTTAAACATGCAGGTTATGGTTTTAAGAGAGGTATTTTAATTACAGGAAATTTTTATTATTATTATTCGACTATTTATAAAGCGCCGTTGTTGGCCATCGGCCAAAACCAAAAGCGCTGTACAACGTTTCAACACCAGCTAATGTTTGTAGTGATCTGGTGAACAAGTACGTTTAAAAGTTCGTTTTGGCGAACGTTTCAGGAGAAATAGTCCCGACAGCGAATCGGTTGCGCATTCCACAGAAGTGGGTTGCCGTGAGTCATGGATCATTTTGCCATTGTTTGAGTCCTGGCCGGAGGAGGAACGTTATGTTTCCGGTGGCGTTTGCTGGATCTCAGCTGGAGACGGCACCCGGTCGTCGTTTGTTTCCGTACCAGGCGTGACAAGTAATTGGGGCAGGCAGGGTCCCGAAGCGCGCGGAAAGTCAGCCAACACCGCTTGTAGACTATGCGCTCCGGGACCTGGAAGCCAATGGAGCTTGTCCACCAGCACAGGTGTCACATGCTGTGCCGCCCGGGCCGAAAATAATCCGCGCAGAGGCATTGATGACCGCCTGAGTCTGCAGATTGGTTCCCAGGAAGTCCGAGAAGGACACTGGATCCGCAGTAATCCAGTCTCGAAAGTACGAGAGCGCGGACGAGATGGATGGCGGCCGGTGTTGTTAATATTTAACGGCGAACTTTTTTAGGAAATTCGCCGGAGTTGGAAGAAGCAAGCAGTTGGGTCACGGCGCTGAGAAAGTTCCGACGAGGGTCAGAGAGGAGTCGATGAGCACCTATAGGAGGCGGAGCTCGTTTGGAAGGCATATATGTTTCATTGTAGTGTTTAATTGTGTTACGCATGCCCTGGGCAGTGGGCACCATCCTGCTGTGTGTGTGTGTGTGTGTGTGTGTGTGTGTGTGTGTGTGTGTGTGTGCAAATAAACAACTTTTCCAATATTGACATTGTGAAATAGATGTTTGTTTATTTACGGTTTCTCTGTGTTGTGATTGAGGTAGACCAGAAACCACGGTTGATTTTATACACGACGGCATTACCAGAATGACAAAGCAAAATGGTCAGTCTGGGCACATATTTCTTTCATTCTTTCGCCACTTTACTCCTGCAACGTCGTCTGATAAGCAAAAAAGGTCATCACCAGTTTTTAGACTGTTATAGGGACGAAAAATGTATACCTTGCTCCGGGCACAGAATACTTTAGCTACGGCTCGATCTGTTCTGTTAAATACGTTGGGGATCATCAGCAGAGATCTACAGATCGCAGATTGTTAAGCGGACTCAGATCCGCAATGATTTAATGGATCCGCAGACCTCGGCGGACCCAAGTATATAACCGGCGAACGCGGAGTATCCGTGGACCCTGACATCTGGTAACACAAATTGGCTGCGTCTGTGTTTCATCGTCATCATCAACATCAGTGTTTATTTTAGGCCTTCTTAGGGAATCCCCCAAAGTTTGAAAATTCCAAAAAAAATAATTTTTTTTTAGTTGTTGGCCGGGGAATGGAAATTTCTTCCACAAACGTGTGGAAACTCAGACCTTGTCCCCCAAACATTTCAAAATCCCCCCAATGGCAAGGGGGGCTAGAATAAACACTGATCCATCATCATTTCTAGGCGCATATTTAGACCTAATGCGCCTCGGCTTGTGTACTAAACAAATATGTTTTAAGAGATGCGAGAACAGTTTCGCCTGAAGGTACGTGTTTCGTCTCTAAGACATATGGAGGTAACGAATTCCATTTACTCGAAAGGAGTGTTCTTCAGTTTTGGTTCTTGTGCGAGGAACTGATAGTATTCGCGTCGATAGAGACCTCGTGCTCATCGATCGGTTTCTGCCAATGTCACGTAGTAGCCAGTGGCGGCTCCACCGGGGGGGACAGGGTAGGCCCGTGCCCCCTATTGAATGCCTGCCCTCCAGTTGGGACCCTATACTTAATGCTACATACATTAAACAACAAATGGTTGGCCCCCATGATTAGGTGTTGCCCCAACGGCCCCCCACTTGCCAAATCCTAGAGCCGCCACTGGTAGTAGCTAACCAGAGGCGGATTTACATTTTGGAGGCCCGGTGCAAATATTTCCATGGAGGCCCCCCGGCGCCATCGTGGTCACTTAAAAACAGTTTATTCTAGGCCCTTTTTGGGAGATTCCCCCCAAAATGAAAAAATTCTCTCCTAAAATTTTTTGTATATGTTGCATGGGGAAATGGATATTTCCCCCTCCAAAAAAAGTGTGGCGACGGGAGATTTTTTATTTTTTTGGAGAGGGGAAAAATAAAGACACTTGTCACAGAGCGTTTAAGAAGGGAAAACGGGCAGATGATCTTTTTTGTTTTTGTTTTTGTTTTTTTGCTCGTCAAGACTTTTGAGATTTTGAGATGTCAAACCTTGTCCCTCCAAACATTTCAAAATCCCCCCAATGTCAAGGTGGCTAGAATAAACACTGCTTAAAGAAGTAAAAATACAACAAACGTCATTGAAAAATGAAACAATTAAATGCCATTAGCTTCAATTCAAATAAACTTGCATTGAATTTGCAGTCGTGCAGCCAGTGTTACAAGAACTGGGGCACGGTCGACCTGTCGTCTGTTTATAATATTAGTAGTGTACTGGTAATTCGCCGTAGCTGGTAATTAGTCTAAATTGTCTCAACATGTCGCCGACGACTTTTTGTTGTAGCAAAGGCCTCCTCTAGCTGTGCAAAGTCGTTTGTCTTCACGAGTTCATTTTCAATGTTCAGTATGGCTAAGGATGACAGCCTATGATCTGTTAGATATCAATGCGCTATAATCCACGTGTTATAGCGTATGAATTAATTTAATTTATTTAAGTGTTATTTGAACTTATTCCTTATGAATTTAATCATACACGAAGATGAGTTCCGGTACCTTTTTTCTAGAAAAAAGCACTAAGTATAACTAAGATTTGTAATCGTTTGCCAAAAAGGTCACCGTCACGGTGTTACGCATTTTACGGTAAGACAAATGAGTGATGGCGTTAGTCTGTATGAAACTATGCATTGCCATTCCAAAGGTATGGAAGCATACAAATACACATACTCCTCCCATTTCCCGCGCTTCTTGACCGGTGGTACCGTGGTAAGAATTGACCGTCGAGACACACTGTACAGGCACTCAGGTTGAGTCACGCAGTACCCCTAATCTGCATAAAGATGCAAGAGGCCGGGCGTCTACGACCGCCGGTGGCCCGGTGCAACCGCCGGTCACTCGGTCAGAGTCCAGCCATTATGAGCCATACCATTAATTGAGGTCAGCTAAACCGGGGTATATGAGATATAGGCTTTCTTAACATGGACTCATGGAGCATGCATTAAATTGCATTTCAATACTAAATTATTACTAATCCATGTCCAAACACTATTAATACTAACATCTAACGATACAACATTCATGTATATCTCCTAAAATAAATAACTTTAAAGAAACTAATAATTAAAAGTCTTAAAAAATTATTATTAGAAAAGGGAGGCCCCTAAATTTGTATTTTGAAGGGAGGCCCGGTACCGATGCACCACCTGGTACCGTGGTAAATCCCCCTCTGGTAGTAGCTATTATTGCAGTCCCTCATAAGTAGGGCTGCCATCCGTCTCGTGTATACGGTACTGTCACCGTATTTCACTACTGAGTCCCGTATTAGTATGCGTCCCGTTTTTGTCCGTTTTCTCCAAATTCGTTAATATTCATTATGCTGTCCATTAAGTTCGTCAACAATTTAGGGGAGGGGTTTGGAAAAGTTTGACGGGGGAGGGGGTCAAGAGAAGTTGACGTCAACAATTTCACTTTTTTTTAAATAATCAAAATAGGAAATTTCATAGAATACTACTTATTACAGTGGAAAAAAGCATTAGAAAAAGGTAATCACCACCACATTTTGACACTCGATGAGGAAAAAATTATCATCACCACAAAAATAATAACCTTGTTATTGGGACCTGTCATTGATCTTGGGGGGGTCAAGAGTTGACGTAATTATGGGGGGGGGGGTAAGTGAAAGTTGACAGTTGTTGACAAGGGGGATGTGGTCAAAAATTGCCTAAAAATTGTTGACATAATTAATGGACAGCCCCTTAATTTTGTAATTGATTAAGCAAGTGTTTAAGTGACTATTTCTTTAATTCATTGCTATTGATTAATTTATCTGTTCTTAAATTAATTATCTCATTAATCATTATCTGAAATTATCTAATTTATCTTCCTCCAATTAGACACCAATGCAAATGTGGAGAGACTATTTTCCATAATGTCAACTTAATGGTCATATGAAAGAAACAGGTTGTCAGTCGAGACAATTGAAGCAATTTTGATGGGCCATTATAATTTTAAAATGACTTGTGCCGAATTTTATAATTATGTGAAAGAAAAAATGACATAATTAAGAAAGTGAAATCAACTTCAAAATATGACTGGGCTGAAAAGGATTAGCATTGTAGGGGCCTATATATAATCTTTTTTGTTATGCATTTCACATTTGTTCATTTTTTAAGGTTCTTTCCCGTTATCCGGACCCCAGTAGAGGGATGGTGTAGTTGGCATTAGGATTAGGGTTAAGGTTAGGTCAGGGTTAGGTTTAGGGTTAGGTTCCCGACTGAAAAGCCATTACACTTCACTGGGGTCCGGATAATGGGAAAGTACCATTTTTTATAATACATGTTAAATTTATTTGATTGAGTAGACCTTATTGAATTCTTTATCAGAGTAAAGTAAAGTAAACCAGTAGTTATCAATACTTGGCAATTCTACGTGTATCCGTCTGGGCGTAACTTATACTGTTATACTGTACAGCTTACGGCGCTCCCCAGACCCCTTATTGTGATGGCTTTGTGCCTTCGACGCCCGTGCGCCACTGCGCATTTGACACCCTAGTCATGCCCTCAAAATGTCCCGTTTTGGCCTTAAGCAAATATGGCAAGCCTACTCATAAGGTAGTCCCTCATAATGTTTATATGCAGATCAGAGTGCATGCTGCTGCTGCTGCTGCTGCTGCTGCTGCAATACAGCAGTGTATACTGGTGAAAGTTCTGTAATTTACAAACCGATCCTTTGTCTGCAGTCACGGGGACGTGCGGGGGTTGGATGAAAAAGCCACAGGAGAAAGGTTGAACGTCACAGGGCGGGATTGGCGGGAGCGGGGTGACTGTCACGGGGCCAGCGTTTAATGCATGTAGACTCTGGGGAGGGGGAAACTGACGAGGCCGGGGGAAGTCAGATAGGGCAGCGGTTCCCAAACTGTGATCCGCGGACCGAAGGGGGTCCGCGAGAGCCTCCCTAAATATTTATAGTAGCACTTCGTAGTTTTAGCATTAACAGTGCTGCTGTTGATTTTTTTAAAGTATTCTAACCGTTTATTATTTTCCAAAAAAGTGCAATAATATTTGAACATCATAGTAGTACTTTCAGTAAGGCTGCTAAGTTCATGATACATAATAGAAAGTTTACAATTAATGAAAGAAAGTACAAAGATTATAGCCTTACTGATTTGTCAAAAATTACACAAAAACTAAATAAGAAAAGGTCATGAGCATGTAAATCAAGTTAATATCAAAAAGTTAAAGATAATGAAATCATTAATTAATTAAATGGTATATATTGAGAGTAAAAGAAAACAGTAGCTCATAATTTCACAAAAATTAAATCATAGGAAAATAAAAAGATACCAAAATGAGCATGTAAATCAAGTTAATATCAAAAAGTTAAAGATAATGGAATCATTAATTAATTAAATGGTATATATTGAGAGCTCATAATTTTACAAAAATTAAATCATAGGAAAATAAAAAGATACCAAAAGGGAAAAAAATTCCCGCCAGTAGGTATGTTAGGGAGGAGTATTGAAAATTAAATTTAAAGGTTGAAATGGTATCATAACAGACACAATGAAAATAAGATAATAAGGAAGTCAATAGTTTGATTTAACATTCACCTGATAAGATAAATTTATTAATCTTTTTTAAAAATAGATTTAAATTTACTATCATTTTTAGTGCAGTGGGTAGGCTATTCCAAATTCGGGGTCCAGAACATTTAATAGTGAAGATTCTAGTATTTGTGTGCACATAAGGAATGATAAATTTAATATGATTTCTTATATTACTAGAACTCGAAGGCTCGCTTCGCTCGCGCGAGCTTCGCTCGCATGAGGCTCGCTTCGCTCGCATGAGGCTCGCTTCGCTCGCATGAGGCTCGCTTCGCTCGCTGCGAGCTTCGCTTCGCGTCGCTCGAGGCAACGAATATTCCAGAATGACCAATCAGAACGCTCACCCAGCCAACCAATCAGAACGCTTGAAGGTAATCAATCAGAACGCTCACACAGCCAAGTTGAGCCAACCAATCAGAACGCTCACACAGCCAAACAATCAGAACGCTCGAACGCAACCAATCAGAACGCTCGAAGGTAACAGACATACAGAATAACGATTTTAATATGATAGATGTGAGTGTAATTTGTTAGTAAATGTAAAGAATTCATCCTTATAAAAAGTTAAAGGCAATAGATTATTGGCATATTTAAACATGAAAATAGCTGTTTGTTGTTTGTATATATTAGCAATGTTGAGTATATTCAAATTCAAGAATAAATTTGAGGTACTGCAGTATTGGTGTGGATTACTTATTAGCCTAATGGCTTTATTTTGTATTTTTTGTATTTTGTCCGTAGTACATTTATAGTTGTTACTCCATATAATATTGCAATACATTAAATCACTATCATCCATTGATAACGCGCAACTATCCTCCGGAAGTTTAAAATCAATGCATTTTTCCTCAAACACGACGGTGTACTGGTGAAATGTCCCGAGCTAACTGACGGTGAATCATTTTCACGAATGCCAGAAACAAAGGAACTTTCCGGAAAATTTAAATCCTTTTCCAGTTCTGACGAGTTGATTGGAGCATCGATGCAATTGATCTGAAAAATATGACATTGATACTTATGCTGTTGGTCTTTTAGTAGTGCATATATTTTAATAGACAACTGCAGATCTCAGTTTCGTAGTTTTAGCATTAACAGTCTGTGTTCTCAAATTCGGTGTGCCGGTCGAACCACCAATAACAATAATAATATAAATCATAAGATATAATATACTAAAGTCACGCAATAAAATCTAGATATAGGCATAGGCCTACACCGCCATCCGGAGTATAATGTTAGCGGTGAAAGGGGAAAACCAAGCAGGCCTCACGAGAGCGTGCGAGAGGGAACAGCAGACAGCAGTTCATTTTATTGAAAGTCCTTATTGAGAACGCTATTTATAACACATTTTGTTTTATTAACCTCCTGAGACATTTTGTCCACAGTAGTGGACATTGGTTTCTCTGGTGTAAAAAGTTTATAATTATATTTGTTAATTTGGAACCTGTTGTCCACAGCTGTGGACATATTTCTCTAGACATTTAGCGCATAGAATTTTTGAGATCTATGTTTTCAATTCCGGTTATTAGATATGCCGAATGTGGTTGTGACAGTTTCTGTAGTCGCAGGAAACACCAGAATTTGCTGATAAATCTCTCTTATTACTATCAAAATTAGTCTTTACTTACAGTTATTGTTTATTTATAGAGCGAAATACGCTTTAAAACCAGTACTGGCATCTAGTCTGCGAATTTTTACGGCCGTTTTTGCTAATGTCCACAGCTGTGGACATTCGGTCTCAATGACATAATGCAGAATATGTTTACTATGGACATTGCCATTAACACTTCAGATTGCTATCTTCTAGGCTAGTGTAAATACGGAATAATTTTCAAATATGACATTATGATAAATATATGTCAGATTAATGAAGACAAGTGATAACTATTATGGGTTTAAAGTATTAATCTCTGTTATTTATTAATTTTGACAGTGGGAGTCACACAGGCAGTTGAGGAAGTTGGCTCTTTCCCGTTATCTGGACCCCAATAGAGGGATGGTGTAGTTGGCTAGAGAGGCGTTAGGGTTATGTTTATGGGTAGGTTAGGTCAGGGTTAGGTTAGGGTCAGGGTTAGGTTAGGGTCAAGGCTAGGTTAGGGTCAGGTTCCCGACCGAAAAGCCATTGCACTTCACTGGAGTCCGGATAACGGGAAAGTACCAGGAAGTTCTTAACCGCCACGACTGCACTGATCGAATATCTGCTGATTAAGCACATTTATGTGTTGGGAACAATAATGATAAACCATATTGGTGAAGCTTCAATGGCAATTGCTGATGATAAGTCTCTTTCAAAGAAGGCTCGTGGTTCTAGTGACATTGTCATTCGATCAGACAAGTCAATTGCAGTTGTCAAATGATTTGATAACTAGCCAGATTTGATGGCATCTGCAGCATTTTGGATGTCTCCCAAAACAATAGTCAAAAGGTGGAGTAAGGACAAAAATTATATGTAAAGTAATGTAACAAAATCAACATTACATGTCCAGCAATAATAAAAGAATATAACCAGAACATGGGAGTTGTGGATCTTGTCAACAGGATGATTGCACTGTATCGTATCAAAGCTCAAACCAAGAGATGGACTGCACAAACTATATTGTGCATGTTTGATTTAGAATAATAATTTCAAATGCTTGGCTACAATATTGTCAATGTATGGTTCAGTCAGGAGCTTGTAGCAAGGGCATTCTACAGTATCTTGATTTCAGGATGACTGTCTGAGTCATGCATAGGCCAGTTCCACAACCATCTGAATTTGCACAAGTGGAGTCAAGCACCTCCCAAAAATGGTTGAGCAGAAAATGGTTCCAGATGCAGCAACAATGGCTGCACCTGGAAAAACTAGAATCCAGTGATTGGCTGTAAGATGTTCTATGTGTCACTGTGGGACGAGACTGTTTTATTACCATTCTAACATATGTTGACAAATTTTAAACTGGTTAGTGCATTTTAAAATGACAAACAAGTCAATGACATGAACCTATTGTAAAATTTCACATTGTTTTATATTTTTACTATATTTTACAGAAATTTTCTTGTATGTCCACTACTGAGGACATGAATTAGTTCGGACCTGTAGTCCACTAGTGTGGACATTCAAAATTCACGAAATTTTCATCAAAAATTTTAAAACTCTTGATGCAGTTGTTTATTATGACCCAAATGTTAAGTATGTTTTGAATATTAAAGAAATTTGTGCGATATCAAAGTGTCGGGTCTCAGGAGGTTAAAGAAAATATTTCGCTCCGTACTGATGCTTAGTCAGTTACCAGCCGCCTGGCCTTGGAGAAATAAAGAAGAAATTAAAGGCGTGCCAGTACTTTCTTCCAGGGTGCGAATTGTGACCTGGAGCAGTGGGGGGAATATGTCGAGCTTGGGGGAATGTAGTTGTTGGGAAATGTAGCAGTGGGGGATGTAGTGGTGGGGGATGTAGCCAGTGGCGGCTCTAGGATTTGGCAAGTGGGGGACCGTTGGGGTGGCAACTTCTAATCATGGGGGCCAACCATATGTTGTTATGGCTGTGAACGGACCTAAAGCATCAACTGCAGATCTCAGACACAGTTTTATTCTTTGAGGAATGTGAGAAATTCATCACTGAAGGACCTAATGATCACATAGAACGTCTACAGAGTACACGAGTGGCATAGCCATGGTTCCAGACTAGGGAGAGCGGCACCAGCGCCTACACATTTTAGGGGAATTTAGGATATTAGATTCAAATCTTGAGATTTGGTGCATATTATTGGCAATTACCGTATTATTATTGGTTAAAAGAGATCTTCCAATAAAGTGCAGGATAATACTAATCCAATACCTATACCTAATACCCAATCATTGAATTCATGCTGAACAACATTTCTTGATGTACTGTACATACGCTGGAATAGCCAAGCTCGGATGGATTTAATAATTATCGATTGATACCCTTGCGTTAAAATCACGCAACTGTGACCATTTGTGATTATTGTACACGTAATTTTTTGTGCACGTTAAAATGTTACGTTAAAATTGCTCATGGCTACGCCAACAATTGTTACCAATAGCAACGACGTAAACGCCCAACCCTCTGACGCACAGCAATGATTCTTTGACTAAAATGTGTTAAACTCATCGATTGAAGGAACAACTGTTACCAATAGCAACGTCGTCTTGAACATCGCCCACCAACGCATCGCGACGTAAGGACTAAACGGTCTAAACCGTCTACCAATAGTCAACCAATCAGAACAAATCTTTGAAGGTAACAGACATACAGAATAAGGATTTTAATATTATAGATTATTATACTAGACAATTTATTTGTATTTTACCCAACTGAAAAATGTTTCCCAAGGTTAATACTTCTGGGGCAGAGCCCTAGCTGCCCCCAAGTCCTTGTTCCTGGTCATCTTATTTCTAACAACCACAATTGCTTTAAATTTAAAACAGTTATACTGTAGTCCTGCAATCTGCAAAATTTAAAAGCAATTTTTACTAATGATTACTCAATGTAAAACATCCATGACTTCAAATGGAGTCAGGGACCTTTGACTACCACTGACTCCAAATGGAGTCATACCACAATTATATAATTAATAATTATTTTAATTAAAAATGTGCTCAGGTGTCTAAAAGCATCCCATTTGCTTCAGTTTTAACTTCAAAATTATTTTTATTAAAAGAAATTAATTTGGTAATGAAAGGGTTAACATAGATTCTAAATATTGGGGTTGGTCTGACTGCAGTATTTTAAAAACCAGGAAACCAGTTTTAAATACAATTCTCTGTTCTACTGTCAGCCAGTGTAACTTTTGAAGAATAGGTTTAATGTGATCATGCTTACAAGTTCTTGCAATGGCCCATGCAATACAATTTAGAATCCCTTGAAGCTTTTGTATATTGGATTTGGCAATCCCATTGTATAAAGAATTACAAATAAGTACTATAATACTGACATATAAACAAATCAACATGATTAAATGTGAAAATCACTTTTAATAATAAAACTCAAACATCCTGAACTTGAAACATAAAAGGCAAAATAAAATGTACATCCTGTCAAAATATCCAGCAAACCTGTTAATATTTCGAAGAATGCAGCATCTGAAATATCAGGCTGACTGTTGTACAATTTCTGTACTCTTGCCTGAATTAGCGCAACACAAAACAAATACTCAAATCCATCAATCATCACATGACTATTCTTTACATACAACAAAAAATGTTGTATAAAATTAATTAACCTGTGCAGAGTTCTACTTACAGTTTATACAGAAGTGTTTTAAACATACGTTTCACATGTAGCTGAAACATAAATGATTAACACACACACACATACATTTGAAATAATGCTATATGTGATTTAAAATTATACGAATTAGCATGAATAAGACTGTTTTTGAAACTCCCATCGCACAAACAAAGCAAACAAAATGTAAAACTTTAAAGGCCTTAATAATGTAAAAGGAGTTTATAAAACAGTGAAGCAATATTAAGAATATCTAATCAAGAAGTGCTAAATCGTAAAGTACACTGTCAAAAGCAATACAATACTTAGAATAATATCAGAAAAATAAATAAATCACAAATAATTAGCTAACTAACATAAAACCATCATTTCATGAAAGTCCAGGCAATTATAAAGATTAGGAACACTGAAAACTAATCTAAATCAAAACAAGTACATAAACTTAAAACTACAATACCAACGAGAGATAATATGACTATTTGAAATGACTAGAATTAACGTCTGCAAGAAAAAAGTAAACAAATTCTCAACGAAGCCAGATTTGCCAGTTTTTACGACAGAAGGCACCCAAAGCTTCCAGACTATCGCTTGAATGGCAGCTCCCTGAGAATATCGGCTCTCGTTTTCAATTCAAATAAGCAAGCAAAATGGAAAATAACAGACCCAACACATTTGAAACTTGAAGTCAGGGAGCAAACTGGAAAATCATGCAGTCATTGAATAAGTGGATTATTATCAGGTTCTTTGGTGGTCAGTAAATAATGTGAACAGATAAGAAACTTTGCAGAGTGAAGCATGATTGAACCAAGTACACAGTGATATCACAAACATCAATTCGTGTTCAGTAACTGACAGTTCCATAACGCACGAATTTAAAGCCAGAAATTTACCAATATGTAAACGTTCCTGCAGTGCACATGATGCTCATCGAAAGCATCTTTGAACAAAAGAATGAAAATGCAGTGTACAGCAAAAAGCTGAATAGTTTCAATGCAAAGAATGCATCAAGTCCAATGCCATGAAGCGTTTCATACTATAAATGTAACTCATTAATACAACAAAGCAAAAAGTTATAGTACCATATTCTCCAGCATGTGAAATATCAATTATAATTACTGTTCAGAACTCAGATTGCTAAAAGTAATGACAAAATTGAAAGCCTCAAATTCTCACAAAATCCAACTGTGGACTGAACTCAGAGTGACAAAATTACTCCATAAAAATTCAAAATAGTCAAAAGACTGAGGAAACTGCTGGTATGCATTTGAATTTAGATGCAATTTACAAGCACAAAATGCAAGGAACTTTTATAAAAACAGGTGCAATCTAAACAATACAAGCCTTCAAATCTAATCGTGTGCTGTGTCTTAGAATATCAAAGATAAATTATATCATATCTTGCTTTCATCTTATATAAAAGACTTTCCTGTTATAGTAAATCATAACAGACATATAAATAAGTACTACTTAAGCACATAAAGAATGTATACACACATTGATAATATTAAATATAGTAGACATATAAATCATGCATAATTGTACTAAATAAATAAATAAATATTTATCTGCAATATAAATGTTGTATGCAAGCAACAAAAAAATATATATGTGTAGATAGGCAGTTTTCTATTGACTAGAATTAGTGATGCTTTGAATTGTGCCTTCAGGTAAAAATATTTAATATGTCCACATTACACCCAAACTCACTAAAGCCAATCTTTATTCGAGTTGCAAAACAAAACTCCAAAAAAAGAAAACTGATCCGCTCCACAAATAACACCAGCACTGGCATTCTAGGTCACTGTTCTGGTTAAAGTAAGATGTATACACAATGCAAATAACGAGGGACAAGAGGAAATAAAACCACACTATGATAAACTTTATGCAGCATCGGATGACATATCTGCCTCAAATGGTATTGATACTAACAGAAAAACTCACTTAACACTAATATGACTTCAGGCTCAGCAGAATTAAAATGGAAATCCAACAAATTTTCCTCAAAAATCTAACTGTCAGCAAAAGAACTCTGATTTGATAATGAGCCACACCAAACATTCACATATGAACCAGTGTGGCTGCATATACCGTAATACATAATATAATATAACAAGGTTTAAAGTGGTTCAGTAGGGGCTGCCTTGTGTGAAAACCACTATAATCATATCTTATCATGCTTTAAAATCATTACATGATTAATAACCTGCCAAAAAGTGTAGACATTTCATAATTTCATAACTGACTAATGGCTGCACATAAACTGGAAATTAGAGACATGAAACCGTATTTTGAAAAGTTCAATAAAGCTTGTTGCCACCAAGTATATTGCTTATTATCCTTCTTTTCAGACAACATTCTGGTCAAATTTTCAAAAAAATTCTGAAGTTTCTCAAAAACGGTATATCAGCAATTTCCATTAAATTGCATGCTTGCAAGTCAGTAATTCTATTTGTTGAATAGTAAAAGCAACATTTCATACATCAGTTTTCTGATCTATGATTAAATCTTACGAGTAGTAAATGACTAGAAAAATCAATAAAGTTCAAATAACAATTACAATACATCAGAACAAAACCATCCACACAAATACATCGCCTTTCTAATATGCTGTCAAGATGATAAGATTATTCTCAGAATCATTCAATATCAGTAAGACAGCAAAATCCTTCAAGTTAAATAGAATTTTGAACAATAATGCTAATTTAACAAGGACTGATCTCCATTATTTGAAAAATTTATTCAAGCACTCCTTCAATTATTAATTTTATACAACCTGTCATGCAGTCAACAAATTTTATTAGCACAATATTTTGTAAGAATAAATTTTTCTAAAGTAGTACAGTAGAACTTCATTATAACAGACTTGGTTAAAACGTGTACTGGGTTGTAACATACTGCAACGTATGGTCCCATGTGATGAGCTAAAATATTGGAGGGTATTGGATATAATGTATCTCAGATATAACATACTAAATTTTACAGACTCACAAAGTATAACAAAGTTATTCTATACTATAACAAAGTTCTACTGTACTTGACATCGCTGCATTTGTGAAATAAGGAAAAGAAAATCAAAATCAGTCAAATGGCTTTAAACCAGACCAACTGTAACTGCAAAAAAGATAAAACCAATGAAGCTAAAATGCTTTGATCATGTTTAAAATAGGATTCAATAGTCCTTTGCATCCTGCCCAGAAGGCCTTTTCTCGTCAGACTGCCTCAATGGTTTTGTTCTGGTGTGTTATCAATGGCATCAGGCTAACATTATCAAGAAGTCATAAGATTATATTGTAACACAGAACAATAAAACTCTGTCATATAAAATCAAATTCAACAAATGCAAAGATGAAAAGAAAATCGGAACACAGCTGAGAGTGAAAAGATTTCATCAAGTTGACTGCTACATCAATCTTGTAGTTTCAAAGAAATAACTATAAAGCCAAGATTAAAGAAAAGCACACAGGAGGACACATGCCATTGAAGCACAGAAATTGCAACGAGGTCTAACTCACTTGGCAAAGGCTCAAGAATATCCTCTTTTAAGTTCACTTTTCATTTGCAACAATGTTGTAAAATTCACAACACTTAATACAGAACCAACATAACTCCTCCTCAGCCATGGAAATATAATACATCCAGCCTCAAGTGAACCAAGCATGAATTTAGCATTAATATGAAGAAAATGAAACAGCCTAAGAGAAAAGGTTGTAAGGATAAGTTGAAACAACACACAGTCTGTTGGCTGGACTGAATTTTTAACAATTTGGTATGGTAAATAAAAACGACTTTCTACTAATAAAACTCAATGTCAAATTCACTTTAAAAATTTCCTTAACTTGGAGTAAAGTCTCAAGTAAGTTTAAAAATTTGAAATATCTGTCTCCAAAAACTCATGTACATGAGCCAACAGAAGGTCAACAGACAATCTGTGAACTCTAGAAATTACATTTGCTAGAATGATAAGCTCAAACTAATTGTCCACTGTCTCTACTTATCGTTTCAAATAACAAATTCAGACATCTTGTTAGAATACTTAACGGCAGTTTCATTCCATATAATTCACAATGCTATAAACTTCAGCAACATTAAATAGTAAGACTTATCTGAGTATTTTGATCAGTGAAACAAGCCAAGCAAAAATAGATAAATAATTAATTAAAAGAGGAATTCATCAAAAGAATTTTACTAATTTTGTCCACAATACAAAATTAAGCAAGTAATCAGACTACTAAAATCAAAAGGAAACAACACATTATAGTTTAACGGCATCAGTATGTTAAATTTATAAAAAGAACAAGCTGATATAACTACGACAGTAGACCTTTCTCCTAAACAATCTTTGAAAATAATTTATGACTTAAAACACAAGTATTCAAAACACCGGTTTACAAAGACTCACTGACAGAGGCATTAAAATCAACTCTAACTCTTCAGCTGTCTCAAGAAATTACGTTCGATTGCACTAAGAATGATGCTCTAATAGCAATATTATGTCATTGATAGAGAGAGACTCTGCAAAACCTAAACAACTTGTATTTGAAAGTGACACAATACAGACAAAGAACTCTGATGTCCATAACTGAAATTGTCTAATTTTGACCCCTCCAGTACAACCAGGCTTTGAGTAATAAACTAGAGAGTGACACGGTATCCATTACTGCGGTAACCATGGTAATACTGCAGTAATGGGGACAAATATTAAATATATACCGTTTTACCACGGTAACAGTTACCAAAGTCATGGTATTACCGCGGTAATGGTACGAAATTCTGTGGTGTTACCGTGGTTATGGTGTTGTACTATTAAAAAGAATTTGCTTTTACAACATCTTGGGTATTCTTGGATTTATCATTGTCCGAACTTCTGTTTTTCATTTTGCAATAGTTGGTAACACTTACGCCCTTGATTGCAATCCATGGTGCCAGTTAACACTAGCCATTGGAACTGGGTAGCATAGAATTATAACACTATAATTCAGTAGAAGTCCTTTGCCTAAGGCTTATTGTGTGCCAAGCGGCGCGTGCGTTTAAAAGTAAAAGCAAAGTACTATTTAGGATAAAACAAATATGGAGTGCGTTGTGAAATCGAAAAACTTCTTTCAGCGAAGTTCAGTCACTGACACATAGACTTTATGCAGCACGAGTGAACCAGGGGCATAGCCAGAAATTAGATTTTGGGGTATAAATATTGAAGGGTATAAATCTTAACTATAAACCACATAAACCATTTAAACCACAAATAACCACATATAAATCACATAAAAAGCTCTAGGGTAGACGGATTTTGGGGTGTATATACACTATACAGATATACCCCCGTTGCTACGCCCCTGGAGTGAACAAAGTGCAAAAGTTAGGTGACCATTTCTAAAACAAATGGTAACGGTGCGGTGATGGGTACAAAGTTGGCCAGTGGCTGCGGTAACGGGTGGGACGGTGACAGACAATGCGGGGACGGGGAAACCAAAATGATTTCGGGGTGGTTATGGGGACAAATTTCTGCCTCTGCGTCACTCTCTATAATGAACATACAATTAACTCAGAAAGGGAACTGTTTAAATTGCTTAAATGACAAAATCCTCATTTACTAAAAATAAATTATCTTTAACAAAGATAACCAAATCAACATTTGAAAAATATTTAAGATCAACAGCAGATTAACAGATAAACTTATTAGGGCTGGGCCAAATAGGGGTCTTGAACTATTCTGACAAATACAAATAGTCGGGTTTACTATTCAACGAATACAAATAGTGTATAATACGACACCACTCCTGCTGCAAGTCGGCATATTGCGGTCAGCAATAGTGCTGCGCGTTACTATTATAACTTATAAGAATCATCATCAAATACGTAATAGGAATAGCGGAAACAGATAGAATTATTCTTTTAGTGGCAGCGACATGAATAATAAATTCATACAGCGCTATCTGAAAGCTGGCCAATAGACATAAGCATATTCACCGGCACTTGAATTTACGAAGCTGAAGAATTTAGGCTTTAAACAAAAACAAAACACACATACAGACCATATGCAAATGTTGAACATCACATGACCGCTATTCATATTCATTTTGACCAGCATTATTCAGACAAATATGAATAGACTATTCGTCACACTATTCGGCACTGAAGCTAATACAAAGCAAACATTCGGCCCAGCCCTAAGGCTTATTATTGCAGCTGTCTATGCGTTGACTTGGCTGATGAACCAACTCTGACAACATCTGCATTCCATTGAAACATACACTGAACTGCTCTTAGATATACACTTTGCTCTGTGTCAAAAAAGTTTTCAAAATAGACAGAACTGTAACAACTAAACATCAGGCTTAAGTGTCATGATCCTTTGCTAACGAGAGACTCCTAATTTATGCATAATTACAAAGGAGCACTAGAAGATCTTTGATTGATCGATTGATAATTTCACAAAAGTAACCACAAATCACAAATAAAGCATCTAGAAAGAAAGGCAACTAATGATGCATTTTCAAAATCCTAATGATTTTCACTGCAGCACATAAATTCATCATTCACTGCCATACATCAAAACACATACACCATCAAACTCACCAATGTCACTCCTCTCAACGTCCCATTTGCTTCCCCAATCCCATCAATACTTCCTAACATCACACAATTTGCAGAGTGTCTAGAGAAGATGAAATTAACGTGAGTGTACGTCAGATAATGTCCGCATCAAGGCAACAACACTTCCCAAGCACTTGAAAATGGCTGATAACTACGAGTTGACAAACTAAAGTGGCAGCACACCACTGCAAATGCACAAACAGGTTGACAAAATGAAAAGAAAAAACATATAAGTTATTTGTAAACCAATATAGAAGAAGAAATTCCCATTACTACTTCTCTAATACAGTAAGACCCTGTTAAGTGACAATGAAGAAACACCGATTGATCCTTCGTCAGTCCAAATAAAATAGACGCTGCTGAGATAACCGAGAGCCTGAGTCATCTGAGTCCATTCTAATGAGGTTTTACTGTACCTTTCCTTGTGAAGCTGATAAACAATCAAAATTATGCACACAGATTTTTAACAGAAAACTTCAGAAGTATTAACTGAGTATATGTTCATGTTCACATTTTAAAAAAATGGCCGATGGATAATGCTTAACAGAAGCAATTTTAAAAAATCACAAATTTTTGGGACCTGCACATCTCTACCTCATAAAATACTCACAGATTGAATTCAAGCCATCAGTTTACATTCGGTTAAAAGAACCTCTTGATTTCCATTTACAGAGATGCATCAGTAACATAAAAGAAACACGAGTAGCTCAAACTGACTCCTGAGCCAGTGACAAACTCTCCAGAGTCAAGTCTAAAGATGGGAGCCATTTATAGTTCATAGAAAGAATTTCAAGCGGTCGACAATTGCCTGGAATGTTGGTCGATCTTCGCTACTGAAAGATAATAAAAACATTCATTTTTATAAAAATATATAACATATTAGCAGGCTGCAACTTTTAAAGTAACAGCCAAATGTAAGCATAGGAGGCATTTGTTGTCCACCAAGTCCAAGTGCTTGGTCAGCCGTCCAATCCTTATGCCTTCCTCCAATGGTTACCTCTCTAAACGTGGGAGAGGGCTCGAGCCTTGTGGCCTAATAGAAGTCTGTGACTATGGCTATGGGACATGTTAGAAAAGTTGCTTGTATAGGTGAATTTTAGTATGCAAAGATATTGAGGAATGCCAGAACGCAAGCGTCTTCAGTTTCTAATCACAGATTGTCAAAGCTATAACCCATATAATGCAATGCACAACATGGCTGCAGGCTCAGGACAGAGTGGGCATCACGATTCAGCTGTTTACTAGACTAGAATGCATTGCGTGAAGCGATTGAGGCCCAGTTGAGAGAAGGAGCCAGACACCCATCCTCTTTTGATGGACACATCTTTAAACAGACACAACATGACTTAACACTGTAATGCAATATGCAATGTGTTTCTCTGAAAAATTCCGTGGAAAATTGCACTGACTCACAGATAAGTTGACTCAAGCATTTTAAAGCGAATTTTAAGGCATAAATTTTTCACCTTATCCGTAAGTATATACGGTACTTATGCAAAAATCATGGAAATGCAAGCATATTACATTGTCAAAGTGACAATATTGAACTTACTCTCGTGCCCAGCAGGATCTCATTATTTCGTAGACACCAGGTGGGCATTTCGGTGGCTTTTCTAAGCGATCTCCGTGATCAATGAGCTCAATGATCTGACATCCACGCATACCCTGAGCAGGTCAGATCATCAATTAAAAATTCAGTCACTATATTTGCAGTGAAGTGCAACTAGTTAACTAATTAGTTACTAACTAAAAGTTTAACTACATTTTTTACTTATCTTCATAGTTTAATTAAATATAAATAGTTTAGTTAAAATGCTAGTTTAACTGAAAATTTTTAGTTAATATCTAAATTAGAGCTGTACCGATTGCACATTTTGCCGATTGTTCCGATTACCGATTGTTCCGATTGTCTTGCCGAAACCGATTGTCTGTCTAAATCTCCAAATCGGGTATTTTTAATGATCATGCACTCAAATAATATACCATAAAGGTGCAGCGTAAAAGTACATGTCTTCAGACTTCGACATGCAGGTGCAATTCGAGACCTGCCAAGAGACTCAATGCAGAATGTGTGTTTAATCATTAATGAATATGATTTTGTCATTAATACTGTCTTATTATGTCAAATTTTAGATGTCTATATTCACATTGTAATCTACAATTTTATATCTGAAATTGTGATTATGAAAGTATTCATTCATTAAAATTTAAAACACAAGTGGTAGTCAGATAGAAGTAGGCCCTAACTTATTTTGTACAAACTCCGATGGCCAGTTTCTTCTTTTTCTATCGATTCTTTTTGAAAGTTTGTGTATGCAGCTACGCTTGCTTGCTTCTCAAGTGCTGAACCAAATTTGATGTATTAAAGCCTTTGGTTTCATGACCACCTCGAGAGAAAGTTGATTTGCAAAGTTTGCAAATGGCTTTACAGCTGTTCAGCGGACTTATAGTGAAATAAATCCAAATGCAGCTCGTCTGTTGTTTCGACATTTGTATTTTTTACGCAGATATTTTATTTATTATTTGAGTCAAATATATATGTAACTTTATATCCTATTTAAGCTGCTATATAACTGTATGCATTAATGTATAAACTGAAATGCCAGATATTAGATCGGTCGACAACATGCGAGTCTTAAAATCAAAGTGGCAGCCACATCCACTGTCACGTAAGCCCATCTTGATTGACGACGTCTCCGCCAGAAAGACGCTAATGTTGAAACTTTGGCGTCGACACAGGCAGTTAGCTTTTGAGACTAGTAGGTTGTAACAAGCTTAAGCTACACTAACATTCAAATCATCTAATGCATCTGAGTAATTTAAGCGAAATCAGATAAGATCATCGGACCTAATCGTCTCCGACCGAGGGTGAAGAGATGCCGGTGAAGAGATGCCGGCGAAGTCAGATCAGACGCTAATCGTCTCTGAGTCTCCGACCGATGGTTAACAGATGGCATATCTGACAATCTGGTCTGACATTAACTGCCCCCCGACCGACTATCGAATGAAGGATTCAAGATAAGCCGGCCCTCCTCGTCCCTCCCCTCCATCGACAGTTCTACGAGCTCACAGCCGCCACCGACCCCAGATGGCGCTAGCACCCCCAAGGAAGCGACCAAGAAGTCTAGACTCCCAGAGGGCTTGACACTCACCAGTCACCACTCACTCGGGCCTACAGCACCAGAAAAAAATCGGTTCCCATAACCGATTGTTGACACCCTAATAATCGGCCCGAATACGAATATTAACGATTAATCGATATCGGTGCGGATTGGCTCGATTACCGATTGTTCGATTGTCCTCATAATCGCCCGATTGACAGAATGTTCGATTAATCGGTACAGCTCTAATCTAAATAGTTTAACTAAAACTTTTTAGTTGGTGTCTCGAATTCTCAATAACAGTACCTTTTCAATCTATTCCTTTCTGGGTCATTTTTTCCAAACAAACTTGACAAAATTGTGTTCCTGCAGTCTAGACTAAGACTTAAATATTAAATAGACAATAATTGACTGATATGTTCATGTTGCAAGCATCGCCTATATTTTCATGAACACCTACTTGATACCTAGGAAATAGTTGTAAAATTAGTTGCAAAAAGTTTAACTATACTATACTTTTATAGTTTAGTTAACTATTTTAGAAAGTTAGTTTTCAATTAAAAATTTCACTACTTATTTCTGGTTTAAGTTTAGTTAAAATGCCAGTTTAACAGAAACATTTTAGTTAGTAACTAAATAGCTAACTAAAACTTTTTAGTTGGTGTCTCGAATTCTCAATAACAGTTCAGCTAATTGAGCTAACCATAACACAATTGTGGCCACATAATATGTACAGCATTAACTTCAAAGCAAAAGCCTGCCTAAGGAAACTATGTCTTTATAAGCAAAAAAATAATTATGAAGCAAAAATATCAATCATGTCAGTCTCAAATGAAACTGAAATATAAAATACAAACCAAATAGAAATTAAAATTTTACCAAACATTCATTCAATAAATAACTGCATATCAGGCCAAAATTCCACATATAAAATGTTCAGAGTAGTATGACATAAGATATTACCCTATAAGGTTTGGCTCCATATGAAGTTGCTTCCCAGAGAGTGACTCCATAACTCCAAATGTCAGATTTTGAGTCGAATTTGAAGTAGTAGATGCATTCCGGTGCATACCACTTTAATGGCCACTTCCCTGCAGTCTCCGCCTAGAACATTTCAAAAGCAAATCTAAAGAGTAATGGAAACTCATTATAATGACATTGCTTATAGCCACAATTAATCTTTATACTGATAAATCAATAAAGGATATTTCCATGATGATGACGATGATAACTCCAGCACAGCAGAGCATCCAAAAGGAACTGTTTTGGCAAACCAAGTGTAACAACAGAGCCATGTCCCCTTAAACCAGTGGTTCCCAAGCTTTTCACGTGGCGGGCCATATCTACTATTTTCGGCACCTAAGGGCCACAAAAACAATAATAAAATTTGGATACCAACAAAAGATAATAAAAAGCAGTTCTGCACAAGCAAAACATAAGATTAGCCCTTATGTTTATTTACTTAAATCGTCACTGGTATGATATAAACCGTTAATCTGCTTTTCCCGCTGTATCACATGCATAATTTTATTCATTCTTCAGGTTATCTGTCATAAATATTATGTAACTAATCACAAGTGATGCCATTTGGCAAACAACAATGTAATTTTCAATTCCTGCACGTGGCACAGTATGTCGCGACATACGGAAACCATACGAGACCATATGCACAAATGACGAGTCGGTCTAGTCAATCATGATGCCACAGCGGTTTCCACGACGGCTCTAACTGGTCACTCGCAGCAAAAGGGTTAAAAATCTTCAAAAGTTTTAAAAGAACAGGTGGCAAAAAAATGTTACCACTGAAGTTTATACAACAGTCACCGTTTTAAATAATATCACTGAATTCCATTCGATTATTCTTACCTTGTAGTATTCATTTCCAATACCCAAAGCTTTACTCATTCCAAAGTCACTGATTTTCGCATAATGCTCATCGACGAGCAAGACATTTCGAGCAGCTAGGTCACGATGTACAAAGTTTTTACTTTCTAGGTAGGCCATTCCAACAGCCACCTGATACAGCAACTCTATGATATTTGCCATGCTTAACCTAAGAAAGCACAAACAGAAAGTCTCACCAAAACCTTGACACCAGAACTGTCTTTGTCTCTCTTTTAATTGTTTCTCAAACTTCAAATTCACATAATGGTAGTCAATATCACAGAGATTACAATCTCTGAAATTCTACTTGAACCCAAACACATTTCTCTTATTATTGATTGACTGTGAAAGTCAACATCTTAGTAAAACCAAAATAGAGGCAAATTCTGTTGGCACATCAGCTACGTTATAAGTAACACACCATGCAATTGTTCTAATGGCATAATTCTCACAACAAATATGGAACAACAGCTAAAGCAACTCGTATATTACACAGGTCTCTGCTTTTCACTAACATTTCCGGATCAAAATGCATCCAAATAGATCAATTAAACAGATTACAGACAGCAATGTAGTGGACAATGCTTGACCTGCCATGAATTAAACCAGAATATCATAGAAAGAAGAGAAATTGAAACACATACGGATTCTTCTTTAGGTATTTGTTAAGTGGACCCAGTGGAGCCAATTCTAAGACAAGCATAATGCTATCGGATCGACAGACACCGATCATTCTAACAATGTGGCCATGATCGAGGGCAGCCATTACTCTTGCTTCCTTCAACAATTCAGACTACAACAAAAACCAATCCACAGATGAACACATGCGTCATTACAAGGCATATAACAAATACGTCAACAAAGCACTACGAAAACAGCAACACATGCCTAACATGCCTAGGTGGCGCCGCTATGGCTGCCTGCACGTGTTGTTCAGCTTGCGAATCGTTGCCATTTGTTGGCATTCACCGATGTTTTGCGCCTGAATTCATGGTCGGGTACAAGGATTAGAGATTCGTCCGTCGGTTTTCCGAAGAGTTTCTAGCAGTCCTCATCTTTTCCTGTCGTTCTGAATGTTCCAGTCGGTTGTCGCCGTTTATCGGGTCATTCGAAATGGCGGCCACTGATGTAGCGCCACGTTGCTACTTGGCGTGGATGCGATTGACTGTCGTTCTGGACGTCGCTTCCATCTTCGTGAGAACTGCATTCTGCTCGCCGGATTTCTGAGGAGTATCTTGCCGTCCTGTACTTTTTCACATCGTTCTGGAGTTTCTAGTCGATTGTTCGCCCGTTGAGAATCTGCCAATGTCAGCCATTTTAATCGGCTGCTGCATGAAATTCAATGGAGCAGCGATTGACTGCCGCTCTGGACATCATCGGAATCTCCATCTTCGTCGGTCTTGTCAATCTCGGGAATGAACTATTCTCTCGGGAAGACCGCTTCTTCAGATTTCACCATTGGATGCTACCGTACGGAGAATTCCTAATTTCAACTTGCGGATTCTCAACACCTACTTCTGTTTACTCGTTGACATGTCAATGTTGCCGAACTATTTCTAAGAAGGACTGCTTCTCAAGGACTCAATACCAGATTTCTTTACGGCAGCAAAGTTCTTTTTACCATCCAAGTGGATCTTTTAACATCGCCACCTTCTTACCTTCATTGACATGTCAGCGTTGTCAAAGCAGTTTTGACTTTGGTATTTTTAACTGCTACAGCGCTATATAAATTGTCCAATTAACAAAACATAACATAACAACTTTGCATGCAAAGAAACAATCCAGCTTTAAATCACGGATATGACATGATGTATGATTTATGTGATTACAGGTGCACTCCCGCTAATCTGCCACCCGTTAATCCACCAAATTCGGTAATTCGCCAAAACTATGCAGAACGAATTAAATCCTATTGTTAAATTACTCGTTTATCCATCAATTCACTAACCACCATCCACCAAAACATTAGCGACCCCAACCTATTGATTTACTACTACTTAATCCGCCAAACCACTAAATTACTCATAAAATCAGTGGTTCTTTAAAAGGTTTGGCGATTCACGGAGTTAACGGTCTACTTTTCTGTATCATGGCAACAGCACTTGGCAGTTCTTGATTTTACATATTCCACTTTCGTAGTACTGTATGTGTTGTGTTTTTAAAAAGTTTTAATCAATTAAAGTATGCTGTAACATCCGCATTAATGGCTACAAAGCGTAAACGGTGGACTAAAACGCGAAATGTCTGTACATAGAAAAAAATCCTGAAGCAGAGGTGGAGCTAGGGGGCAGAGGGTACAGATGTTCCCGGGTGCGGAGGTGGGGGGATGCCAAAATAGGCAGAGTGGCATCCGTTTTTGCTTCTTAGGATTTTCGTCAAGTTGAGGAGCGCCATCAGTAGCCTATGTTATCCCAGGGTGCCGGACACCCTAGCTCCTCCCCTGACCCGGAGCGAGCCAGAAGGATTTTGCTGATCACTTCAGCCGTGAATGAAAGATCGACATGGAAGATCGACATTTCGTGCTTTGCTTTTTCCAGAAATAATAATGTACTGTAACGCAGTAGGGCATAGGTACAGTATCGTGTTTACTTTTTGCTTAGCTGTGCATACAGGTACAGTAGCTGTTCTTGTTACACCCAGCCTCAGCAAAAGGCCTGTCTTCGTTAATCCGCCAAACCCGTTAATCTGCCAAATTTCCTTGAAACGAATTATGGCGGATTAACGGGAGTGCACCTGTATACGAAAAGCAATTCAAAGTGCTGTTACAAAATATGAAGCAAAAAAATTTAAGCAAGAATGCAGTTAGTAAGAGTAGCAACTAAGAGTAGAATCAAGTAGACTTTGGGGTGGATTAAACTCATTTCAGTTAACAAGCAAAATTGCTTGTTGGAAATATTTGAAATGTAACATAATGATCTCTTTAACAACATTATTTGATAAATAGCTCAAATAATTCCTCACATTAAACAGTTAAGCATTAAACACTGATTACTTCAGCAGTGGGCATGTCGTCCTTCTTCAGTGTTTTTACAGCCACAGGTATCGGCATTCCTTTGTGTCTGTAAACCCCACGCATGACTGATCCGAAGTTGCCAGTGCCGAGATCATCGACAAGTTCTAGGTCTTGCCGATTCAGGTTGAAGACATCTTCTGTACGAGGCACTGAATCGTAGATCTTTTCCATTTCACGTGGGTTGGAAATTGCCGTCATAAATGGCCTAACAACTACAATCCATGTGCAATTAATTCCACAGTACAAGATTGTAGCTGTCATATTAAAACCATAGCATTCACCAAATCAAGAACTCCGTATGCAATATGCTGTACAATACCAAAGATATCAAATATTTGCACATAGTTGCTTCAACAATTGGTGAAAACTTTCTCTTACCATCGGGTAGGTCTGGTTCATCGAGAACTCGATCCAGGACGTCCCGCGAAATGCCCGTGAGGCTACTCGGGCGGCTACCCCACTGCGAACGAACTGGCAAGGCAGGTCGACCACCCTCGAATGAAGTTGGTTGAGCTGGAATGCTGACCGAACGCGAGGACTTGTGGTCGCTCACTTGGTGTGACGACTGCAAATGTATATGTGTGCACATGAAATTCATCGTCTAGTACATACTTTTCATGCAGCAACTTACAATTCACAGCGGTTATAATGGAAATCTCCAGTGCATTAACTTGCTTTGGCCAAACTCTTTCAGATTTTATAAATAGTACTGAAAATATTTGCCCAACGGTGATTTATGTACATTTACTGATCATGCAACCATTACATGAAAAATGTGCTTAGTCTTAGCTTTTCTCTTAGCCAAGTACTATAATTAAGCATCTCATTAAGGGTCATCAGTTGAACACATAGTACAAGCTAAAATGTTTATCTCTAACGAGTTCAAAATCAAATAGGCTATATTCAAGAAACTATTTAAACTGCAAGACATTGAACAGATCTGCAATGTCTAAATACCGACATGATTACTTCTTAAGCATTAAGTAGATAGTGACAACAATGACTTTCAGTGTCCCACTGCAACAGAAGATATTCATAAGCAAAGCACAACTGCCTAAGTAAGTCCAAAAGATAATTAAAAACTCACTGAAGCTGAGGAAATGCTAGCGGCAGAACTTGAGAGAAAGTCCATTGCAGACATGGCTGAAATGTAAAACAAACTCAAATTATAAAATAAATTATTTCTGATGCAATGAATAAATATAATTACAAACACAATGCATCCTTAACAGCAAATCACAATGAACGGCCCAGTCATTATTTTCATCATTAGATAATAAAAAGAAATCAGCATAAGGCAGAAGCCCGAAACCGGTCTTCATCCCTATTTCTGATTTCACATAAACCGCATTAATGCTTCATACTAAAATAATCCATTAGATCACTCACCAAAATATAATTCTAATATGAATGAAATGGAATATTTATAAAAAGCCTCTTATGAACATGAGCACTGCGGTTTGTGGTCTGAGGCGTCCCCGATGAACACCTATGTGTTTGAAATGGACGATAAAATTAATTTGAATTTGAATTGAATGATATGACAACATCAGACTGCATTAAGTAAAATCATTTGCAGTAAAAGAACTAAGAGAAGAGGAAGCTCTGAATGCTGCACAGGTTCAAAAGCAGCGAAGCCTGTCGGTTCTACTGAGGGACATTGGTCGGCCGATGCCAATAAGAACTAGAAACAAACAATGTCACCAAAAGAAACCAACCCACCTCTCATCTTTTTCCGATAGCCTTTAATTTCACAGGCCAAAGTCAGTTTACATAAGAGTCCGTCAGTTTTATTATGATAGTGAGCGATCATCTGAAAACAGAATAACAACACCAAATCACAATTACTAACAACTTTCATCAACTCAAAATCACTATCACAATCCTACTCATATAAACGGTATGTCAATTTGTATTACATAAACACACAGCTAAATATATTTTTGTGTAGTTATGATCAAGCTTTTAAGGTTTTAGTGATCATTGCCAAGCAATGAACATAAAAAATTACAATATAATAGTTAGGACTAAACTCCAAAATTGTTAGCCTTCATTTTCAGGTAAAGCTTTTTATGTCTTTTTAGCAAACACATAGAGTTTGATCAATGGATGAATCAACCCATGTACAAGTATGTACTGCATCAAAAAGCGCAACAATGCCAGCACAAGTGATATGATAATCTTAAAATATGAGAGTTTAGTCATCGATGCATCACAAATGTCACCTGTAGATGAGATAAATGATCAGTTGAAACCAGTGCTCAAATGGAGAAGAAACAGCGTGATAAAGCTCAAAAAATGAACCAACTTGAATCTAAGCAGCAATTCATTAACAGCTAAACTAACATTAGTTTCAATGCAAAGGATTCAAGAAAGAAAAGTGTCAATTTTCTCAGTGAAAGCTCACAAAATCTTACGTCCATCAAGTTTTCAAACTGTGGACCGTCTTCGATGGCCAACCGCTCACCAGAAGCCGTCTTACGCCTGTCTATTCGGTAATGTTTTGTTGTTCCTCTGTAGCTTATACTCAGTGCAAATGAGCCATTACCCTTTTCTCTAACTCTGAAACAAAATACCAACAAAAAATCAGGCTTTGTTAAAATTGAGTCAGAGTTTCATATCTGCTGAAAGTCTTCAAAATTTATACTCTTTCAAGTCACAAGAAACAACTGGCAAAGCTGATAACATCTGGCTAAACAGTTTTTGACATGGAAATCCTGCATCAAGTAAAATAGACTTTACCAATAAAACCATAAATTTATTATTATTGATGGATTTTATTTATGAACCTCTGTTTTCTAAAAAAATCCTGTTACAAGAGTCAAGATGTGTCTTCACAGGTAAAAATGTTGTTCTGTATTTAGAGTAAAAGAATAACAATCAGTAAGAAAACTGACCTTTTCTGCCATTCACATTTTTGAGAGCACAATTATTCTCTGTATTTCAGAGCGATATCTAACCAACTGTACTCTTCAATTCAGTGAGAATTTGAAGTTCTTTTTAAAATTGCATTTAAGACAAAGTTAAAAACGGGTGCAATGGTGCATACACTTTCAAATCCATCTGTGCACTATCATTTTAAAAGGGGATCATAACCCAAGGTTTATTCCATGTTAGCCTATAAAGCATTAAGCAATTAGGTTAACTTTAAACTATTCCCACTACTCATGCTGAAGTGTCTGCCAAATTCAATTCTAAGCAACAACTACCAACGTACAAGAATCTGCCGTCTTGATGTCCGGATTCAAGCATGGCCATGTCTGCTGCTTCTCTCTCAATGGCCCCGTGGAACCAGGGCTGTTCTTTGTGGAGTTCTTTGGCAACAGCAGACACAAATTTCTGCTGCAGCGGTCCAAGCGCCTTCTCCAACTGCTGACCCTGTGCACAAACATGTCCAGAAAGTTCTCAATTAAAGAGATGTTCAGGACCACTGACTTCTAAAACAGCTGAATCACGTCAAGGAATTTTTACCATAAATATATAACTCCAGCACTTGAGTCGGCATAATTTGTGTCCCACCTACATAGCTGTGTGATGGAAGCAGCAATTTGGTGCAGTTTCTTCATTCAGCAATGAAGAATTTTCAAAATGTTAGCAATATCTACAAGTATTCCAGAGCCTCTGACAGTTTCTTATTGAGTTAGACAGTTTCTTCAAATATTTGGTTAATTAAAAATAGAAAACAAATCATCTAAATCATCAGAGTGCAGATGATAAAGCCACCTTGATGATAGCATCTTGCCAGACCTAAAGTCAGCTGACCAATGCTACACCCAATTGGCCTACTGATTGTTCTGTAAAATGTACCTACGTGTTCCAAATTGAAGTAAAGTGCAATCTTACAAAATTACTCAGCATCTAATCATGCATGGTTATCTGTTCTGCAGAGCAGAAACGTTTGCCCAGCATCACAGCAGAGACCCAGTCTATTAGCCAGCATGGCACAAATGCATACCGGATGCCTGTTGATTGACTCATTGAAGTATAACCACATTCAGTTGCTGGTAATAACATCAGATGCTTGAACCTCACTTACCTCAGAATTAAGTTCTATTTAAAGCAACAAGGCAGGACCAGTGGAAATTTTTCCATCTGCCTTAGCAACAGCAGAGGATGATGAAGACGACACATCAGAGTTTCAATATTATACAGTGGACACACACCATTCTAATAACACGAGACCTTATGAAGACCAAAATTTACAGGCTGTACTAAATAAATAATTAGCAATTGCCTTAATTGCCACACACACACACCACTTCCAATATTATATATATGCATGTCTGATGTATGTATATATATGTACACAAAAATATATACATACACACCTATACAGTATACACATATGTGTATACACATAACTGTATGATATATACACTGAATCCCAAAATCTATGCTAAACGAATTTAATGCACAGCTCTGTCAATGAATGCATGGCTAGTTTCCAAGACATTTTAGATTATTTTTCATAAAGTCCAACACAACACGTCTTCTAAGCGTCTACGCCAATATTGTTCCTGCAATTACCTGACAACCACCACTCTATTTGAAACTTCATATCAGGCTAAGTCTTTGTTGAATTTTTATCTGTCTCACCAGATTCAAAATATTTCTGCCTGAACAAGTTCTAAAATGACTACTAATGTATGCTAATGAAGCCACTGCACTTATACATTATAAATTTTAATCCTATGGTTATCACTATCAGCTTTCTTCAGGTCACAGAGTCACAGCAGTTGTTTATCAAACTAAAATGCTAATCTGTAGATCGGTCATGGAACAGCTTAGACCTGAAGCTGTCTGTTACATCTCTGGGTTTCTTATTTGAACCAGCCTCACTTTCTTGTGATTTTTATGATGCCATATGATCACTACTTTGGCAAAACACAAGATAAAAACATAATACACAAAAATACATAAAAACACAATAGATACTTTATGTATCAAGTACAAATTAAAAGTTATTGGAAATATAAAATTATTTTTACATTCACATTCCAAATACAATAATCTTATAATTATTAATCCTCTGAGGAATTTTGTGGCCGTGTCCACGAGGTCATGCCGGGCGTATCAATACAATAAGAAAACTATTATAACATAACAGGAGTATGTCTCCCAAAACAAAATAGTTACAATGCTGTCATCAATATAACATGCCAATATCATGTTGTGGTATAAAAGTTTTGACTGCAAAACTGGCAGTCAATCAATCACATGACCATTTAAAGCAATGAAATGCTCAGATTTCCACATTTTCATTTACTATGTTTGCTATCCATGTTCCTGGCAAGTATAACTGCAATTGATCTAATAGCAATGTTAATGAAGCATTTGCTCTTGACTAAAGAGAGGTAGTCACAAAATTTAAGGGAATTCAACAGGTCTACTCTTTGTGGTGGGAAGTTAGCAGAGTGGTAACAATGTTGGACGATGGAGCAGAAGGTCTCACGGTTCGAGAACCGCAGAAGCCCTAAGGTTGACTCAATCTTCTTTCACCAGATGGCGATGGCAACTGAGTAGTGGATTAATCCGCAGAGTAAACAGGCGCGTTGCATGAGAACACTGGCCCCGTATCGCATAACTTGCACCAGTTGCCTGGCTGAGGGTCTTGGAAATGGAGATCAGCGCTGCCCTGTGAGCCTTGAGAGCTCGGGAAGGACTTAACTAATTTACTTTTACGCTTTGTGGCTGGCCAAAAGAGTGCAAAAAGTTTAATAATTTTGTAGCCAACGTAGATCTGATTGCTAGTTCAGCACAAAAACCTGAGGACAAGGAAAACAGCAGTAGGGCCTAATATTCCAGCAGCTATGATTTTGCACTAGCACCAATTGCTCATTTAGCTGCATTAGTGCCACGACATCTCCATTTTTGCTTAATTTTTCAGTATAATTACCTTTTGGTTGAATTTAATGGAACTTTACATCATGTTGCACTCATTCAACAGGATTACATTGCAAAACCAGCAATTTCTAAATGTAGGACACTACACCATGCACGTCATAACCTCCATTTGCAAATCCGCTATTTGTAAACAACAACTGTAAACAAAACCTGCAACAACGACATAGTTTCTTACTTCACCAAAGCATCATAAAAATTTACCAAATCATGTCTTATTATTCTGCTAAAGACAATTTTTGCCCTTTTTATTTATTAAAACATGTTTTTGGTAAGTTATCTGGATATTATGTGATCTGTTTTGGATATCTGTGGATTATTTCAGTGCATCGTTTTCACTTGCTTCTTCTCTTGGACAGTGCATCCTATTGATGTTGCTCTGTATATTTAAAAGTATGATAAATTACATCATTTGAATGTGCCCAAAGCCAGAGAACATAATCATGATAAATTGATTTAATCAGAGACTGCATTTGACATAAACTTCAAGCAAGGCAGTTTTAAATTAGAAAGCAGTTTAAATTTCACAAATTGGTTACTACTCATAGATGCTATCTGCAAAGCCATAAATACCAACAGCTACTTACTGTTTCAGATGCTGTTCAGCTACAACAGGGTCTGGCAAGGAATATGGGGAGAGAGCCAGATTGAGCAAGAACATCAAAATCACCAATAAGCTAAAGTACGGGTAAACAAGAAGTAATCAATCTACAGAACACAATCCGTAGAGATAAATTAATAAAAGGATAAAACCCAATTATTCAAAAAGGCATATAACCTGTAGGAAGATGACGTCTACCTGTAATCCTTTGCTGATTGCCTTTTCAAGCACAGCCTGTTCAAGGTCTAGCATGGTAACTCCTGGCCATGCCATGGGGGCAACCCCTTCGGGCCGCGCACATGGAATGCGTGGTTTTGTCAGGAAGCCATCTAGTGTCTGTTTGTGGTGATTGATAAGCTCAACTGGTCCTGGAAAACGCCGACCGTCCTGGATCATAACCGTATTGTCTGACTGGCGTTCAATGCTGTAGTGATGAATCCTAAAAATACGATCAATTAAAAACTTATTCCAAAATAAACCCACAAAAGAGATGGACCCACAAGCCACTCAGACACTATTTGTAAAGCAGTAGAATAGACAAATTCACTTTGTGAACTCTTCACAGCTATGGCAAAAATATATAACACAACAACTCTTTGGTATAATATATATATATATATATATATATATATATATATATATATATTAATGGTAGATACTGCATTTAATTATATATACTGTATACATACAATATAAAGATGTGTGATACACATATATACAATACATGCTCACACATAAAACATGCCACTTCTGACATAAACAGTTAATATAAGCAAAACAAGGGAAATACATGTGGAATTCTCCCGGTAGACGTCAGGTCATAAAACATGCCAGAAACTGAAAACTTACCTTTTGACGTCATGGAAAACTGTTAAGATAAGCCCAGCTTTAAATTGCAAGTCACTCTAATAATAATAATAATAATAATAATAAAATTGCACGTAGCCTATACAGCTTAACCAAATTCTGCCCTCAGTTCTAACTGAGCACTTGCAAAACATTTGCTACACAAAAAAGTCAAAATCTAATAATTCACATAAGAAACAATAATTGCAAATGACATGATCAAAACATGTATTTACATAGCATGTATGTCTGAACAATGGTTTATTCGGTAGCAATGATGGATCTCAAACAAACAGCAAGCAAACAATGGAAAGTCACTGATGCTGCAGAACTTATTTCGTATTTACTACAATCTGTAAGTACATTACTTCCAATTTCTTGGAAATGAACTCTAAAGTTTAAGACAGCAGTTCACAAATTAATAGTTACCCGTTAAGTGGAAATTTAAATCGACACGATACTTAACATCCTATTACTCAATCACTTGATAAAAATAAATGAAACAATCTTAATTAACCCCTTTACTGGGGACCCCAAATATATCTTTCCATTTTACATTGAGTTACAGTTAAATGCACAGTAACAGGAAACAAGTGTTCTTCATAAATATAATAACCATTGCCTCTCTTGCTGACACTTTGATTACTAGTAAATGGTTTTAGAATGCATATCTATTCAACATCTCACTTCCACGCTCCCTGTAAAGCGCCCTTGACTTTGGCCCTTGCCATGTTACGGTGCTATATAAATTGTCATGAACAATAACAATAATAATTTGCTAGCCCATACTTTCACTGAAGTTGCCAAAGTATCACTGACACTAAGGTTATGAAGGGCTGTTCATAGTCATATACGTACATAGGGCAAACATGATGAACCGTGGCCATCTCTGGTAATCATGACCGTTTACTAATGGTGTTTTAAATGCCTAAGTGGCATTTCATGATGATGTATGTAAAATCTAAGAATATCTTTAAATGCTCTCTGCATGGGAATCTTTTTAGATACATTTGGTTTTGCTAAACCCATTATTTCTATGGTTGAAGTTTGATGCTTTTAAAGTGAGTAATATCAACAAATTTGGTGGATTAAACTTTTCCAATTACAGTACAATCCCATTATAACGTTCTTTAAAGGGCCTTGAAAAACAGCCCACTATACCAAAGTCTGTTATACCCCAAGTTGATGCATGCCAAAAACACAACTACAGGCTAATATTTTCTCAAGTCACACCCACCTAAGCAGACACACTTGTGATATAGATTATAATATTGCTCATGCAGTAATCCCACTTTACCTGCCTTTTTGAAATATATATGACCTGTAATTAATTGGCAATACATGCATGATACTTTATTTCACCTAATATAACTCAACAAAATTCATTTTATGTCACAAAAGCCCATATCTTCTGTTCTTACTACAGCAGTGAACGAATGCATAGCAAATGACAAGAGGCAGTCTAACACTCAACACTAAAAGATGTTCTCAAACATTACCAGTATGTCATATACTGTTGGCAAAGTATATTGGAAAGAAACATAATCTGTCATTTTCTTCTGGGCTGAACAGCCACACAAATCCCTGCAAAGTGAAACTACAAGATTCTCAGGTCCCAGGGTAACAAATTAATTCACTTTCTATATTTAAAGTTTCTGTCACGGCATCTATCATCTCCACATACTAATTAAGTACTTAATCCCCAACAATCAGTCCCAGGCCCGTCTTTACGTGTTAAAAATCGGGCACAGTGCCCGGGGCCCCGCGCCCAAACTTTTTTTGCTTGTCAACACCCACAACGTTTGGAAATGACCTTTTTTTGCTTGTCAACATTTGATCTTTACATCTAGGGCCCTGCAGGCCGCCAGGTGCCTGGGGCCCCACACAGGTATAAGACGGGCCTGATCAGCCCAGTAGCCCTCCTTTACCCTTTCCTGAACTACTGCACTCACAGCACATGAGTATCACAGTCTGACTATCACACTGTTATTAACTTGCAGTTTTTGAGTGTAATCTTTCTCCCACCATCATTTACTGCAGTACTCATAACTCAGTATATATAGAATGAAACACTTTACTTTATAATATGTATTGATCGATACAAATGTATTAAATTGGAAGGTAGAATTAATACAGAGAAATAGTTCTCTCATCCTGCCATTGATCCAGTTAATACCACCCTGCTAACGCTGATATTTAAAAGTAAAAAGGCATACTTGGTGACATATGTCTTAGCAACTATTCATTAGATATTGTATTGTAACAGCATCGATTTACTGACTGCATGAACAGCCTAATTAATTAAATAATTAATTGACAGGATACAATTTTTAAAGATTTTAATCATTTTTATTTGTATCATGACTCACGAGTGTTGTCACAGCCTTGAATATATTTTATTCCTTCATATCTAGAGACTAAAATTTAATAAGTTTATTGTCAAGAGTACACCTAAAGCAACCTTTGTGCAGATTAGAGAGTGACACGGTAACTGTTACCGCGGATTTCCAGCGGTAACCGCAGTAATGGGAACAATTTGGCCAAAATTACCGCGGAAACGGGTTCTTGTCTTGCGGTAATATCGTGGGGACGGGGACATTTACTACAGTAATACCGCGGTAACGGTATCGGTATTTTCAAGTTGATAATAATATTGATGACGCTCTGCAATCGCCCTTGTTTTTCTGCTTGTAGAGCAGGTCTATTTAGTAACTCAGTAGGTTATTCGTTAAGTAGGTATGGGTGGAATTAACACATGGCGCTAGATCAGCTGACTGCAAAATATGATCATAAATGAACAGCATGAACACAAATTACCACAATGCTTTTGAAAATGCAACAAAGAACAATGAATTTAGTAGAGATCTGTTTAAAACAACTAAAAAGTCACATGGCAAAACCCCAACAGCAAAGCATGGCAAACTATTCCAGTGTCGAGTAAAACTGAAAGGCCAGAATCAACTGCAATCATTGAAGTAAACAGATGCCAAATAACACCAGTTGATAAAGTCTTGTAACACAGTATCTAAACTTGAAGATATACACTTGAAGATACGCCAGGTATAAGCAATCTTTAATGGGGTACGATAAGCAGAGTTTGGACTGAAGTTTCTGATAATTTTATCATCATACAAGGTGAATCCTCTAGAGCAACAGCAGGACATCCAGGGCAGTCTATGAGACAGGTCAGCATCTGATTGTTAAGGACCGGTCAATGGCAGACATTCATTAAAATACCAGAACATTCCAGTACACTGCAAGGCTATCTTCAACTGATAAAATTACAAAGACTGGCAACAACAAAGGTTAATAGCTCCAGCTCTTTCTAGGAAAAGTCAGTTATGACCCAATAAACACTCTTCCTGTTGTCTGTCAAGCACTTGATCTTTGCCTAAATCTCTCTAACCTTTCCATTCCAACTCTCTTCAAATCTATCATAAGAAATTTCTTTTCAATAGGACAAAGTCAACTCAAGGCTAAAACAGTTAAAATAAAAATTCAAATCATGTCAGGGAATATTTTGAACAAACTTTCAAATTCGTAAATCAGTCATTACAGGTCTTTATTGAATATAAAATGTATGCCATAAGGTATATAGGTTTATACTCTTATCTGTTGCAGTGCATCCCCCCCCCAGCTGGTCACCCACTGCTAAAGTGCTTCTACACCACCACCAGGCTTAGAAAATATGTTAAATATCCAGTTAGTAACTTCAGGCAACACTCCCAATCAGGGACGGGGGGCGGTCTGGGGATCTGTCAGGTGTCTATGCTTGCACTTTCCACCTTTTTGGCTTCTTCTGCAGGCACTTGTTCCCTCCAGTCCCCCATTCTTGAAAAATCAGGCCTCAACATAGAAACTCATGAAGCCCGAATTCTGAATGACTGGCGCTCCATAAGCCAGCTCTTCATACTCGTCTCTGTTCACAACAACCAAGTCTTGACAGAAATATGCTAAGCTGATGCATTAAGCGGATACTACATGCATGTCATTCTTATCAACATGAATCTCATCACTCCATTAGAAATATGCAAAATAAACGGTTAAAGTCAGTTACTCCTCCTAATGAAACAGCATCTATGAGACATCACTACATCACTATTGAAATATATACTCAACTCCTATTGATATCAAATTCACTTAAGATCACACACTATGCAAGTCCACTGAAGTGACTGTAACCGGGTCTCTCTCTCTCTCTCTCTCTCTCTCTCTCTCTCTCTCTCTCTCTCTCTCTCTCTCTCTCTCTCTCTCTCTCTCTCTCTCTCTCTCTGTGCTGAGTGGACCATCTGCATTTCACTTCAGCATAAGAGCTAGCTGGACTGAGTCTTAAGTAAAGAATTGGCAAACTTCTTGAATTATAAAACAATGAATCTTGTATCAATTGCAATCTCATCACTTAAAACCTTTGTTGGAAAGATACATAATCCTTAACCTCACAACCAAAGCCTCAATTAAACAGTGCAAGAGTACAGTCAATGCACCATTCTCAAAGATCACATTAAAAATCTAATATCAGTTTAAAGCATAAGAGCAAAATCATGAACTCTATGAAATAACCAAGAAATTACTGGCACACAGAAAAGTAAATGCAGTTGCATAGAACTTTTGAACCTAGGTGGAGAAATATTTAGAAGACTTACACTCAAGCTGGTAGCAACAATGGCAAGAAAGGTGAAAATTCCAACAACTTGGCTTTAAGAAACAAGACAGTGATATAAAAATTGATGTGAAAGCTCAGTGGCGTAGCCAGGATTTCCGAAAGGGGTGGTTTGGTTTTTGGTTTTAACCGTGACCAACTTTGCAAAAATCCTGACAAGCAAAAAAAAGGTCGTCAAAAAAGGTTGTCGCCCCTTACTTAAACATTTACGGGGTTTGACTCCCAAAGTCGTGTCAAAAAATTAAAAATGCATGGAACTCATTAAAAATATTTTTTTCAGCAACCAACGGGGGTTTTAACCCCCAAACCTCCCCTTGCCTATGCCACTGTGAAAGCTTTTAATACCAAAGCACATGGGCTTGTACCTGCAAATGAAGTAGACATATCTGTAATCCGATATTGTGAGAAAAATGAAAATTTAAACTACAAGCCAAAAAGACATGACCATGGATGTTAACAAGGACTCAACCATCAAGGTCAGGGTCAAGGACTCAGCCCTCAAGGCCAGGATCAAGATCAAGGACTTGTAACCTGTTCTTAATGAGTCCTTAAGGACAGGACCAAGGGCAAGGACTAACATAACCATGACAAACAAAAATCTTGTTATTCCATTCTAAGTGTCTGATGCCCAAGAAAGATGGCAACACAGGCATTTCCAATGCCTTATGATAAATATTAAATCCAAAAAGGACATGAAGTTGGCAAAGACCACAGAGTAGTGGATAATCTCAACAGCTCATATTCTAGAAGTGAGACAATAACTATACAAATCTCAAATTGATTTTGGAATTTTCAACACCAAGAGAAACATAAGACAAGATATAAGCAAACACATTCAACAAATTCTAATTCAGATATATGTACTGGTAGTCAAAATAGCCAATAGCCATTGATATAATTTAATGAATAAAAATTCTAATCTTGAGAACTGACTGTGGCTCATTATTATTATATACAAAACATTTATATAGAAGTTGACACTGGGGCATCAATAATCATAATACAAACATTTGCAAATATATTGTACAAGCTCTATGCACTACATCAGACAAGACTGTAAACCAAATGTTGAGAAAGAACTTAGAAACTTCAAAGACCTGACTGTATGAGTGACAGGATGGTGATGAAAGTGCTGATTTAGGGGTTGAGATAAAACCAAGAAAAATTAAAGTCATCTGTGAAAACATTTGACAAATGGTAGACACAAGATAGCAGTAAAAAGAGGTGGAAAATGGGTATTGACAACAATACAAATATTACAGCAATAAGAAACCGTCGTGAAATTCATTGCACTCCAGTTCAGTGGCATAGTCGGGGTTCTGGAATAAGGGGCAAATCAAAATTTTCAATCCAAAAACTCCAACAAGTAAAAAGACCTCACCAAGAAGGAATTCTTCGTTTTGCATATTCACATCATGACTCTCTTCTGTCAGGCTACTACCCCAAGAAACACCAAAAACTCCACCCCACAAAAACCCTACCCTCAAAAACTCAACAGCTTTGGACAAATCCCACAACCATTCCCAACTTGAACAGGCCGGGGCCTACCACCCAGTGGCTATGCCGGTACCCCGACATTTGTGCCCTGACATTTGCGCAATCGACATTCAGACAACAAATGCGCTCTGACAAAAGCGTGTATTTCAAGCAAAACACGACTACGCTCCAATATCATAATTGCACTATAAATTAAAAAGTAGGGTTAACCCTATCCCTAGTCCTAACCCTAACTCTAATTATCGTGCAAATGTCGGCACACTAATGTCGGGCGCGCATTTAACAGGACACAGGCTATGCCAATGCTCTTATATAGATCCTCAAAACTCCCTCAACTTTTATACTCAGCACCTTATGCACCCGTTTCAATTCTGAAAAGATCAATGCTGCATTTTGCAGAGAACTTCAATTCACAGGTCATTAGAGTCAAAGCCACTGTCTGCAAAACTGAGCTCCTGCTCTTGTTCGTTATAGACTATGGAACAGCACCCCATAGGCATGCCAATAACAAATGACCACTAAACTATCGCAGAGTTTTCTAATCATATCTTAAGATCTATTTCTTCCCAAGACCTGAACTGTGGCATTCACCATTGCCATCAAGTGAAAACATTGCAGGTTTCTTTTCTAGCCTCCGTGTCTGCACAGTAACCCATCATCATCATCGCTGTTACTGCCGCTGCCATGGACACCATGAAAAGCAAGTGGTCACCTACAACTGCAAAGCCCTTAGACAGTTAACCAATATGGATAAATTACACACAAGAAAGCATCTCAGATGTGCTTGAAAAATGTGCACCGTAAATTGACTTGTTAAAAAAATATTAGTGTGTCTGCAAATCTGGCAAGCCACTTTGGAAATCATATCGAAGCAGCTGTTCAGGCATCAATGTAGTAGTCTCACAGTAAGATTTGTCAGTAATGATTGAAACTAAAACAAATCCATTAGACCAGTGGTTCTTAACCTTGTTTGAGGTACCGAACCCCACCAGTTTCATAAGCAATTTTCACCAAACCCTTGATTATGGAAAAATTATATAAATTTATATAAGTCAGGTGCGTGTCTTGATCTCCCTCCGCCGAACCCCCCGAGACTGACTCACCGAACTCCTAGGGTTTGATCGAACTCAGGTTAAGAACCACTGCGCTAGACTATTGTGGCGGATACAGAGGCCAGAAAATGAACTGGAAATATTTTTCCAAGATACAACAAACCACACTGGATAAGGAACAGAGTATAACTTTCTGCAATGGAGATGTATGGATGGCTACAAACTTATGGCAAAGAAAGAAAATATATTATAATCACAAATTTTCACAATGATAGCATATTGAATATCATATTAAACTCAAGATTTGTTTAGTGTTCATAAATGACATTCATGCTTCTTAGTGAAAGAGAAAATCAATTTTGAGATCAATATTCAAATCCAGAAGCCAGATTCTGGCCCAACATCTTGACCACCATATTGTATCAAATGTTTCCTGAATGTGCATAAATATGATAAAATTGTGTTTCCTGATTATATGCAGAGTCCACAAACTAAATATTGCAGTCTAATTTTCCTTCCAATCTTACCCAACAATTTTTGAATATTTGCCAAATGTTTCTGCAGACACCACTGCCATTCTTCATGCTACTTTTCACGTCTGTTGGCCAAGTGGTTGAAAATTATACTTTCTGCATTTATAAGCAGAAATTCCAACCCCCACATTGCATAATATTAAGTCAAATTTTTAAACAGCTACCTGATGTAAAAATTCCAAAATCATCTAACACATAACTCCCTATTTCAGGTCTTGGAGTAAAATGTTAAAATTCTCTGACTACTCGAGATTATACTTAAATTCTACATCTATTCCATTCAAATATTCCTTGACTTCATCAATATTTTTACTTAAAAATTACCAAAACTGTTTTATCTGTTTTTGTCATTTGTACCATAGAGTACACAATTCCGCGGAAATCCACAGTCTATCAGCAGTAAATGGGTATCAGAGAAGACAAACTAAATGGCATAGTATGTCTGTATATTTTCTTTAAATATTGCCATAAGCAAGAATTTTTAACATTCTTTCAATGGTCATTTGACTAGCAACAGTAAGAAAGAAAGAAGTAATAGAGTAATCTTCAAGACATTCAATTTTATTCATGCCTAAAAGTTTAAGTAAACAAAATCAGTATCAAATGTGCACATATCAGAGCAAAAAGGAAACATAGAACACAAGAAACAAAAATGAAAATGAAACAAATTAATGGAACGCAACATATTAAACGAGTGGTAAGATGACATCAACCTGTTCTGGTGACAAATTGAAAGTGCATAATTGCCCGGAATCGAAACATTTTCTCTCAAGAGATACAATCCCTCTTTGCAGCCGTTACGACGTAGGATGCTTTCAGCTTCATCACGAGAAATCCGTCCGTAGAAATAATTCACTGAACCAGCGCTGGCCGCTGGACCTGGAAGCATGTTGATGGCAGCAATGTCACTGGCAGACGACCCTAACGCATCCACAGGCACTTCTGAAGAGCTAAGACGGCCCACGTAGCTACCAATCTCTGCAGTTATTTTGGCTCAATGAAGCACTTCTAAGACAGGATCTGTAACTCTACAACACAAACACGTTTTAATCACAGGAGGTGAAATTATCACTAAAAGTCAACAATCACAGATGCAACCAGATGGTCACTTACTTACTACAATATCAAAATAACTTTACTACTCAATGCATCATATGCACATGCACATGATGCATGCTAAAACAATCCAGTAATTAAAACGCTAAATAACATAAGCTGCAAGTATTTCAAGCAGAACTAGTACCCCTATATATTTCAAAATTTTACAAGTAATACTCTTTTTGCAATTCACACATACAACAATACCTCAATTTATTTCAAAATTGGAGCTGGTACTTTCTTACTTACAACAACGGCGTAACAATAATGGACACCTGTAAAGTATAGCACATAGGCAAACTGTTAACTCTAAAACAAACAAAAAACAACTTTGCATATATCGATATCTTGATCAAAAATTTTTTATATGTTTATTGAAATTTCGAGTTCAATTATATTGATTACTTTTAAAATGTGTAACGAGTTGAAGAGATGCTGAATCTATGAACTGACTCCGGGATAAAAGTCGAAATCCGAAAGCGAACGAGTGTCGAGACAGGTCGTCAGCAGAATTCTCCATCACACGCTAATTTTCCGATCCTACAAGTCTCACACCCCAACTAACTCAATCTTATCACACTCTCACTTTCAGCCGGAGGCGGCCGCGGGGACTGCTACGGCAGCAGGACCTCCCCTCTCGCTCTCTAGTCGGCGCCCAAGGTGGCGGCGATCGGCAGATGAGGCGAAATTCCGTTGAAATGTCGGGAATTTTTCAGCCGAACTGTCATCACACAACACCCCAATGATTCATAAGGTCAGCATTTAAGGCTCAGTAACCACAACGGCGGTGACAACGACGATTAGTCAGTGAAACCAACAGAATCTCTGCACAGTCGAAATATTCGTACAACGACGCCCCGCTATTTACTCATGACAACGACAACGACGACCGACCGCACTTTCAAATCATTTCAACAGATAATAAAGACATAAAATAAAGAAAAATCCCTATTCACAGCGGAGGAGGAGGACGAGGAGGAGGAGGAGGAGCGAAAGAGGAAGTGGAGGACAACGACGACGACGACAGACCTAGTCTGTTCAACTGCCACACAGAAAAAGCTAAAGAAGTCATTTGAATAGATCGACAGAAACCGGTAGCATCGTCGCTCAATGTTACAATGGCCCATATTATGTTACGCACGGTCTGATATTATTGCGCAATCGACAGAGACTTATAGTTCAACACTATAAACAGGGAGTCTATAGACTATCGGCTTATCTCGGTGGTTTACGCTCATTTCATGAAGTTTCATACCCAATCGATTACGTATGGAAAACGATCCATCCCACATAAATTGAGCAACTTTATATCAGCGAAAATTATTCGATTTTTAGAGCTAACGAACAAAACACATCGAGTCGGTCTATCATTTGACTTTACATTCTGCGGCTATGCAATGACAAAAATGCAAGCAATGGCAATGGTTTATAAATGCAGTAGCCAAAGCTTGAAACGGATATCCTGCCCCGCATTTTACCCCAAAAGCCGCCATCCTCACGTCTCGTCACGGAGTGAATGAGGAATTGAGGATGCTTTTCTGCATTTCGCCATTGTACATTTAAACAAAATTCCTATCTCCTTTTCCTTAATCCTCCGTTGTTCACATCTTCGTCTTCGCCGTTCGCATTTCCATCTCACCCGACGCACAGATATCATTATCATCCTTCTTGCTCTTTCAGGCGATATCCACCCAAATCCCGGACCATCCCAATCACACATGACACTATGCACTCTCAACATCAGATCCTCACTAATCCTCAACACACACATTCACTTTGAACCTAACACAAAATTAGACCCCTTCTTTCCAATACACTTGCTTCACTCTCACCCATAGACATAGTTGCACTAACTGAAACCTGGGTATCTCCGTCTACAACTTCATGCCAGTTGATCGAGGCAACCCCACCTGGCTTTTCCCTCTTGAGCTTTCCCCGTTTGAAAAAATTTACCAACTGTTCTTCTAATCTAGGTGGAGGCACTGCTTTTCTCATTCGTGATCATATACAAATTAGCAATTCCTCTTCAATGAATTTCTCTTCATTTGAATGCTCATTAGTCACCCTCAATCTTTCTCTCAAAACTAACTATTTTTAACATTTATCGTCCCCATTATCATAAAAATACTCAGCCTCATTTGTGACATTCCTTGATGAATTTACTCTTTTTGGGCTCTGCAGCTACAACTCCACACGAATTCTTAATTACTGGCGACTTCAATTTTTACACGTGGACAAGAGTGATGATCCTAACACTACCCAATTCATGCAGCTGCTCACACAGACAAACCTCACGCAACACATATCTCTTCCAACTCACACTTTTGGACACACTTTAGATCTACTTATCACGTCATCTTCTTCATCATTATCTCCAATCTCAGCAATTAGTCAAGTCTCTCCATCTGATCATTTTCCCATCTTCACCATTTTAAGTATCTGCTCACCAACTCCTCCACCTCGTGGCACCTACTCATTGGCGTCTCAACAAAATTGACATTGCCTTGTTCTGTGATAACATTAAGTCATCTGACCTAATTACTAACACCCTACTACTACCCTGTCATCACTGATCGATAAATACAATTCTGTGCTTTCTGGTCTTCTCAATAAACATGCTCCTATCATCACTAGACCTTTTTCGTCTCATAACAGCAAACCCTGGTATAACTCTTTCATTCATGCTTTCAAGTCATTTGCCAGACGTCTTGAGCGAACCTACCATAAAACACATTCTCCATCTGACCTTTTTAAATCTACGTTCCACCACCAACCGCTATCATAATCTCCTTACATCTGCCAAAAAGAAGTACTATTCTAACATCATTTCAACAAATAGCTCAAACAAGCTCTGGAAAACTGTAAATGATCTTTTCCATCGCAAAGACTCAAAACCTCTCCCCTCAATCCATTTCCCTGTCAGAACTTGCTGAATCTTTTGCTAAGTTCTTCTCTGTAAAAATCTCCAAGATTGCAGTGTCCTCAAGTCTTTCACTATTACTCAAACCACCTCTCCTCATTATCCTCCTCCCCACAACCTCCATGCAATTTATCCAGCTTCACTCTACAACTGAAGAAGAGGTATCCAAACTTCTACTATCCTTGCCAAACAAACAATGTGACCTAGATCCCATACCTACGTCTTTACTCAAACAGTGTGCAGTGACGCCTATTATAACTAGAATCATCAACCTCTCTTATCTCAGGCACTTTCCCATCCGCATTCAAAAACTTTTTTGTCACTCCTCTCCTAAAAAGCCTGGTCTTGACAGAGAAGATCTCATAACTATCCCATCTCAAATCTTTCACTTCTATCAAAACTTACTGAAAAAATTTGCTTTCCAGACTGAATGAACACCTTTCAAGTAACTCACTATATAATGCTCATCAATCTGCCTACACTAAACATCACTCAACTGAAACTGTCCTCGCCTACATTTATGACAGACTCTTAACTGCAATTGGTCTCCGACAAGTTGCTGGCCTTTGTCTCCTTGATCTCTCTGCAGCATTTGATACCATAGATCACAAAATTCTGCTAATTCTCTCTGGTTTGGCATATCTGAAAAAGCTCACAACTGGTTTGCATCTTATCTCAAATCTCGGTCTTTTCAAGTGTCCTGTCTTGGCCAAATTTCTCTTTCTCATATTATAGATTATGGAGTGCCTCAGGATCTGTTCTCAGGCCTGTACTGTTCAGCCTTTACACCACACCACTTTCATCTCTAATTAATTCCCTCAAATTAAATCACCAACTCTATGCCGATGACACTCAGCTATTCCTGTCCTTCTCACCTCTTTCATTCAATGCTTCTATTATTGAGCTTGAATCTGCATTCTCGTCAATCTCTGCATGGATGTCATCTAATCTGCTCTCAACCCATCTAAGACAGAGTTTCTTTTAATCGGACTACCCCAGCAACTCAAAAAAATTGACAATCCTAAATTAGTTTTGGCTCCTGACACCACAATAATCCCTGTTCCAACTGCTAGAAATCTCGGATTCAAATTTGACTCTTTTCTAAACTTGAATCACAAATCTCCCAACTTTCAAAAGCCTGCTTTATTCATATTCGTGACCTTCAAATACGTCCTTGTCTTGATATTAAGACTGCATCCACAATCGCCACCTCTATAGTCCACTCCAAATTAGATTACTGTAACTCCCTCTACTATAACCTTCCCAAAGCCTCCATCAACAAATTGCAATCAATACAAAATGCTTTAGCTCGTGCTGTTACTATGTCACCTAAATTCTCCCATATTTCACCCATACTAAAATCATTACATTGGCTTAAAATAACAGAACGTATCAATATAAGATAATAACACTTACACATAGCTCACTTCAGTCATCAAAACCTGTCTACCTTAGAATTAACCCCTCAAACGAAGTGCTAAATCAGTCATCCCTGAAAATTTGCAACCGTGCCTTCTCATATGCTGCACCTGAACTCTGGAACTCGATCCCAGCTTCCCTTCGCCACTTGGACACTTTCAAACAATAAAATCTGAATCTTCATTTCCTATAATTCCTGCACTATCTCCTCAAGTCTTCAGGTCTAAGCTTAAATCCTTCCTGTTTCTTAAATCATTTCCGCCATAGCTGTAACAACCTAGCCTCACTGCCCTTCGGATATTGACCATTGCCTGGCTGATCCCACACCTTTCCTATAGCTATTTTAAGAGGCTGAGCGCCTAAGAATAAGCAGCTACTGTTGTGCTGCTTTCAAGCGCTATAGAAAAAGATTTTACTTTACTTACTTACAAAGAGCCATGCCATTGTCTTCAATGCACACATAAATTTAAACAGTAACAAGTTAAACCTGTTATTAGAATCAGTAATAAAATTAGGGTAATTTTTGACCCCCTCCCTCTTGTCAACAACTGTCAACTTTCAGTGACTCCCTATATTGGCCTATAATTATGTCAAAAACTTTTGACCCTCCCCCACTAAGACTAGTGACGGGTCCCCTAAAAAGTTTAGGTTATTATTTTTGCAGTGATGAGACCTTTTCCCTTTCTTTTGTTCGTCAAGCATCATAATGTGGTGGCGATGACCTTTTTTGCTTGTCAGGCTTTTCCAGTTGTAATAAATAGTAGGCCTATTCCATGAAATTTCCTATATTTTATAATTTGTAAAAAATTGTTGATGTCAACTTCTCTTGACCACCCTCCCCTGTCAACAACTGTCAAACTTTTTCAAACCCCTCCCCCTAATTTGTTGACGTAATTAATGGACAGCCCCACTGCTAGTATCTGCACTGACACATCTGCACAGGTAGGCTATCATTGAATGCCTCGTTGTCCCAGATGAGCCACCAACCTCAACTATCACCACAAAATGTGCCAGCACAGGCAGTGGCAAGATAACCATGTGACAGCCTCAGATCAGTTTACAGAAATGCTTTATATAGCTATAATTCAGGTTAGGTCAGGTCTTCGTCCTCCAGCTGTGTCCAGCTATCAACTTCTCCATGATATCTCTCTAAAATTCTGTCCTTTGAACCACTAGCTGTTTCTTCTGTCAATTCTGATACATGCTAAAACTGTGCTGTATAAATCTTCAATTAGCCTGATTATTTTGGCATGAATGCCACATTTCCCCAGGAGTTTCCATGCTCCTTCCGTCCAGATAGAATCATAAGCTTGGACATTGAAAATCAATGAAGCATATTAGCAAATCTTCATTAAATTCTATTTTTTCTCAATGAGTTGTTGAAGGACACAGATTTGGTCTTCCTTCCTGAATCCACGCTGGTTTTCCCTGAGTTTCATCCACTGTATCCTTTTATTCTGTTTAACGCGACCCTGGTTAAAACTTTCCCTGGTATAGGCTGATTATTCTGGTGTTCTTGTATTCCATTCTGTCTCCTTCTTGTGTATTGGTATTATAATTGCTTTTCTCCAGTCTAATGATGTTTTCTCAGTTTTCCATACTGCTGTTATGACCCAATGTAGCCATCTGATTGCATACACACCAGTGTTTTGGAACATTTCTGCTGTGATATTGCAGAGTCCTGGGGCTTTGTTTTTTCTTATCTGTTTCACTGCCCTTTCTATCTCTTCCATTGTGATATCGTCTTCTTCCTGTAACTCATCCTCTAATTTACATCTATCCTCTGATTGATCAATTTCATTCAATGTTTCTTCTGTGTTGTTAGGGTCTTATCAGTTTAGTATCTCATCAAAATGTTGTTTCCATCTGGCCATGATCCTTTCCTTCTCCGTTAATATTTCTCCATTTCTATCCTCAACTGGTTCGATGTTTATTATCTTTGTGATTGTGCTTCCACTTAGTTTGTTGACATTTGCAAAGTGTTTTTGCTATCTCCTCTTTTGTAAGCAATTCCATATCATTTGCCATCTCTTCCAACATGTTATACTCATCTCTGGTTAATCTTTTCTTTAGCTGTCTTCTTAATTCATGTAATTCAGGAGTCTTTTCAATTCCATTCTTACCAGGAATCATGGCTGCTTCTTTAATTTTCTTATTTCTGTCTGCAGTTCTTCTGTTTCTTCTAAAATCCAGTTCTTTTCCCCTATCTTTCTGTATCCTAGTTCCTCCTCTACAACTTTGCTAATTTCTGTCTTTAATTTTTTCCAATTTATTTCTGGATCTTTGTCACTATCTGTTAGCACCTCAATCTGTTTTAGCTATGTACAATTAATTTATGTAAAATACACAACCTCAGAAAGTCATTACAATATTTTCCAAACAAGTTTTCTTTAAGGGATTAAAGTGTTTCATAGGCATTAGAAATGTCATATAAATAAATTTTCTAGATCATGTATTACATTTAGTTTTTATGGCTTAAAAACATCCAATTAATGACCACAGCTACCAAGTCACTGGTGACTTTTCAGTCAATGCAATCAACCACTTCACTGTAACCTTTGCAACTTAACACAAATGTCATGAAACCGAAAGTTAATGTTGTCTCTTCTTAGTTGTTTGTGCAGTGTTTTTGTAGTCATCTTCCTCAATTACAGGAGTCGGTTGAACAAATTTTGCCCAAGGATGAACATCCAGCTCTAAATTTGTAGAAAGTAGCCAAGTTTTGTAAAATACTACAAATTTTTGAAAGTTCTTGCCAAATCTTTCTTCCCTGCAGAAGTCAGGAATCAATTCACCACGCTCCTGCAAAATTAGGTATTGTAAATTAAGACATAAATGATACACTTCTAACTGAAACAAAAACAAATAATAATAGTGTATGTACTGTACACATTCATGGTTTATTTAAATGAAATCTTATTCATAAATTTCAAAATTATATATATATACACATAACATATGTACATATATATATATATATATATATACACACACACACACACACACAAACACAGATCAAAAACATGAGTTCACACCTAAGACTTAGCAGCAATCCTTAATAGAACAAGATTACATGACAGCTTGTGATTACCAGTAATATGTGAGAAATTAAACTTAGGTCATAGTTTTAAAATCTAAATCTTCAACTAAATTTTTTTTAAATATATAGATAATATATGATTCTGAATTAAATCTTCAATTGAAATCATTCAAGATGAAAAGTAAAGAAAAAGACTTTCAAATTAATAAATCCTTGCAGTTGTAAGTATTTCAAAACTGCAATAAGAACAAGATGCATGTGGAAAATGATCTGGAAAGCCCAAAATTCTGTTAACCAGAAAGTTTTCTGATGCTAGGTTCACACATAGGGTTGGGAGTTAGGAAATTTCCTGCAGAAATTTCCTACAGAATTTCTCCAAAAATTTACGGAAATACGGCGGTACTTTTCCAGAAAATTTCTCTAAATTTAGGGACATAATAGATTCTGGGCAGTTTGATGCAGGTGACCTTGAAATGTCATGTGATGAACTTGTAGAAGAAGATGGAGTGTAGAGAAGCCAGACATTGAGACACGAGTAATAAATTATGATTATATAAGGATTGTGATTTAATTATCAATTTATCTGATTGACAGTGGCACGATATCGTTAATTCCACACTCATATCATGAGTTATATTCAAGCAGTAATTAAAAAACCTGTCAAACTATACTTTAGAACAATGTCCACTTTTGAAAGGCATTTTAGTGTTAACCTTGGTGCACATGTGGAGTGCAATAAAAATAATGGAGTGTAGTTTGTTGCTTTGATTATTAATATCACCTAAAAGACTGCAACTTTCAGAGGCCTGCAATATGTATGCTGGAAATTTTCCGGGATTTTTCGGAAAAATTCGGAAACTTTCCCAGCATTCTATTTTTCAGGAAAAGTTACAACCCTATCCATGCATTAATCCAAATAATTCAATCCATGTGTTGGAAATCAATATCACTCAAAGAATGAAAATCATGGCAAATGAAACCATAAAGGAGCAAAGGCACTAATTTCATCAATACTATAATTTGTGGGTCACATATTATCAGTAGCTCCTATATTAAATTTTACATCACAGTTACAGAACTGCCTAAGCTGATTGAGAAAATTGATTGAGATGACATTAATATACAATAGAGTGAATTTATACAATGTGACACTGTAGAAAGAAAAGCAGTAAGAATCACTGAATTATGATAAACTGCTATAGCACATACAGAAGTCAGAGCACAAATGCAAAATTGCTGAAATGATAAAGAAATCTTTGAGCACACTTTATGCTTTCAATTTTAAATGCCTACCTTTTTTACAATGAGCATTCGAGCTAGACGAATCTTTGATTCAAGCTTTTGCATAAGATTTTCATTTGGCAAAACGTTGTATGACTTCATTGCAACCAACAAATGCAGCTTATAATTAAAGTCCCAGTTGGACTGAAAAACTAGAATGTCAAATATTTCTGTATTTGGAACAAGACCAGCTTTCTACAATAAACAACAATAGCACTTCTCTACAAACCAATGTGAAGCTACTTTTCAATTATACATAATTCGACATATGTAACAATTATGCTGAAAATCTGCCAAACAAATAATAAATTCAGTACTAGTCATGTGGAATCCCATTAGTTGAGAGCAAGGGTCTCACTGTCAGATGGTGTAGTCAAAAGTCTATGAATAGTTACAGTTTCTTAGAATTGAAATTCAAACTATGTCCTCCTGATTATATAGACAGAGTGCACAGTGATAAACAATTGTGATGCTTGCTTAAACCAGTCAATGCCAGAGGAACACTTAATGCTGTAAAAAATGTAATCAATAAGTGTGGTGCATTTAATTCAATTCTAATTGCAATCAATTGCATCCGACATCATTGCTAATTATAATGACTGCATGGCATTAACTGTAATGCAAGTAAAATAGGTTTTAGTATGCATTCAACACTTCCTTATTTAATTCAGATAAGACAAAGCCATTTAGTATTTAATTCTATTCAAATCAAAACAAGATGAAGCAGAAAAAAATCAAGGCAAAAACAGTCACCTCAATCTCTGTGAACAGTTGAATGGCATTCTCTTTATGGCGGCAGCCCATTGCCAAGCAGCCGAAAGTGCGAATATTAGGTTTAAGACCAACCTTTTCCATTAATCTCAGCACATCCTGAAAATGACCATAATTTTTCCAAAAATTTACTTCATACTTTACTGGGAACAAAAGCTTCCACTGGTAGTTTCAAGCTGAAACAAATCTTAAAGATCACCTACAAACAGTAACTAATGAAATAAGCAAGGCCAAAGAAGAAGTTGGACTAAAAATAAATACACAGAAAACTAAAGCAATGGACACAGGGAACAAGAAGGACAAATTAATTTAAAACTAAAGGACTAAAGGATGAAGTAATAGAACAAAGTGTCAACATTTTTATACCAAGGATCAGTACTGACAGAAAATGGACTTAGCAAAGAAGACATAACAGGAAGCATTGGACTAACAAGTGCAGCATTTGGAAAACTTTAGAATATATGGAAAGACAAACAAATACCATTGAAAACAAAACTAAAGCTATATAATCAATCAAATACTGATCAAACCAATACTGTTATATGGATCAGAATGCTGGACCATAAAGAAGAAAGACGAAAGAAGATTAATGACTGCAGAAATGAACTGGTTAAGAGGAATAGCAGGAGTCAGCAGAAGACAAAGAATAAGAAACAAAATGAACAGAAAAGACAAAGCAAAACGAAACTATACTTGACTCAATACAGAAATGAAGATTGAAATGGTTTGGTCATGTTGAAAGAATGAAGGAAGAAAGACTACCGAAGAAAGCGCTATACAACTACATTGAAGGAAAAAGGAAGACTAAGAAAAACATAGATAAGAAACTTAAAAGAGGACACAGAAGAAATGCAAAAAACTTCATCCAAATGACCAGAGCAACAAGAGACAGAAGTGGAAGGATTTCCTTCAGACACATCGTCCAAGCCAATAGGGAACAACAGAAGGAAAGAAAAAAGAAGAGTCCAACAGAATACCTTCGCGCCAAAATAATCCTTCCGGAGATTTCTCTTTCGAATCAAAAGACTAAAGAAGTCGACGTCAGGCTTGACATTGTTCAACATCATCGTGGCAAGTAGATCGGATTCCATTTCTGGTTCTGATGATACGGTTTCAAGCAAAATTGTGAATGTTTTGAGGTCAGGCTGTGCACCATCCTTTGCCATATGGCTGAGAATGCCAGGCAGGCCACCAAGCAATGCCAGTCTTTCAGCAGACGACTTTGGCATTTCAAGACTGATCAGATCTTTAAACTGTGCTCGTGGGTTCAATAAATTGGGCACTTCCATGTCAAAAACAGAGGCACCACTTGTGACACAAGGATCAGTACCCGGCAATAATCCTGGTGTAGGTTCAAATTTCTGAAGAGCAAAATCCGTCTGTTCTTCTGTGACAGAATCAACAGCAATGGACTGAAATTTCTAAAAAAACATTGTAAGATCATACAAAGTGCTAGAGCATCATTATGCAACAAAGGGCATAGAATTTTCACAACAAATCAATCTTAATCATTGGTAAATCATTATAAACAAAATTCAAATTAAAAACCTTTATTATTATTATTATTATTATTATTACAAATGACAATTTATATAGCACTGTATGCATAGCAAAGGCCATAGTCAAGTAAAAATTTTTCATTGTAACATATAAAAGTTACTCTATGATTTATTCTCTATGATCATTCAGTTTATTTGTTGAAAAGGCCGTATTTTCAATTCCAGATCATTATCCAACACCTGAATGCCTTGATGACCGACGTCGTTACAAAACGGCTGATTGCTTTGCATCAACCTTGTTTCACGGTCTGGACGTTCACCGACCACAGAGGGAACTTCACAACGATGAATCAACTGCTGCATGTACACTTCATCACCAAGACTGCAATCGCGAACAATTCGTAAAAGAAGATTGTAATGATAAGTCTGTGGAATAACAACTTTTCTCTTTCGCATCATTCTCCAGACCTGTATATCCAAAATGCAAAACTGTGAGTCAAGCAAATTTTAAACATGAAGAATGGAATGTAAAAACTTTTATTTTGTTGCCAAAATTTAATGAGGCAACACCATTTCATGCTAAACTTGTCACAACTAAATGACGGATATAAACTTAATAGAAATATTAATGTTAAATAAATGAATTAAATCAATTATATCAGCAATTATATACACAAACCGATGCGGCATCTGACTAATAACTTCACTAAAAAGACACTCAACGAATTGAATATGGCAAGATTTACAAATACCTCGATTGCATGTTTGAAGCCAGCCTGTCTGTCAGAAGCACAAGCAATTAGAAGCGAACTGTAGCAGTATCCATCTGGTTTATGACCACAGGCAATTGCCTCTTCAACGACAGAAAAGGCCGTTCGAAGGTCACCGCACTTTGCATATGCTTTGATCATAGCATTAAATGTCACAAGATTTGGCTGATGCTCCTTTTCTGCCATTAGCTGACGAAGACCACTGGCTCGTTTGAGTCCATCTTCGGGCCACGGTGAATTGCTGCATGCATTGAAAAGAGCCGTGTAAGTCGGATCTTGTGGAGCAAGTCCAAATTTTTTCATCTTTAACAACAAAATCAAAAAGACATCCAACAGATCAAGTATTAGGCAATCACTTGTAATTAAACTTACGAACAAATGAATGTAATGTAATGTAATGTGACATTTGTATTAGCGCCTCTTCTATTTTTACTCAGAGGTGCTCGTAGCATTGGAGTCACAGGGTAAAGTAGTGAGAATTTAGCTTTCGCATTGAGCAGAGTGAGGGAGTAAGAAGTGATTCCAGAATGGATGGGTTCAAGGCATTCCATAGGGAGGGTCCAGTCACTGCAAAAGCCCGACACTGAGTAAGAGCAGTGCGTGATCTGGGGACATAAACATTTTCTGATCAGTGGAGCGGAGCAGGCGATGAGCAGCAGAAGAGGGTGATTTGAAAAGCTCAGTAATGTCAGATGGTTCAGAAAGTTTCAAAATAGGTTTATTTCTTGTTGGCCTCAATTCTTTTGAAGCTTTAACATGAACAAAAGCTTGCATAATTATAGATAAAAGGTAATATAGGTAACAAAATATTATATTATGTATCCACTAAAACAAATTCATCTATAACAGGATCTCTGCTACAAGACAGAAGTAAATATAACAACATCAGCCAATGTTTCCTTACGAATGACTGAGTCTTCAAAAGTTACATATTTCATTTTGCTTAACTTATTTATGAATATCTAATGTTGGTCTGTTGACTTCTTTCAAATTATTTGAAGCTTGTAAAAACATCACTATAAGCCAGTTTGATTTACCCTAAAATTTGGAGCAGCAACATCTATTAACAACTGCAACCAGAGTACCATTATGTCAGAGCTAGTTAGGCTGATTGGGCATAATTCAGCAGCTTGAGGGTCAGACATATCTCACAAACTTGTCATGTATAATAAGCAGGATTGCAGGTACCATATGTTTTATACTAGAAAAAGTATGGCAAGACATGACTAATTTTAAGTTAAAACTGCTGTTGGGATAAAATAGAAACAATCCTGAAATAACTAAGACCTGGTTGAATATTTTAAAAGCCTTCTTCGTGTAGCCATGTCGACCAAGAACTCCAATGAGGACTGTGAAGACATATTGGTTTGGCCGCACTCTGTCCTGCTTCAACATCTCTTCGTCCAAAACTTGAATCGCCTCATAAACCTAAAACGACAGATGAAATTATTCAAAAACCTAAGTTCAAAATAGGCTTATTTCTTGTTGGCCTCAATTCTTTTGAAGCCTGAACATGAACAAAAGCTTGAATAATTATAGTTTTGCAAAGCATCCTTTCCAATTGCCAGGCTGTGTTATGAGACCATAGAAATTCATACTACATTTATAATTTTTATTTTTTTTATTTAAGCTGCATCACCATTTTGGTGATTAATTAAATCTCTGCCGCTGCTGTTTTCATCTCTGTTCTAAAACATAACACAAAGGCTATTAAGCCCAGTCATTAAATAAATAAAAGCAAGCGTCAGCTCGTTGACCTTTCCAGCTCGGCCGAACTTGGCGATTCGACGTCCATACCAATCAGGATAGTGTTTTCTACCGACTGAATCTAGTCTAACATACGGCTTTTCAAATTCATCAACTTCTTGATCATCATCCTGAAACCTGTTTACAGAACAAATATTCTTATTTACAAATCTGAATGGAAATTTAATTCAATTCAATAAATAAAATTACAGGTCAGGAGCGCTAGCCGCATCTACCTCACAACAGCACATAAAATAGATCTAGTATAAAGCAAATCCAAAAGAAGAAGTTAGAGAGTGAACACTGAAACCGAGCATCATTGAAATAATATAAAGAGAAGAATGAAATGGACTGGACACATACTCAGAATGGAAGAAATAAGAAACCCTAAATGAATTTTCAACTACAAACCAGAAAGGAAAAGATTGAAAGGAAGATCGAAAAGTCGATGGGTGGACGGATTGGAAGAGGAACTGAACATGGCAGGACTGAATCTCAACAGAAAAGCTAATGGAAGACACCAAATGACCTTGGAAGAAATAGCAAAAAGCAGAGAACTTTGGAGAGATGTCATGTAGAAGTCGATAGCTGGACAAAGCTGAGGGACGAAAACCTGACCTGGCCTGATCTGATAATGCAATTCAGTTGCTGAGCATAGAAGCATTCAACACTTTTCAGTAAATGCATGGTAATATTTTAAATCACTTCTGAACATATGGTTACTTTTCACAACGTCAATCAAAAAATAAGTTACAGGGAATTTATTGAATAATTAAGGTGCATTGATAGGTTAACCAAAAATTATCATTATTTTGGTTTCTTCCAGTTAAAGGGTTAAACGAAGCCCTGAGTGTCAGATATATTTGACTGTCATAATGAAATCCACATGCACTAGATTGATCCATATTTCCATAACATAACATAACTAATGGTATCCTCTGACTTGGTCTTGATAAAGACAGCAGGCAAGGCATACATTTCAAACTTGGTGGCTGTATGAATAAAAACTCAACCTTCAATTTGAAACAAAATAGTTAAGTTCCCTGTTACCTTTCATCTTCAGATTCCTGATATTGTTCTTCTGTGAGGGTTCCAAACACTGAGGACCAAGATTCTCCAGAACGTTGTCTTATGTCAGATACGCTTCTTGCTTTAAGTCCACTTTTCTTGTGACTCAATTTTTTCAAATCACAGGGCTTTTCACTGTCAGCGACAAGACCAAAAACATCCGGGTTTTCTGTGTCTTTATTTCTTTTTCTTGTAACTTGATCAACAATTTCTCTTTGGCTGTCAAGAATCGCAACATCAGTCTTTGCACCAAACCCAGACTGAATTCTGCTCATTTGGCATGATGAAGGTATGCCCTTGAATTGTCGAGCATGAAAGACTTGAAGCCAAACAAACCATTGGTTAGAGTGAATCAAATGCACAGCAGAATTTCTATTTCTCCAACATAAAATTTTGAATGCATCACGTAGTGACATCATTTCATATCCTGTAGCATTCACACAGAATTCAAAGTCAGAAAATTCACATAGTCTTTTCATCATAATCACTCAGACATTAAAGAACTCATTGGCAATGACATAATACCGTATTTTCACACCAAATCGCCACGACTTATAGGTGATTTCACAAGAAGAGGCCCTTTGATGTGGCCTATAATAGTAAGCGGCTTATACAAAAACATTTTTACAACTAGCAGGAGGCCCTCTAACATAAATAATTCTACCAGTATTTATAAACCAGTAATGCCCTAACTGCTAAATTAGCATGTCATGAGGCTTTTAAAAATAATTTAAATTAGAAATAGAGTCAAAATAAGTTTGTTTTTCTTTATTACTAGCATATTAGCTGTGTTTCACTTTGTTACCAGATACTTTTTTCAAAACCCACAACCGTTGGTCGAGAAAGTAGCCCAAAACCCACCCAAAGGCTGTTAGTACAATACGATTGTATAAGCAAGTAATAGCTTTAATTGAAATAAGCATGACAATCCAAATCATAAGAACTGAAATATACGTATATAACAGGAAAATAATAGACACAAAAGGAGGGCAACGTGAAACAGAAAAAAGATCAACATACGAAGAAAAAGTGCGGCATAGCACCATCTAACACTAAACCCAAAGGTTCAGCGGTTTTTAAAATGTTATTTTTTATTTCAGCAAAGTATTCTGTTGTTAAGTTAAATCACATTTAAATCGAGAATTAATTGATTATGATCTCAGCCGATTACACTGATTAAAAATCAACTGATTTGGAAGAAAACTATAATTACATCACGTACTAAAGAAGCAATTTGATTGCGATGTACAGAAGTTCGGACTTCAGTCAATGAGTCATCCTGAACATAACATGAGAAGACTAAAAGTACATAATATATTACTAGCACTACTTTGATATTAATAATATACTGATTTTTATTTTGGATGAATGTTTAGCATCCGAGCAAATGATATATTGAGCAAATTGTCCACAGCGGAGATTAAGTGTTCTTAGGGTGAAACCTTGAAAAGTCCCAAGGGCTTAGCATCTTCAGGGTGAAGTCTCATTTCTTCCATAGCAACAACACGTCCGGTGTCGTATAAATAAAGTTCCAACATAAAATAAGTTCCGCAACAAATTCTAATTGGTTCATTTGAATTTGTCAATTACTTATAAGCTCCACCTACCCATAGTAACCATAGCCGTAAAAATCAGGAAGGATACCAAGGTAGGTAAATGGCGGAAAATTTATGACCTATCGGTTATAAATTTATGACCAGCATATGAGAAGGCACGGTTGCAAATTTTCAGGGATGACTGATTTAGTGGGCGTGTTACGACGTGTGGGTCGAGGAGGCTGAGGGGATATCCTATCAGTCGTAAATTTATATCATACTGTAATGATTTTGTCGTGAAAATTTATATTCTGTTTGTATTGATTCAATTTGTTTATAAATATAGTCCCTATGGATTCAGGTCGTGGACGCAGTCTTAATATCAAGACAACATTTATACTTTTATCGGTCAAAGTTTAGAAATATATTTATGATCGACCGATAGGATATAAATTTACAACCATACTTATTAGATGACATGATGGGACTATATTTTATAAGAGGAACTCAAAGCTGAGTGTCATATAGAGTTGGTGGTTTATAAGCATAATTTTGGTTCCCGTAGCAACAGCTAGCTCCGCCCCGGAATGGCAGCATTTATAGGGGAACAAAATTTATACGACACCGGCAGCCTCGTGGATACACTGACCTTTGCATGACCGATAATCCACCTTGATTAGGCGCATAAGACTAAGCATCTGATAAGAGTTATTGAGATCTTCTCTGTCAAGACCAGCTAGATTAGGAGAGGATGACAAAAGCGTTTTGGTTACTGTACGAAATTTAGAGCGCTATATAAATTTACGAGATTTTTACTTACCCCCTCGAACAATATTCTAGTACTTTAAAAGTGGACAGTTCTTGCCTTTCACCCCAGACCTCGAAGAGAACATAATTTCCAAAGAAGAATACTTCTTTCACAAAATGACAAACTGTTAAATGAATCTGTCATTATACTGATTTACCATTGACAGTCGTTGCGGATACCGACTTCTCGTGGCTGTAGGAGTGTAGGCAGTTCTTGCCTTTCACCCCAGACCAACATAATTTTCAAAGAAGAATACTTCTTTCACAAAAGTATGTATTAATTTCATTGGTAGGCACGTGGCTGTAGCTGTGTAGGCACGCTTAAACAGATTCTCGGACTCGACCATAGACCTTAAGTATTGACTCTCTGAGTCTCTGGTATTATCTGGTAGTGTCTATGGACTCAACAGCGTCTACAGATAAATTAGATAATTTCAAAGGACATTATCATTTATCAATGAATATTCTTTACTATATACGTTTTACACGAATGTCCTAAATAAGTATGCTTTTGATTGATTAAATAGATCCAGCTTCAACTAATAAAGGAGAAACAGGAACACAGGATAGCACTGATATGATGAGCAAGGACCTACAGAAATTCTTTGTGATACATCTTATGGCCATTTATTGTGACACATCATACGGTCATCTCGTTGATTCAATCTTGAACTTCTATAGCACCACGTGTAATCTAGGTTTTGTAGAAACATAATAAAAATTATTTAGGTTTTAAGGCTTTCAGGGTTTCAGTATTATTAAAGATGTTGGCATCCATAAAACATTATCTGCATTTTGTAGCATATGTGTTCCGTTGTCTGCAGAGATTAAATCACTTTGAGAACATCAACAATGAATTTTTCATATTTGTCTTAAAAACACAAAAATACTAAAAACCTAAAATTAAATTTTTGAAGGATTTTAGGGCTCTGCAGCCCTGACTAATGAAGAGATGAAGAGCGAGATCTGCAAGAGACAAATACAGGCTTATTTAAAATATTTATAAAACTTACAAAAGCTTTGTGATACTAGTCTCTAAAAACGTTAGTCTAAGTTGTTTTTTTCAGAAACTAAAAATACGAGCGCATTTAATCGGCCGAGATTAAATTTCAGCAGCCAAATATAGTGCTAAATAAACGCTATTGAAATCCGAATGCTTGGCTTCCGGCGAGAAGAAGCATTTTGAAAGATGGTGATTATGAATTTTGCTTTGTATTTCTCAAAATTATTATTTATTGGTTAATGAATTACCAATTACCACCCGTTCTGCAGCGTGGATTATTTCTGTCGTTTTTTCAAGGATTTTTAGAACTGCTTAATTGTAATATAGTGAATCTGGAGTATCACCATCTAGGCGCATGGCTTAGTTTAGTCAGTTGTTCTTTTGTTGGGATTCGCTGTAATATTGTGGGCGAAGGTTTGATTGTCGTTTGGAAAGCATTGGCATGCAGATCTTCGTCGAATTTTCCACAAGACATGGTGCATCATTTATAGCCTCTTGAGCACTATAAAAAGACAAGTGGTGTATAGGAGTAGTAATAAGGAGTGTCATAAAATAACTTCATCACGTTTGACAATGGGCATTTTAGCAGCACGACGCCCCAGCGTCTTAACAAGCTTAGGTATATTAAATAAATAGTACATATACTTGAAAGAATGACTAACGTACACAGCGTGAAAGTCAAAATTAGGTGCGATAATGCGAGTTTACATCAGGGTAGACATGAAGACGAGTGGCGTAACCGAAAGTCCATAAACACTGAAAGTAATTGCGTTGAAAGGGTTAGGGTCAGGGTTATGGTTAGGGTTAACTCTAACCCTAGACCCTACCAAAACCCTAACCCATACGTCTTGGGGTAATCATGGGTGGTCGCTACTTCCATGTAAACAGGAAGTAGAAATTCACACTCTAACCGAACAAACCGAAGTACCAGTGTATGAGTCTGCGCATCGTAGCACATATCATAGATTTAAATTATATATTTTATCCATTTCTTTTCTATGTTAGCTTAAATTCTCGTTACCTTATATCGTGAAAAAGTAAAATTTATAGCATAATACGCTTCTCAAGATCTCTATGGAGCAGTCGTCGGCTTTGGAACATCTTTCTGTAATTGATATAAATCTGCATACAGAGATTCCTTATTTTACATGTCAGAAAAACAGAAGTGCAAGCCATGTTCAAATTATGGGTCATGAAAGTTTGGTCGACCTGCGCCAATTCACGACAGGAAAACTGTAATATCTCCACTTCTGTGATAGCTAGAGACACGATCTTTGCACTAAAACGTTAGGTTTTTGACAGCTGTATCTGGGCCAATCAACAGGTACACCAAGAGTTTGTAAAGACAGCTCTATCTGGGCCAATCAACAGGTACACCAAGAGTTTGAAAAACCAAAAGAACAGAAGCAATCATCATCATCATCATCATCATTAACCGTGGGCTCATTGCCCGTTGGTGTATAATGCCATCTCCACAGTTTTCTGCCATTCTTTCTTTCCTGAAGCAATCATATTAGCACATAATTTGACATTTTGACCATTGTGTATTCAACAGTATTTATGATTTTATTTGTGGATAAGTCTTACATTTGTAAGGAATTAATGGTGAAAATTTCAGACTGGGCACTCTTATAGTTTGTATGCAATGATTAAAAGAATATCTGCCCCTCATTAAGTGCTTTAGATTATAATGTGATTATAAAAGGCAGTCTTGTTAACGAGACTTTTGAAAAGTTCTCGAGACCAAGACCAAGACTTTACCCCTCTGGTCTCGAGACAAGACCAAGACTTTGCCCATCTGGTCTCGAGACCAAGACCTTCCAACATTTTGCTCTCGAGTCCCAAACTTAGCGACATATTTATAGATTTTACATACCGGAACACTTCAAAATATTATGCGAATTTGTACCAATATCATATGGACGTAACTGAAAGAAGTCCGTAAACACAGAAGAAATTCTGTTTAAGGCTACCTAGAGACAATACATATTTCATATAACTTCCACCTTGAATTGTTCTTTTTCATTCTAAATTTCTATTTACAGTATTCTATTTTAATTTTTTCATTATGTTCCGTTTTCGAAAAGGTGTAAATGCGCTTTACGTGTTCTACAAAATGTAATTGTGCTATAAGACTTGTGTGCTTCTATTTGCATGTCTGTGCTGTGGTTTGTGTGCTGGGGTCAGTTCAATGATACAGTAATACTTTGGCCTTAGCCCGCATACTGATACATTACGCCGTTCGCACCCACGTCTACCAAAACAAACATTCCACGGTTCAAAAACTTCCACCTACCTTACAAAGCCAGATGTTGTTCCTCGCGATTCAACAATGACGCTCTTACAATGGCAGCATTGCGCTTGCCACTTGTTCTCATCTTTGGGAACGATGCAGAATGATTTAAATGCAAAAGAAATGATTTGCGGTGTCTTCAGCTTCACCCCACTTGGGCCATTCGGTTCAGGATTTTCTTTTTCGGACTTTTCCAACTTTTCCGCCATTCTTTTCAATTTAATTTCAGTAACAATAAAAACGGAAAGAAAAAATGGAAACACAGATAACTTCCGGTCAAAACATAGACATAAATAATTTGATGAGGTTGCCATTTATTACGGAGAGCCAGGCCTCGAGTTAATGAGATCTCGAGACTTCAACCAGGTCTCGAGTTCTGTGAGAACTCGAGACTTTTGGCTCAAAGTCTTGAGCCAAGACCAAGACTTTACCTCTGTGGTCTCGAGACAAGACCAAGACTTTGGCCTCTGTGTTCTCGAGCCAAGACCAAGACCTTCTGTGGGCAAACTCGAGTGCACTCGAGTTCGAGACCTTGGGTCTCGATATCACAAGTCTGATAAAAGGTGTCTGTGAAGTGCAAAAATGTAAGAATAACTAGAGTAACAATTAATTTTATTGACGTCTGTTTCTTTTGTTTCAGAGTGCAAATGGTGCACCAGGAAGTGGAAATATTCCGCCTTCAGTTGGCTTGCCTTATTCTGTAAATAACTCTTGTTTGTCTAGTTCTTTTACTGCAAAGTTTAACGCCTGATTTATTTATTTTTTGTTTTTGTGCCAAATTTATTTGTGAGCCTTCTTGATGCTCTTAATATTTTAATGCTTTTCATATTGATGCATCTCTGATTTTGACCAAGATGAGGGGACGTTTAAACATTGTATTTTTTTTTCTCACTAGTGGTGTCATTTCTTTGATTTTGATTACTGGTAAGCAGTAATTTTTCTTTCTGTCCAATATTGGAAAGTAATTTACACTTAATGGTAATGCTGCTCCTGGTATTAATGCATGATTTTAGATGCCTCCAATAGGACAAGGCAATATTCCCACTGGTTCAGTGCCACCTGGAGTGTCTTTTGGTGGTAGCAGTGCTGCTCTTCCCGACATGAAGACGGGGGTGCCAATGATTCCGCCTGGAATGCCTCCTGTCATGCCTTCTGCTGGTAAGTAATTATTAGGTTATTTAATTTTGCTGGGATCTATTTATTTCAGAGGTACACTGTCTTATTTAGCTCTTTAAGTGCCAGCCTGCCAGGTACTCCCAAACAGAAAAGTTCCTAAGAACCAGGAATTATTTTTGAAAAGTCCCTAACTGCCAGCGTTTTTGCGTATTTTCATGTAATTTTGGATTTTTTTCAACTTGCAACTCCTTGGATTCTTTGAAAGCTAAAAGATGAAGTGTACACCAATGTATTGCATTTTTATTTCTCATTTAAACCATTCATGCAAAATTTAAATAATTGGGGTGAGGGTCCACTATCTGGCTTGAAATAATACCCCCAATTTTTTTTGTTCCACGCTGCACAGCTAACATTTCTGAGTGGTAAGCTAACTTTGGTGAGTGGCAAAGTTGTAGGGAAATGTAATTGGAACAAAATAAATCAAACATTTTGAAAAATCGGACCATATTTGGTTGAGATATTGTCTTCCTTCCGCAAGCACCCTCTGTCAGATAAATAGTTGTTTTGAACAATGCTTGATTTTTTTATATTAATTTGCTATATCCCAGGCTTTAGGAAGGCTAAAAAGATGAGGTATACACTAGGGCTGGTCCGAGTATTCGCTTCGTATTCGCTTCGGCGCCTAATAGTGTGACGAATAGTCTATTCGTATTCGTTCAAATAGTGCTGGTCAAAACGAATACGAATAGTGGTCACATGACATTAAAATTTTGCATATAGTTTAATACTTCAGCTTAATAAATTGAAGTGCTGGAGATAACATTTTGTTCTATTGGCCAGCACAAATAGCGCTATACAAATATATTATTCCGAACTTGCGCTAAAAGAATAATTCTGCCAGTTTCCGGGCAGAATAGGTCTATATCAATCTATTAGTTAAACCATTATAACCTACGGTAACGTTAGTAAAGCGTATGAGAATTAAATTTCTTCGTTGATTAAAAATTAGGATCAAATATCATTGCTTCAGCTAGCGATGGATAGGCAAAGCCCGATTTGGAAGTTTTTTAAGATTTGTGAAGACGAAATTAAAGCAATGTGCACGTTGTTCAGTACCGTCATTTCTCGCGGCGGTGATTCCTCGAGGTCGTTCTTGACAACTGCCATGCATATTAATCATATGTCGTACAAAAAACCGGCTGAGTACGAACAGATGGTCTTAAAGTCTTTACTTCTACTTTGCGTGCTCAATTTGACTTTTGTCCACAATGGAAGTTGTCAAGATATACTTACATATAAGTTATACGAGGATTCTTTATACGTAATAATATTATTATAATAGCACACAGCACTATTGCGGATCGCATTATAATGACTTGCATCAGGAGGGGTATGGTATACAGTACTATACACTATTCGTATTCGTTATTCGTTGAATAGTGAACCCGACTATTCGTATTCGTCCGAATAGCTCAAAACCCCTATTCGGACCAGCCCTAGTATACACTATTGTTTTGCATTTTCATTCCTCTTTCTAACCATCATTGCAAAAATATATAGAATTTGTGAGGGGTTCACTCTCCGGCCTAAAACAGCCCCCTCAGAAAAATTACATTTCTTGCAAGTTCATTGATGTTTCTATGTGGAGGCAGAGTTTTCCTTCTGGCTTGTTTACACAGGCGATGAATTTAAATGGGTCACTTTAAAGGGTCACTATTTTTGGCTATGACATCATCAATTTAAATACCAGTGGGAATTCTGGAGGGTTTAAAGGAATGATTGTTTTCATAAATTTGATTTTTTTGGGCCAGGTAACTGTGGATAACCCTCCTACATGTGAACCTCTAATGGCAACTCTATAGATGTTATATTAAGTGAGATAAGACATTAAAAGCTAAGGTAGTGTTCATGGGTGCATTTGGCACTTAAAGGGTTAGGTGGCAGCTTTATTATTTCATAAGCTTTTCAGGAGTTGAAGGCTATTTTTGCAAGTGTCATTTAGAAGTATGAGATGAATAATTTTCAATGTTTCATCAGCCCTGTTGTCTTTGGATAATTGAATTAAGGCAGGCAGATCAAGGTCAGGTAACTGCACTGGTACTTTTGGATCTCTCTTCGGTATTCGATTGTGTCGACCACGACATTCTACTTAAAAGACTTCAGTGTCACGGAATCGGTGGCGCTGCTTTACGTTGGATGACTTCCTATCTTTCAGATAGAGTGGTACAAGTGTTTTACGAAGGTGAACTGTCTAGCCCAAGGCCGATGTTCATTGTTGTCCCGCAGGGTTCCATTCTCGGGCCTCTGTTTTTTATCTGTTTATTGTTTATGCTTTGGGAAGTCATTTGCAAACATCACCTTCGGTTCCACTTCTATGCTGATGATACTCAGAGCTTTATCGCAGTTGTCATCCTGCCGACTTGCCGGAGGTGCTACAGATACTTGCGAGCTGTATTCAGGAAATTGATTCCTGGCTGAGAAGCAGCCAGCTAAAGCTTTATCCGGGAAAAACAGAATTTATTATTCTTGGTAATCGTAAACAAACGGCCAAGGCAGATTCAGTAGCACTTAGCCTTTGGAATAATGTTATCAAAAGATCCAAGCAAGTTAAAGATCTTGGAGTTATTCTGGATGAAAATCTTACGATGGCGAATCACATTAGTAAAATAGTGTCAGGATGTTTCTACCAGCTTCGACAATTACGGGTAGTGATCGACTCTCTGTCACAGGAATCAGTGCAAGTCCTTTTCCATGCATTCATAGCATCTCACCTCGATTACTGTAATAGCCTACTTGCATGTATGGCCAGAAATCAAATATATAGACTCCAACTTGTCCAGAATGCCGCGGCACGACTCATCACGCATACCTCAAGGCGGCAACACATCACCCCTGTTCTGCAACAACTCCACTGGTTGCCAGTACATAAGCGAATATTGTACAAGCTGCTTTCACTAGTCAACAGATGTCTCAGAAAAGAAGCTCCGCAGTATCTTTTCGAGACTGTAAACTGTTGTCTGATACAGCTCTCACTCGAACGATGGTTACACGTTCCAATCTCACCAGGGCATTATCCGTGCCACGCACTCGTACCAGAATGGGAGAACATGCGTTCAGGGCGATTGGTCCATCACTCTGGAGTCTGGAATCAGCTTCCGCCTCCACTCAGAGATGGAATTTTCAACCGTGACACTTTTCTCGCCCGACTTAAAACATATATGTTTGGCCTGACAACCGAGGCGCATTTGTAATAGCTGTGCCTAGTAAATGAACTTATGTATGTATGTAGGTGACCATCTGTACATATCTTGGAAATAACATTACTTGAACTTGACTTAGACTACAGGAAAAAGATGAAAATAAGAGCAGGAGAAGATTCAGGGAATCTGGCTGCTGTGGCCAAAGTTTGGAACAATAAAGCAATAAGTATTAGAACAAAAAAGTACTCTTAACATGCATTTTTGCAGTTTTCTCTAAGGAGACAATAGCCATTATAAAGACTTTGAAAGGAAAACGCTTCTTTTAAAGGAATTGATACAGCAAATTTGGAGGGTTAGATGGGTTGAAATGATTTGAAATGAGGATCTATACAAAGGAATACAGCCAAAGTGAACTTGATGCAAAAGATAATACAAAGAAAACAGCATCGCTTTGACAAGAAAGGAAGGTCACACAAAGAATGGTATGATAACATTATGGAATGGTGTGGGGCAACCTGTGAGAACTTAGTCACAGATCTCTAAGTAAAAGGGACTGGGAACAGACTGTGAGGATGATGTTAGACACCAATGGATGCTAAGCCCAGGTTATTGATGAAAATGATGACAGTTTTCCATGGGAGGCAGCATTTTGAGCCAAGCTGAGGAATTTGCCTGTTTCTGCAGAATTTCTATGTTTCCATGGAATTTTATGGAATTGGTACTGGCCGGTGATTATTGATACCGTCAACCAAGTGATTGATGGTGCAATTAGTGATGCACTTAAAGTTTACTTAAGAAATATTGAAATTATTAATGTATTCATTGATTTGCATCATTTGACAGCTACTGTCTGATTGACAGACTTTACTGTTGATGGATGTTTGGACCAGCAAATTCTAGTCAGACAGCGGCGTCTGCTGCAAAAGAAGACTTGCTTGTAAATCCTGTTTTGGTCCTTTATAAATAAATGATTGCCAAAGTTCACAATATGCTTAATAAGTAGGATGCTGTGGTGAGCCACAGAATTGGGGAAATTTGCTGCAGAATTTGGAAAAATTTGCCATGAAAATTTGTGATCCCTTCAACTTTTCATATTTAAGTAATTAGTTAATGTGTTATTTTTATGTTCCTGATTTTATTTATTTAACTGTTAACCCCTTAACTGGGGATCCCAAGATATATCCATCCATTTTACATTGAGTTCAGTTAAAAACACAGTTAAGGGGTTAAGCTTGAAAGTTGAATTAGAATCTTTACAGGAGCAGAGCTCCAATAAATGGCAAATATATTTATTATTGTTTAATATTTTAACTCTTGGATTTATATCTTTTGATGGTGTGCATCATTGCAGTTCCCCAGGTGTGGCCACCTGTCATGACTCCAGGTAACATTCCAATTCCTCCGGCTGCTGGGAAACCAGCACTGCCAATGTCAATGCCAGGCAATATGGCCCCTTCAGGCAAGTTGATTTTGCTAAGGTTTCCTGTTGCATATCATCTACAGTTTCCTAAGATTAAACATTTACAGATATACAGTAATTGAATTTAGTTGTTTGAGCTTACATACCAATGTCAGCTGTCAGCATTAGTGCCTGTTGATGTTCTCTGCTGTGGATCTTGATTGTTGAAGAAATGATTTTGAATAAAGCCAACCTTGCCCAATATGATAAACTGTGGTATAATGCAGTTCTGCAAGCCTATGATTATATAAGAGCTGCTATGAAAGACATCTGTATCTTATTTTTGTATTAATGTTTTTTTCAGTGAACTTGCTTGGCCATAGTTTGAAAAATGAGTGAGCCATTTTCAATAAATCCTTATTTATCAATAGTGTTGGCAGAAGAATATTTCTGATTTTGGGGGTTTGTTAGTCCTGATGGCCTTTGGAGCTGAAGAACTATAATTCTTGGAATTGTGGTCATATCTGTCTGGCCTTTGTATGTTTACAGTATTAAATCCCATTGTGCCATTGGTTGTTGTCTTGTGGTGTAAATTATGTATTCAAAAATTTTGAAACCTCATTGTCATGTAATTTGTTGGCACTAGGTTTTGCAGTATACATCAGAGATGGGCACAATTAGACAAAAATCTAATCAATTAGAATTAGAATTAGTTGCTTCTAGCACCTAATTGATTAGCATTAGAATTAGTTCTACACTTTGTTCAATTGATTAGAATTAGCATTAGCTGCTGTCTAATCAATTAGATATTACAATTAGATGGTCGATGTTCGCGATACAGTTGACACACCACGCAAAACACAGTTTTAAAATACTAATTTAATATCAGCAGTAATTGCATGCAGCTGCAAATGGTTGGAAATGGCTGGCATTTCCAGTTGTCAACAGCAATCACACAAAACACTTAATCTATAAGCTGTAAGTTTTTCCTTGCTAATGCTACCATGATCATCTCAGCGTTATACTATGAGCATGCATTTCAAAAATTTTTCCCAGGCTGCCTCGGTTGCTAATTGTCAATGTAATTAAAAATAATTAGAATTAGCAGGTAAATTCTAATTGATTAGAATTACGATTAGCTGATAAAATTTGCCAATTGATTACAATTAGAATTAGCTGGTCATCTAATCGATTAGCTAATCAATTACTTCCTAATTGATTAATTACCCATCTCTGGTATACATAGTGTTTCATCAAACTCGAACCCCGTTCGAGTTTTGGATATTTAGACTGGCTTTAATTTTTGATGAATATGGTATGAGGATTACGGTAACACCAAAAAGGCAAAAGTGATGGTCATCAGTAAAGAACATGGGAAAGAGGCAAACATCACAATCTATGGAGAAAAGATAGAACAAGTAAAACAATTCTGTTACCTTGGCAGCCTTATCATGGAAGATGCCAGATGCCAAAGCAAAATAAGAAGGAGAATAGCAATGGGAAAGGAAGCATTTTACCAAAGGAGGGAATTAATGAGTAGTCTAGATAAAGGGCTAAAGAAGAGAATGATTAAAACACTTATATGGAGAGTTGTATTATATGGGTCAGAAACTTGGACAATGAGAAAAGACGACATCAGAAAACTAGAGGCGTTTGAAATGTGGATATGGAGACGAATGGAAAGAATCAGTTGGACACAGCATATATCCAATAAAGAGGTCCTAGATATTGTAAAGTAGGAAAAGACAATAATACAAACAATAAAACAGGCAAAAGAACTGGATTGGGCATGTTCTGAGAGGAGACTCATTATTCAGAACAATACTGGAGGGACATATGGGAGGAAGGATAATCAGATGATGACCACGTACATCACTATACTGCACTGTATTCTGACTAAAGACGGATACAAAGGATTAAAGACCCAAGCTGCTGACAGAGAAGGATGGTGCCAATGGGAACCAAGACCTGCTTCCGTGCAGAGAACTTAAGAAGAATATCACTGTGTTCCCTAGAAAATTTGCTCTTAGAAAATATGGTTTTCATTTCCATATCTTGGAAATACTTTTTTTATACTGCACACTGCTGTCCATTTACATATGCCTAAACAATGAACTTCTTTGCAACTCAATACCATGAGTTACCTTTTCTTTCAAATACCAAGCCATGCTCAACACTGCTTAACTTTGATGTTCTAATATGAACTAGTCAAATAACATCAAGTAGGGAGGTCTGAAATGAGACCTGGTTTAATAGGAATTTAATATGAAACTATTTTGTGCATTTTTGTAATATTGCAGTTTTGTTGTTGATCTGAAAAGATTTGCTTAGGTTGCTTAATATAGTTGAGTGTGTGTTATCAGGTGTTATGGGTATTGGTGCAATTCCACAAGTGACACAAATTCCAGCTGCAAAGCAAACAACAGATGGTTCTGTTCTTAAGAAAGTAAATATTTTAATGTCTTTAACACCTTTTTGAATGTTTTTCTTACACTTCATATTATGTAAAGATTCATAGATGGGTAAGCCATTCATCGGCAAATGGTGACCAGTCATTCCACTGAACCAATGGTTACCTTCACAATGTTGCCATTGCTACTCATTTCGCCACTGCAATTGAGTGAAGGCTGAGTAAACCCCAGGCTCCTGTGAGTCTTGAACTCACTTCCGTCAGCTCTATACTCCAATGATGTTACCACTCTTCTATCTTCCTGCTCATATTCTGTAGTAGTGTTTACATAACGTAGTGTTATAAAGGGTTTATATAGCATCTCTTATAATTACTATTCAGAGGGCACTTGAATAGGCAGTTTGATAGGCAGTGTTGGGTGGTGAAGTCGAGAAAATTGAATGCTGAGCAGCAGAACATTTGAACTGGTTTCTGAGTTGTTCTTTTGATTTTGTGAAAGCAACTATTAGCTGTAACCATCACTATTTGTATCCATAATAAAATATAAGTGATACCAGAAATGGCTGATTGGCTGAGATAACGTAATAAAATATATATGTCATGTCACACACCATCATTGCTATGCAGTGGTCCATGGTTTGGCTTCTTTGCTGCTGATTCTACATGTTTTCTAATTCTTGGAGTTTTGGTTTGTAATGTTGTCAACAGGACAGTGTCATCTGCCTACCATCATAAGTTGATGATGAGTTTTCTGCCGATTCTAAACCCACCATGGAAGCCATTTAATGCTTAGCTGTTCAGAAGAAAAAATATATATATGAATAATTGTATATACGTATATAATAGTCTTCCTTGATCTGAATAAGAGTGTCACAAATAGGCTGATGCCATTTCTGGATTTCGAAAAATCTTGTAGTGATCAGTTTCTAAATCCTAAAACGTTGGGGATTTGAAAATATTGCTGAAAATGTTGGTTTGTGATTTAAACATGAGTGGACAGCAGAGTAGCATTGTCACTGATTCAGTATTATTCAGGTTTGACATTTGTTTGAAAAATTTCCAATAAATGTATGATTTTATATGATTCAACTGAATTCATCTTGTACAGATAGCTGGAGTCAGACTTTTTTGAGTGTGTTGTATTTTGATAAGGAAATTTCTGTACAATTTTTGTAGCATTACTGAATAAATATTAATCAGAAGAAACTGGATGCTGTTAACCCTTAAACCTCCAAAAACTTTGTAATATGTAATGTGACTGAGCATACTTGGTTCTGGGGTTTAAGGGTTAATAAATCCTCAGTCTTAACAGAAGAGAGTTAAATAAAATTATTCAGAGAATGTCGGACCTTTACATGCAAGAAGACAAAGATTTGATTGATAAACAAAATTTGAACTATATATGTAGCTTTTGACACTTTGTGTGAAACGAATCCGGCATTTTCTTGTCCCCAGATTCTTGGCATTGCTAAATATAAAGTTGACACAGAAAGGGTTAAGCAGGCTTGCTTCATTTGAACCACAATTAGTCATTGCTGACATAAGATGCCATAGAATGTGGCCTTTGCTCTGGTAACATGCTTTTCATATTTTGTGCCACACTATTTTTATTCATAATGTTCATTTAGCAGTTTATAAAGCAGAAATTGCACAGTAAAGTTGATGATGATTGGTTTGGGTGTTTGATGATTGATTTTTAGATGGCATGATGACATATGAATATAGCAATGATTTATGCTGTAGTTGCATTGTATTGTTATTTTGCTAAAGACAGTTTGGACAGAGCATAAGGCACCTGATGGCAGAACTTACTACTACAACAATGACACAAAACAATCCAGTTGGGAAAAGCCCGATGAATTTAAGACCCAAGCAGAGGTTAGCAATACTCTTGGATCTTCATTTGAAAGAACTTCTATGTGTTTTGGTTATTTATTACAAAGCTAATTTAATCGACCTTTAGCTACATTCTGTGGAAAATTCAATTGTTAGGATATTCATAATTTTTGTTTACCCTGTTTTGTAAATTAATAACTGAAATTGAATGCGATTGTTGTTATTGATTGAGATTTTTGATTAAGATTTTGATTGAGTTTGATCAATTATTTGGTTGTAGCTGATGATTTCGAAATGTCCTTGGAAAGAGCATAAGTCTGATGCTGGGAAAATCTATTATCACAATTCACTGACCAAGGAATCACGGTGGACAAAGCCAAAGGAACTGGAGGAACTTCAGGGTCTCTGATTTCATGTCGATAATTAACTTTTATATCTACAAAGATGATAAATTACACTGTGCATGATTCTAGGCTTTGTATTTTTGTTTACACTTATACCGATCTTATTCCATTTGTGAAGTGCCTGAAATGATGCGATTGCAAAATTGAGAGCAGGAACTACCCACAATGCATCACTTAATGTTGTTCTCTTGAGCTTTCAAAGGGATTTTGAGCTAAAACTTGACAGATATGTAATGTAGCAATGTAATGTAACAAAATATTTGTATAGCGCCTCTTCTGAAGAATCACTCAGAAGTGCTCCCACTGCAATTACTGTATATTGACAAAGAGATAAGTTTTAAGTCATTTCAAAAAGAGGACCATAGAATTAGAAGTTGCTAAGCCACGCATACTGGCGTCAAGAGTATTCCAAAGGATAGGGCCAACTGATTCAAAACCTTGCTTCAGGAACAAGGAGGTTCGTGCTTGGGGCACACTGAGAAGACCAAATATATAGATACATTCTTTAAATACACAAAGCAAAATTTAAAAAAAAATTGAGTCAAATTGAAGGAGAAATTGACTGGAGGAAACCGCTCAGTTTCAGACGAAATGGCTGCTCTGGCTCTTGCTTTGCACAGAAACCTCATGATTGGTTCTTAATTATTGTTTTACAAATCTCAGTTTCAGAATATGTGCATTTGACTTGGTTTGGTGATTTCTATTCTTGAAGTGCCTGTTGATGTTTTGTCTCTGGTTTCTTTAACAGCTTTGATTTCCCAACAACAGGAGATGCAGCAAATCAAGTAAGTTGTCCCAGTGATGATATTGCTCTTTTCAAATGGTAATGTGAATCATCATACTGTACATATTGCATCATTAAGTTCACTTTTTATCAGGCTGTTTCCTCCGCTGATGTTATGCCCAAGCACAAGGCATGATGTAATAGCCTAACAACTTCACATTCAGTGAATGTTCTAATTATCTAATTAACACTGATTATCATGATGTAATGTAATGTAACATAATAGGTATTGATGTCTTGACAGTGCTGTCTTATTTGTGGCAAGTGCTTAAGACTTGAAAAGTTGCAGACGTGCTCATAGGCATTAAGATTTCAGTCCATTTAATGTACACCTGAGCAGCAGTGACTGACAGGCAATCTTCATTTACAGATTGAGAGCTGAGAATTTGCTTAATTCCATCTCAGGTAGTGTTTATCCACTCCTGACCATTACATGAGTTTGAATATTTAGCTGTTTTAAAATAAATTTTGAATGCAATAACTATTACATTGCATATGTTCAGTGCTCTTCTAATAGCTTTTCAGTTATAGTGCTATATAAATAATAATAATAATAATAATAATAATAATAATAATAATATGATTGATTGGCCTCTTAATGCATATTGCTGCTATGACTGTTTCTAAAGGCCGTCGGGTGGAATGGCGCCCGGTGCTTCCTCATCCGCTAAACCTGGTCTTCCAAATATTCCACAGCCATCGCAGCCATCAGATGCGATTCAGAAGGCAATGGAGGCAACACTGGCTTCAATTGAACTGCCTCCTCCTTTGTCTCAAGAAGCCAGTCCAGCTGGACCAGACAGGTGTGTTCAGGAGAGCTTTCCATGTTCCATGTCGGTATTCATGGTGCCTGGGATTCTAACCTTTGGTTGACTTTGTGGTTGGGAATGACGCATAAAGATGCAGTAAAATGTTTTAGTCCTTCTTAATCATTTGTATGCTGTGAGGTATTAGGTGTCATTTGGAATTCTTTGTGATCCTTGTGTTGTAGCAGTGTTGATGATTTCATACACCCTGTAATTACTTTTGGTGGAAACTGTATACTGTATTTAAAGACATTACCTGGTGACATCAATTTCTTAACCCCTTTACCTGAGACCCTGAATATATCCGCCCATTTTACATTGAGTTACAGTTAAATGCACTGTAAAGGGGTTAATTAAGCTGACAGAAAAAAACTACGTCCTCGATCGTTTCACAAAGCAGGTTATTTCTGATGGAACTGTTTCTTCAAAGTCATTGATGATGTAATTAAAGAAACACTGTTTCCAATGTTTTGAATCTGTTTTGTTGTTGTTCTAGTGATCATGAAGTTGAACCGACAACTCAGAAGGATAAAAAGAGTATGTTTTCACAAATAAGAAAGATGCCATTGAAGCATTTAAAACCCTTTTAAGAGAAAAGGTTGGCTATTTCAAATTGACAGCATTCATTTTGCTTAGGTTTTATTTAACCTCATAAAATATTATATGATTTTATGTCACTGATATAGTTTGTTATGTTTATTTTGGTAGTCATTTATGTTTTACAGGGTAGAAAATGGTGATCATTGCCTTCATTTTGAATGGCAATTGAAAGTGCTTCTTTGGCAGTTGCATTCCTCTGCACTTGACTGATGTGGTTTATTGATGTTGGAAGACCAAGTCATTGATAATTGTCAATTATTATTATTATTATTATTATTATTATTATTATTATTATTATTATTATTACCAGACAATTTCTTCAGCGCACGATAGACAAGACTAAGGTCCAAGACAAGACAAGAGCGTTTAACAAGTGAAGTCAAACCCTCAATCAGCACTATCAATATGTGCTTCTTGTGTTTTCTTCTGCGCTGTCATAGTGTCATTTCAGTGTTCACTGACTCTTCTTATTTATGCTTGGTTTGATATGTGCTGTATTTGGACAAGACTGGTCAAGACAATTGTTCAAGGCCAATATTCTGAAAAGCCCCAAGACTGAGACCAAGACTTTTAAGACTGATTCTCTAGAACAAGATGTGAGTCTCAGTAACTTCAGCCATTACTTGAATGATATCTTGTTTGCTTTATCTCTTTTTAATTTCTTTCTTAAATAGTTTGAACTTTGAAACCATAAATGGCTTTGGGAATTGAGTTGTGCAGCTATGCTGAAGTTAGTTCTGTGATGTTTTGTTAAAGATTTGCAGTTGTTGTCTATGTATAACTAAGGATAGTGCCAGATTGTGAATAATGTTATATGTGACTGTTTATATGTTTCATCCGTGATCAGTTAGTTACGTTGATGTAATGGCTAATGTCTTTGTTGAATGTGTAGGAAGTTTCTTCAATGTGCAGCTGGGAACAAGCAATGAAGCTAATCATAAACGATCCAAGATATGGAGCATTGAAACACCTCAACGAGAAGAAACAGGCGTTCAATGCATACAAGACACAGCGTGCAAAAGAAGAGAAAGTTAGCAGTCACGATTGTAGACATTTTTATATTTATTTGTTGTTGTGTGTCATCATCTATGAGGAAATTATTTCTTGTGTCTTTATAGCACATATTGCTAGTAGAGAAGTATTAAACATCATCTCTTGGCCCTTTACTTAATTCTGGTGACCTTTTGTTAATGGGAATCTCATAATGCAGTATCTCTTCTTTCTTTGTGACATGATCTTTTCCACATGAGGTTTTATTATGATGTGATATGTTACTTGTGTGTGTGTGTGTGTGTTCTTTTAGGAGGAACAGCGACTGAAAGCCAAGCAGGCCAAAGAAGACCTTGAAGAATTTCTTTGACAACTGACAAGATGAATTCTACAATAAAATATCGGCAAGTGTTCATTATTTTGATTGGTTTTCCAATTTATAGTTTCAGCATAAGGGCATATTTTATTATATTACTTTGTGAGCATCAAGTTATCAGCTTGCATAATTTGCAATGCTAGAGACATCTTTTGTCTTATATCACCATCTATTGAATAAATAAACTGTTAAATCATGGATCATTTTCAGTGGTCTCACCTATAGTTCAAGGATGATGCAGTGGATTAATGTGGTGAATGGTGTAATGTTCTCTGACAGAGCATTTCTACTGCACCTCTTCTCAGTGACCTGTAGTTGTGATACCACTGTTATTACTACTAATGAGAGAGAGGAGAGGAAAGGAAGGGAGGTGTCATTGGTCATTAGATTAACCATTTACCTGTTCATTTATTTGTAACTTAATGTAAAATGGATGAGTATTCTCATGGCAAATGGGAAAATGGTTAATAGGCTCATGACGTGAAGACAGATGGTTCTGGTTTTGGACCTGATCCTAGTCACTGCATAGCAACCGTTGATCAGTTATTGGTCGCTCTTAATTGCCTCAGAGGGAAGGAACTAGAAACCACGTCACTCATCCTCAAATTGCACAACTTCAAGTGCATCTGCTTCAGGACAGACAAACTGATGCCGTCCTGTACAGTTAAATTTGTCAATTGACTCACTTTTGTGTGAAATTTATATATACTGTAATTGATTCTTGTTTTATTCAGACCCTGTGTGAATCCTGTGAGTGACTGTTTAGGCAATCATGGCAGAGAGGTTGAAGCTTTCTATTATGGTTACAGTGTCTGAGTGTGAGACTTCAGTTGGAAAATGTTAATGCATTTCAGGAAGGCAGATCAACTCTTTGCTGATCATGAACTGTGGAAGAGTGTTCCGGAGCGAGATCGCCGTGAACTATATGACGATATTGTTCATCAGTTGGAGAAGAAAGAGAAGGCATTGACCTTTATCTTTTATGTGCACTTGTTGATTATTTTATCTGATGTAATTGTCTATGTGTTCTTGACTAAAATGTTACCGCTTATTTTTCCGATATCACCAGCAGTTGTTGGCTGATTTTCAAAATGCATTTATTGTTTAGTTTAGTGATGGAGCTACTTTCAGAACATCTAGGCTCTGTGATTTAAGTGCATCAATAATTGTGGTGCTATTGTGTAAAAGAAAGTCAGGCAGTTGAGATGCCACTGCCTCGTGAAATAATGAACAAAATGCCTTAAGAAATCAAGTCACTGTCACTAGGACCCTAACATATCAAACATAAGTTCCTTGAAATGTGCAAATAAGCAGCTAGCAAACGGTCATCTGTTATGCTGTATTTGCATTACTGATCATTGTAATTTTGTTGTGATGCAGGAGGAAGCAAAACAATTGCGCAAAAGGAACATCAAAGTTTTCAACGAGATTCTTGACAACATGCCAAACTTAACATATAGCTCCACCTGGTGTGAAGCGCAGCAGATGCTGCTCGACAATTCTCGCTTCACTGAAGACATCGATCTTCAGAGTTAGTTTTACTTTAATTGAAACTGAAATTTGGCAGTGTTGTTGATTTAGACAGTTTCATTGATTTTTATGCAGCTTGTCTTTCCGTGTGATACTTTGATGATTATTTTGATTTCATTCAGATCAGGTTTTCATGTCTTTTTAGATATGGACAAAGAGGATGCACTCGTTTGTTTCCAGGATCACATAAAACTACTGGAACAAGAGTATGATGACGAGAAAGAACGGGAGAAACGATCGCTTAAACGAAGACAGCGCAAAAACAGGGAGGCGTTTCTGGTAAGTTTCTGGTTTGCTAAGTGGTTGAAGGTAGGTACGTGATGCTTTCAATGTCATTGAATTTATTTTGTGTTTGATTGGAGGATGTATTGTCTTCACTTTTATTTCTGATCCAGTTTTCATCTTGTATAATGTTGACTCCAATTTTTAACCCCTTAACTGGCTGTCCCGAGTATACTCATCCATTTTACATTATGTTACAAATAAATGGCCGGTTAAGTGCTGTGTTGACCAGCACCACTCATCAGATATGCAGTGGACACCGTACAATGTAAAACAGTGCTGACAGTGAGAATATAGCAATGTCATGACACTGAGTGTTGTTAGACACTATTTGGGCTATTTTGGGCTGGTTTTTAAAAATGTGGATGTGTTATATGCTATGCTAGTAGATGGTAACAGCCAGCCATGTGCTGGCCATGGCTGCCAATGCCCATGGCTTGTGGTAGTGCAAACGAAAATGGCTACTAAATTTAGTTAAACTTTAGAAATAATGAGTACAAAATGATTTAGTAAAGACGCGATATGGTGTGAATGTTAGAGGACAGCGATTATAGCAAAGATGAGGGTGATCCTGGATGCACTTCCACTCCCAGCACATGGCTGATAAAATTACCATATATTCATTGGTAGTGAAATGGTTAATGATTATGTATAAATGGTTTGGCCTGTTATGCAGCTTTCCTCTTTTGCAGGTATTTCTGGATGAATTACACGAAGCGGGAAAATTGCACTCGATGTCACTCTGGATGGATTTATACGTTCTTGTTTCTCAGGATGCTAGATTCACTCAGATGCTTGGACAAACGGGTATTTTGCTGGATCTAATTTGTTATGTTGTTCAAGTGTAATTAAGGTAAATCACAGGCGTATCCTGTCGGTTATCTGGTTCAACTGACTGATCAAATAGACCATTTGATGCACAGCTCGGTTAAGTGAGTGCGATCTTGACATTAGGTAGGCTTTGAACCGAAGCAGTCTTGACTGTCAAATTACAGCTTTAATTTTATAGCTTGGTGATAAATATTGCTATTACATGCATACATTAGCTATTTATATTGCACCTGCTCAATAGATGTTAACAAGTGCATTACAAAGTTAAACACAGTTAAAGAGGTAAATCTTCAACTGTTTGCAAAAAGTGACAGTTGACTTTAGTTGTTGAACTTTAAACTAAGCCTTACTTGCTCTTGAATTAGATCTAGTTAGATAGTGGGTGAGTTATTGTTTCAGAAGCTGAAGGTGAGATGACAGAATGGATCTTGTGATCTTATTTTTCTCCGATTGCTGATTTTTATTTCATGCCTATGCAGTCTTTATTATCTGTCCATCTCCTGTTTGGTGAAACTCTTATCTGTTGCCTTTGTCTGTGTCCAAAAGATCATATCTTTCATCATTGACACATCGTAAAATTCTGTACACAGATACGCTTCCGTTAATCCGGCAAATTTGTTTGTCTTCCAAAACTACACTGAACGAATTGTAAGCCAGTTCAAATCTTGTCTTCGTCCTCCAGCTGTGTCCAGCTATTGACTTCTCCATGACATATCTCCAGAGTTCTCTGTCCTTTGCTATTTCTTCCAAAGTCATTCGATGTCTTCCGTCAGTTTTTCCATTGAGATTTAGTCCTGCCATGTGCAGATCCTCTTCAAATCCATCCACCCATCGTCTTTTCTGTCTTCCTTTAGATCTTCTCCCCTCTGGTGTGTAGTTGAAAATTCATTATGAGTTTCTTATTTCATCCATTCTGAGTATGTGTCCAGTCCAGTTCATTTCATTCTTCTCTTTCTGATTACTTCAATGATGCTCAGTTGTTGTGTTCTCTCTCTCTCTCTAACTTCTTCATTTGTTATATGTTCTTTGTATCCAATCCTTAGCATTCTTCTAAGCCATTTATTTTATGTTGCCATTAATTTGTTCTCCAATTCTTTTTTTATGGTCCAAGATTCACATGCATATACTAGTATTGGTGCTACACAAGTGTTGAGAATTCTTATTTTTGTTTTCATCCCAATGTCATGTCTTTTGAATTTGTTGAATGTAGATCCTGCCATTGCTATTCTTCTTTTAATCTCCAGGTCTAAACCTCCCTCTGCTTCCAATTCACTTCCCAAGTAAACAAAGTTCTTCACCATTTCAATTTCTTTTCCACTGTGTATAACTATTGGCCATTCTCCCACTTTCTTCCATCTCATTATGTAATGTAATATAATGTTGGAGAGTATTGGTGATAGAATACATCCTTATCTAAAGGTTGTTTCAATTTTGAACCACTCAGTTTCTTCTTCATCAATTCTGACACATGCTACAACTGTGCTACATACATTTCCTATTTGCTTGACTATTTTGGCATGAATACCATATTTCTCCAGGAATTTCTATGTCCATTCTCTCCAGGTAGTTATAAACTTTTAGAACATTTTAGAACGTACTAGTTAATTCACCATCTGCCAAAGCAATTGTTATCCCAACCTATTGATTTCATTCGTTCATCCGTCCGTTAGTTCACGTGGACGACGGAGGTCCGTTGCGCCAATCTCGTGTTGCAGAGTTGTGTCTGTGACCATTGGCTGAGTGTCATTCATGGAGGATTGTAGAAGGAAGACCATCGCCAATCTGCTGGGGCCATGTACGGTGTGGTCTGCCAGGAGGTCTTCTCCAGCTCGGACGTGGGCGCATCTCGGTGCATCGAGCAATGGCAAAGGCAAGAGCGCAGTGGGCTGGAATGTTGTTGTCCTGGCAGCCACCCACTTGACCGAAGAGAGACAGATGGCATCGCGTGATGATGTCTGTCACTGTCTTTGTTGATTTACTACTCCTTAATCTGCCAACTCACTAAATTGCTGATAAAATCTGTGGTCATTGAACAGTTTTGGCAGATTTGCGGATTTAGCAGTTGGTTTTTCTGTATCTTATCGACAAAAGTGGCTATTGTTTATTTACATATGTCATAGTCTGCTTCATGTTTTTAAAAGTTTTAATCGAGTAATATCTGCGTCAGTGGCTACAAAATATGAGTGGACCGATTTAGAAAATGAACAAAAAAGCAAAGTAAGTTTGTATTAAGACAAAAAAATCTAGGAGCAAGTCAGAAGGAAATTGCTGGTCACTGAACCGCAAATGGAAAGTTGCCATTTTGTGCTGCACCTTTGGTGATATGCTGAGCCAGAAAAACAAGTGTTCTGTTGAATGAATGAAGTGGTCTGTTGGACAGTCAGTTGTTTGTGGTACAAGAACTGAACCAAAGTACATTAAAAATGCTGAAAACATTGAAATAGAAAAGGCTTTGTTCTTGTGGTTTACACAAATGAGCAACACACATCCTGAAGTTACAGCATACAGTGTTGAGTTTACTGTTTGTGTAACGCTTAGCTAATTTGTTCATGACAGTGTACAGGTAATAATCACTTTTTCTTCACTTTCAGTCAGCATACCGTAAATATCATTCTACTGAAACTGCTCTGCTCTCTGTCCACGATCATATCATAAATGCAATGGATGAAAGGACCTGTTTTGTTTTTCTGATCATTCCATTTGTTAATCACTCAGTCTGTCTCAAATTTTCTAAAATTGTGGGGTCCCCAAGGCTCTGTTCTTGGTCCTCTCTTGTTCACTTTATACACAACTCCCCCTTGGATTACTGTCAAACCATCACCTAGATTACCACCTATATGCAGATGATACTCAGATCTTTATTTCATTTGATTCAGAATCTTCATTGGAAACTATTTATAAAATCATATTCAGTCCTGATCAAACAAATTCTTTTTTTTTCTTTAGGCACAAAGCCCCAGCTCAAGAAATTTGATTCTATAAACATTTTGGCGATTCAACAATTCCTGTAATTTCTGCACGGGATATAAATTTTTGATTTCACACTTTCCTTCTCAACTCACACAAATAGCATTGCCATTGTGATTTGTGTATTAGGAAATTTCTGAATAAACCTGCATTAAATAATTAAACTCCCTTCTTTTGGCATTTCTAAATCAATTTGAGTTCAAAATTCATTTGTTTCAAAACCCCAAAATGAGCACATAACCCCAGTCCGTATGGTCTTCACTGGCTTCAATTAAAGAAAGGATGACTTTAAAATCTTCAGGTATTTACATGGGTTTTACAAGCAAACAAATACTCGACCAGATCCGCGTCTGCAATAGTTCTCTCCATCCCCCATACTCGGACAGTTCTTGGTTCTCGGTGCTTCTCAGTGGCTGCCACAAAACTCTGGAACTCATTGCCTATTGCAAATTCATTACAAATTTTTAGAGCAAGATTAAAACCCATCTTTTTGACCGGGCTTATCCACCATAGACTGTCACCCGTTTGTTCGGCCGGATACCCTGGATTTTAAGTCTTTAGTGATTTGGATTTGGTGTGCCATCGTTGATGCTTCTGTGCATTATGAAAGTGGCGCTAACATGACATTTTGAACAAACTTACATTTGTTAAGACCAAATTTTCAAAAGATTCTAGGAGACCTTTTTTAAAATTGATATTGCCTTTGATTTGAATTCTGGCTTGATGATATATTTCTTATTTTTTAAAATGAAAGGCTCCACCGATAGATTTTTAATTTTTTGAACAAACTAGGATTCAACACTTACTGGACTTATTTCTTATTTTAAATTAATTACTTAGAAGATCTCAACTGGACTTGTTCAAATTCTACGTAGAAGATCTCAAGAGTCGTTTCCACGATGAGAAGAAAGTCATTAAGCAGATACTTAAGGTTTGATTTGGCGTGTAAATGTATTCTAATCATAAACCTGTATAGCACCGCTTCATAATGCAGAGAAGCATCAGCCGATGGCACACCACCAGATCACAATAGCACAAGATCCAAATCAAATCCAGGATATCAGACGGGACAACCAGGTGACAGTCTATGGTTGAAGCCAGGTGAAAAGATGGATTTTTGATCTTATTCCATGATTTGATGATGAATTTTCTGTGCACATGTTGAGCCAATGACTTCCAGAGTTTTGGGGGCCACTGAGAAAGTGAGTACCAAGAACGGTCCGAGTATGAGAGAGTGAAAGAACTAATGCAGACGAGGATCTAGTTGAATATTTTGAATATTTGTTTGTTTCCACAGAAAGTTTTGAAAGGAGGTTCCTTGTAATAAAGGGTATTATTGTATACCAGGAGAGAGATTTTAAAGCATATCCTTTCTTTAATTGGAAGCCAGTGGAGACCCTTACGAACTGGGGTTATGCGCTCACATTTTGGGTTTTAGAAACTACTCGTGCCAGTGAAGTTGAACACATTAGAGTTTAGCAAGGTTGGATTTAGGGATGCCAGAAAGATGGGAGTTGCAGTAATCAAGATGACTAGACACTAAGGCATTTGGCAAGAGCATTGGCGTAGATTTATTAAGAAATTTCCTAATGCGATACAAATCATGAAGGTGGTACTGTGGTAATTTGCAGCTGTTATTTGTACTAGAATAAAAAAAATTACTCAAAGATCCCATATAGAAGTGGTTATGGAATGACCGAGTACACAAGTTTATCAGAGGTGATAGATTCAAATTTCTTGAATTGAGTCTTTGTGCCTAAAAGTAGAAATTCAAATTTATCCAAGTTTAAAAGCATTTTATTGGACTCCATCCAGGGCTGAATGTGAGAGGATGTTTGGGAAAGAATTTTGAATGAAGATTATAATGAAGTAAAATCACTGCATATGACTCATTGTTTGGAGATTTGTTGCCATTAACTCCTTCTCTTCCATAAATCGTACAATGTGCGTCAAAGCAGCATAATGATCAGTAGCAACACTAGTAGGTAATAGGTTAATAAACTGATATTTGGTTATTCATTGTTGTGACTGGTCTTTTTACTTTTTGAAAGTCCTTAATGCATTTTAAACTTTTACTTTTGAGAGAGGAATTTTTTAAAATATATGACTGATTGAATTGCATAAATTTTGCATTTTAGGAAAAGAATCTTCAGGTTGAAGTGGAGACGAGCTTTGAAGAATTTGCCAAATGGTTGATGTATGATAAGCAGACATTCACTCTGGATGCAGGCAACATCAAACTTACCTACAACAGTGTAAATTACACTGTATTACTTCTCTTGGAATAAGCATAAGGCTTTATGAAGCTGTATTGGCAACACGAAGTGCTTTGTGCTTCTTTGTAGTCTGACACGTAGACTGATAATTATAATCAATGTGAATACAGTAGCGTGCAGATGGAGGGGGCGGTGGAGTGGTGGCTGCGAGCGAACACCGACCAGATGGAGGGGTGCCAAAATTGACTTGGCAACCTTTTTTGCTCGTCAAATATTTCTTTGATTGACTTGGCCTTGGCGCCCATCACTCTCAGCATGCCACTGTGTGAATAGTGTGTAATGTACTGTAACGAAATATTTGTATAGCACCTCTTCTGAAGAATCGCTCGGAAGCGCTCCCGCTGCTATTACTGCATGTTGACAAAGAGATGAGTTTTAAAGCGTTTCAAAAAGAGGGCCATAGAATTGGAAGTTGCTAAATTGTGTACACTGATTAGTTAAGTTCCATATTTGCATCGGTCTTGAATTGGTTTAGAAGATAAAAATCTAGATTAAGTGCATTTGCACTTATTTGGCGTGAAACTATAGAAGATCAAATTAGTGGAAGCCAAATAGGGTGTTGCATCGTTTATGATATTTGATCCTAAATTAAATGTGACTTTTCTATCACAATTGTTTGTCTGTTTGCTTGAGTGAGTTTTGAATGAAATTAGTCGATTGTTTCTCTTTTGAAAATTTAGTTGTATTTTTAATTTGTTATGAATTATTTATCACTGTTTTTGTTTAGCTGATAGAAAAGGCTGAAACTCGAGAAAAAGAGAAGCTGAAAGAAGAGGCCAAACGAGTAGGCAGCCATATTTCTTGCAAACATAAATTTGTTTCTTTAAATTTATGACTGAAATTTTAAACATCGTTGTATTTTAAATTGTATTTGACATAAATTAATTTTTTTCCCAGTATGGGAACTTTCCTTGATACCGAGTGTGTGTTTTTAAGCTTAAAGCGTGTCTTTTTTATTTCTTTTGTATTGTTAGATATTTTCTATTTGATAGCAAAAGAAAATTGAGAGTGCTTTTGTGAATATGTTACGTGAAGCCAATCCTTCCCTTGAGGCGAAGAGTCAGTGGGACCAGGTAAGTTTGGTTCGTTTTTAGGAAATTTGCATTTGCAAATCAGACCAATTATGGTATGCAATAAAATGGTCTGGAATTTTGAAGCATTGTTTATTTCCCTTCTATATTCGCGCGCGCGCGCGCGTGTGTGTGTATGTATATGTGTGTGGTGTGTGTGTGTGTGTATGTATATATAATTGTATTATGCTTTAATACAATCCTACCTAACCTACTGTATACAAATCTGGGGTAATAACTAAATCAAACATAAACAAAATCCAAATTATCCAAAATAAAGCTATAAGATTATTATTCAATGACCATGATTATGTAAGCACAGCTAAATTATTCATAACCTACAAAATTTTAAATATTGAAAGTCTCTACAAATTTCATACCCTTATTCTTGTATATAAATATATAAAAAATTGTTGGATATTCGATAATATGGATATTGTTGAAGCCTGTTCTTGTGCACATGCTGAATATTGCTTTATGGATTCATAGTGATGGACCTGCTTCATAGTCGGCTATTGCCTGGTTTAAAATAAGTGAAAGATAAGTGGATGTGATGAGTGATCTAATGATTTATAACACAAGCAAGCATTTGCACTAATATTTTGTGATGATTGGACCAGTGCTATTTAAAATCGTCATTTAGTTTTTTCAAAGTATAGTTTTAATTGATGCATTTGAATAATTGCCTTTTGTTGTTGTGGAGGTTCGACCAACTCTTGAAGAGGATCCGAGTTTCAAGGCAGTGATCCTGGAGGCCGACAGAATTCGACTGTTTAAGGAATACGTCTCAACACTTGAAGAAGTAGTCAGCCACAGACATTCGTCCAGTCAGCAGAAGAAATCAAGAAAGTCAAAGAAATCGAGGGGTCGTTCTAGATCACGATCTCGAGTATGTGTGTTTGTTTTTGCATATATAATTGTGCTTGTTCGTGCATTAGCCAACCATGGTCTTTAAACACCATACCTAGATCAGGGTGAAATTTTGTAGATTTGCCTGTTTTGTGTTGTTATTTATCAAGAGGAAGTTGACATTTGAATAATTTGTGTTTGTGTTATTTTGAAAGTCGGAATCAGACGTTGACACAAATAGAAGCAATAATAAGAAAAAGAAAGGCAGAAAGTCTCGTTCTCCTTCAAAATCGCCGGAAGGATCTTCTCCTTCGGGTATGCTTGTCTGTCTCAAGATGCAGTTCAAGAATTATTTTAAACAGTTTTGTAAGGTTTTCTTGTTTTTTTCTTGGTATCGTATCCTTTGCACTTATATATGGTAGACATTGCCAGCAGTCATGGTCCAAAATGTCCTCATAGTATTGTATGTCGATATTCCAATGAATTTATTTGAATACTCACTTTATCCGTCCATGCTCTTTAGTATTGTTTAAGTGGTTATTTTTTGGCAATTTGATAAATATGGAAATATGCTTTCCTATTATTTTAATTTTAGCTATCAATCAGTGTGAGTAATAATAAAGTTGCTAATCATGGAGGCGGTTTCATGGTTTTGTTCATTTCTTTGCATTGTTGTGAGTTTCCTTTGAAGTTTCTGAATTGTTTTATGGAGTTTTTTTGATTAACGTTGATTTTTCAAATGACTTCTAGAACGTGGTTATGAACACAAGTCACGAAAACACAAGAAGTCAAAGAAGAAACGCAAACATTCTTCTAGAACAGTGAGACTTTATGAAATTGCATATTTATAAGATTATATTATGAATTGACAGTGTTTCTCTTCTTTCCTGTTTGCATTTGTGCCAAAGAAGGTTTTAATTTATCTTTAGTAAAACGTTAAAGAGGATTAGTGAATTGATTGAATGATAGCAATATTCATCATGTGGTTACCTTTCTGTAAGCATACATGCCAATGTGAATTTTCAGTTAGTTATATTTGCTGCAAATTACTGTTTATGCTATGTCTTTTTGTTTGCTTCTCTGTCAGAATAATAAATGATGTGTTAAACTTGTGGGTTTCATTAGCTATTTTACCTTCGAACCTGTGGATAAGAGCCATTTTCTGATTTTGGAAGATGTTTTGATGTATTCCCGATGTTTCTGATGTTTAGCCTTCAGAAAATCAGTCGAGCTCATCTGACGATGAAGGCCGGAAAAAGGAAGATGCAGTGACAGATGCCAACGTGCCAGCACCTAAGAAACACACAAGTCCACCTGCTGCCGTACCCACAGTTCCTGCGGCTTCCTCGAAAAAAGATAATAAAGAAAAGGTAGACCGAGTGAAGAATTTGCCTTGAAATAAGCATTGAAGCACTGTTGACTGTACTGATCGTTGTTCATCATAACAGTGATGAGGGTTAATTTGGCAGTTACTTGTATTATTATTATTGTTGTTGTTGTGACTCCATAACATGCAGTAGATTGTCTGACCTACTGAGAAATAGATGCCTTCAATAATGCCGATCCTAGGAAAGTTGGTGCATTATCCTGTTGTAATGCTCCGTACTCTTCTTTGCCAAATTAACGTGTTTTGCTCGAAATGCTGTTCTGTTTGTGTTTATTAACTGGATTGTTTTGTTGTTGCACTGAAAGCTGTTTTACTCTTGTCTGATTAACAGTGCATTGATCTTGTTGTGAAGGAGAAATATGTGAACTGTCTTTATAGTCTGTTATGCACGGTCAGTCCAAGCCTCCGTAGAGTTACGGTTCTGTTTTCAATTCAAAGCTTAGTGTCCTTGAAGGCAGATTCACTTTTGGCATCTCTGCTTCTCATTACAATCTGTCCACAAGCTATTTCTTCCTGTGGCTTAATTCCTCTCAAAGTGTGACTGGTTTTTCCTAAAACTCGTCTTGTTAAATTCTTTCTTGCAGCACAAGGGTAGGGTAAGGACAGAGGTTGGTTAAAGTTACAATGCACCTGTTCTTGGTCATTAAAGACAATTTCTCTGAGTTTGAATTGAGCTTTGGCTGTTATTTTGATGATTGAGAGATGAAATAGGCTGGTGTGTGTGTGTGTATATATATGTTACAGTCAAAGTGTGAAATCAGGCAATGTTGACATTGCCTGAAATTTTTAGGCAATGTCGACGTAAGCCGTTTCACTCGGGCAATGTCGACATTGACTGAAATTGTTAGGCATTGTTTAACAATGCCTGAAATTTGCTCGGATTTTCTACACACTTTGCCTGAAATCTTTATCCGTGATGAAATAGCACTGTATATGGAGCTATGCATGCACCAATGTGTGACATAACAAAAATTAAACGAGTTGCAAATTAGGGGCCGTCCATATATTACGTACACACCGAGGGGGCTTGAGATTTAGGCGATTTTGCATACGGAAGCGTACGGGAGAGGGGGTCACGACTGAATTTGTAGGTATGCACATTCAAATTTATAAATAGATAGAAGGCTTGTATATTCACACACACATTTGATTTGAACAAAATTACTTTCTCACGGTCAAACAAAGGGTCCCAACTATTGTTCCCACGGTTATTCAAATATTAAAAACCTTTGATTTAATAGTAAACAAATGCTTTTTGGCTATGGCTGAAAAGTAATTTTCACCGTGCGGGGGGTTGTTTTGCTAATTTGTACGTACGCATGGGGGGTTAACCAAAATGTACGGTGTGCAACAGGAGAGAGGGATGAAAATATGACTTTTTCGTACATACTATATGGATGGCTCCTTAAACGTTGCAAGCAGTAATATAAAATATTTCTGAAACATTAATAACTGCCAAAAACTTTATTAAGTTCAAATGAAATAAAGGAACAAGCAGTAATATAAAACAGTTCTACAACATTAATCACACACACATATTACAGTCAAAGTGTGAAATCAGGCAATGTTGACATTGCCTGAAATTTTTAGGCAATGTCGACATATATGCCGACATTTACCTGCATTCCTACCTACATTCCATCACAGATAAAGATTTCAGGCAAAGTGTGTAGAAAATCTGAGCAAATTTCAGGCATTGTTAAACAATGCCTAACAATTTCAGTCAATGTCGACATTGCCCGAGTGAAACGGCTTATTTCGACATTGCCTAAAAATTTCAGGCAATGTCAACATTACCTGATTTCACACTTTGACTGTAACATATACACCAGCATTTGTATATGACTGCACATGCATGAGCACATACACTTGTCGATTACTATCATTGCCTGCTGGTCCAGCATGCACACAGATACAATACCTGCAATATAAATATAAATATTTTTTTGATATTTTGCAACACACGAGAGGTTTTATGGTGTGCAAAATGAAATTTAACACATTGGTTATGTTAACCCATATCATATCAAAAGTCCCACAGAAGGTACAGTCAAAAAAGTACTCACATAAGCAAATGTGTTGTGAATTAATACCTGTTACTTATTGATTATTAACAGCGGATAATAGGCAACATTTCAAGAGGATTTTTAGCTGTTTATGTCGTTTGCATTAAAAGTTACTCTAATTCAAAATGTTGTAATATTGCAATTTTTCGATAGCAGGGATTCTCAATGTAAAAGGTTCGTTAAATTATATTTATTTGCAAGATCCCAGAATTCTGTCTGCATAAATTGGTTAACTGTTATATATGTTAGTAGTTGCTAAAAAAATGAATATAATTTTTCCAAGAATTTTATTTGACTGTAACTTACATCCTGTATATAGGACTGTGGGAGGGTGGGGCAAGATAATATGCAAGTAAGCAACTTAATGAGTTTAACTGAAGTATGTCAACACTACAAATGGACAATGTCTGTTGAAAACAGTAAATTTTATGCCTAGCCTACTAACTCTATTGTGCCATTCCATGTTTTTGTCTTGCACCGAATGGTGTATATTATCACCTGTTTTCAGATTTACATTAACATATATTCAGTAAATGCTGTTTAGCAATCTAACCATCATCACTATATTTGCAGATCTTATAACATTCATAAAGTTTTTAAAATTCTGGAGCATTCAGGTGACTGATAGGAGGTCAACATATATACAGGGTGGCGCAAAATCCGGACTATATTAAATGCAAACCTAAATGTTACTAGTCCGATTTTTTTGTGCCACCCTGTATATATATGTGTGTGTGTGTGTGTGTGTGTGTGTGTGTGTATAATCTGTATATTCAGTGGTGGCTCCAAGATTTGACAAGTGGGTGCCGTTGGGGTGGCAACTTCTAAGCAAGGGAGCCAACTATTTTTCATAAACCTGAACTAGTCTATAGTAGTCGCTTAGAATGAGTGCACTAAGATATCGGGAGCCACTGAGAGACCAGACATTCAATAGGAGCACTATTCCTCCCCCCCCCCTTGGATCCCCTGTGGAGTTGCCTCTGTATATATTACGGCTCCTGGAAATGGCCCTCATTCAGATGAAGACAGTGCTGATGAGAAATACGACCTTCCCCTGACAATAAACAATCTGTATGACGGCCGTCAACCTCTTGCATTGACTACAGGACTGACTGACATCAGGACTGACTCTACTCAAAAAAACATGGCGGGGAATATGAAGATTAGAGCACAGAAGTCATTTTGACACAAGATTCAATATGAATTCCCAGGTCCTGGATCATCCTGGAACACAGCAAAATGTGAAAATTGGCTTAAAGATGCAATGAGCCAGCGGTCGAGCAGATCAAGAAGAATTGCAAAATTAAAAAGATCTTTAAGATGGTCACAGAGTAGCCCATCCATTCAGACCTGCTGTCAAGATATGGCATAATGATAACTCAACACCAACTGATTTGTTTGAAATACTCCAGGACAATGATTTGGTTGATATGGTTGCAAAAGAGACAAAGCGCTATGCAAGCCAGAAGTCCAGCCATGGCTTCAAATGTCTCAAGAGAAGAGACTTGTGGTTTTCATTGTCATTCTAATACTCAGTGGATTCATTCCATTGCTACATAAATGTTTTGGGAAGTGGCATCCGAAATCACAAATGTGTTGGTGGTCAACGCCATTTGAAGCAATCAATTCAATTATGTCTTGGGACATCATCATCTGACATTGACAACTTGAATAAATCCAAACTGACAAAAGGTTTGCCATGTCTGTGCCAACTAAATTAGCAGTTCTTGACATTCTCTCCTGGCGAACAAGACCTATCGCTGAGATTTTGCCTACATGGTCACAATTCTGTGTTCACATACTGCACCATTATCACTGCAGCAACTCACTGAATTATCAACTGAGAATGAACCTCCAAATAGCCAAATTATGCCTTAGTAGCATTTGTTCAAATCCAAAACAGAACCAAAAGTTGCATCACAGTTTGTACTGTACAGTTGTACAGTTTTTGTAATATCTTGAGGACAATCTAGACCCTTGGCTTTAAAATTCACCAATTGAAATTAATTTACCATCTGCTAATGAGCTGTGGGCTTAATTTTCCAGTGAAGTATAATATAAAGATGGAAGGAAGCGACTAGAGTCACCCAAGAGCTACTTATTGACGACAAAGGGTTGTTAGCTGTCAACTATTAACCATCTCAAAATAATACCTGATTTTTAAAAATGTCAGAATTTAAGCCTTTTGCCATATTAACTTTAAATCCAGTATTAAATATTTTTCTCACAAATCTACAGTTTACTGCTTCTTGAGATTTGAATACAATTACGCTGTTTCTGTTTTGATTGATTTACTGCCAAATGATGAAAATTAATTTTGCTTTCATTAGATGTACTTCTGTTGTATAGTTTTAGTTGTTTTTTATGATTGAAGAACTGATGTCATAAGGAATTATAATGATATATAGTTAGTGATATATGAATTGTTTTTTCAGTTCTATTTTTGTGCCATGTGATGTATTGTCTCAACCATTTCGTTCAATTGCCCTTTACTGTGGTTGCTGACATCATTGGTCTCAATCCTTGTCTTCTGGATGTAGAGTTTGTGGCTGAATAATTTTTATCTTGCTTATTTTGTTCTACGCAGTTGTTGATTTTGCTTTCATAAGGATGCTTTCTGTTTACAGAAGGGTTGGGATACATCTGAGAGTGAAATGAGTGCAAGTGAAGGGGAGTTGGAGCACAAGCGTCGACTGCTCCTACAGGAGCTTGAAGGAAGCAAATGAAATCCTGGCTTTTACTTTTCCAAATGACTCTGGTGAATGTGTGATCATTTTCCTTTTTACAAAGATGAGAGAAATTCTGTTTCTCGTTGCACTGATGGTTCGGCAGCACTTGTGCTGACGTAGGTTGCAGACTATAAGAAGCACTGGGGGAACTCTTGTAGTTTGTTACGAATGCTTTACAGTCGTTAGCATTGTAAAAGTGCATTCGGATTGACCATTTAAGTTTTGTTTGAATAAGTTTAGAAAATGAGAATGTGGGTGGCAATGAATGTGAATCTTTTTATTACATAATTTTAAAATTATTTTAGTGATTTATTTATTTTAAAAAGGGCTGGTAGTATTAGCTAATTACAGTTCTGGTTTTGGTGGGAAGATTGACAACACTGTTCTTTTTCTTTATCAGCTCTTAAATTGGTACTTGGATCTGTGCTAGCTTAAGGTATTAATTAATTCAAAATTTTTCTGGGGAACTGTACTTTGACTGTTACTGACTTTGAAAGGTTTGAAAGCTGCTGGTTTTTTTATCTTAATAAAGTTCTTTTGTTGTTATTCAAAGATTTCAATTGCTAATACAGTGTACTGTAATATATTTAATGGAAATCATTTCTGTGTAACCATCTACTATAGTTGGTTTAATAATTTTTTTTGTGAGTAAAAGAAATTTCACCTTTGCCATAAATTCAGAATTATCATGGTTAGAGATCAATTATATCTTTAATTCAACTACGATCTCTGGTTTCTTCAGGGACATTATTTGCCCATTTTAGCCCATAATATTCGCATCACATTATATTTGAATTTGAACAAATAAAATAAACAGCCATTTGTTTTGTTATTGCCATGTTTTGACTGGCTAATATGACACGACATTTATTCAATTTCCTTTCAGGGTTATTTGTTATATGGAGTCATTGCATACTAACATAATGCTAGAAATGGCCTTTTTTCACCCACCCTGTAGCGATTAGTAACATTTCAATAGGCCCACCTCAGCAGTAGATAAGAAACAGTTTTACAAATTACTTGATTTTTCTAGTTTCAAGTGCAATTAAATTATTACGCTTTGTAGGTTATTTCCAAACGTATCAAAAGAATCAAGTTACCGGTAGTAATATTAAGGGGCTGCCCATTAATAACGTCAACAATTTAGGGGGATGGGGTTTGAAAAAGTTTGACAGTTGTTGACAGGGGAGGGGGAGGTCAAGAGAAATTGACATCAATAATTTCACTTTTTACAAATAATCAAAAATTAGGAAATTTCATGGAAAACTACTTATTATAATGGAAAAAGCATGGCAAAAAAGGTCATAAGTTCATAACCATCACATTTTGACATTTAACTAAACCAGCAACGTTTAAAGGCTATACGCCCGGAATCCGGAGCCGCGCCGAAGATCAGACGTGCTGAAACATTTAGCACCATCTGAAGACGGTTTAGCTGGCTGAGCAAAAAGGGAAAAAATGGCCATCATCACAAAAAATATTAACCTTGTTATTGGGACCTGTCATTGATCTGGGAGGGGGGTCAAAAGTTTTTGACGTAATTATGGGGTGGGTTAACTGAAAGTTGACAGTTGTTGGGGAGGGGGTCAAAAATTGCCCAAAAATTGTTGACATAATTAATGGACAGCCCCTAAGGAATCAAAAAAAGTATGAAATAAAATCAAAATTTTAGCGTGCTGATCAAGAATATCAATTCAGAATTTGCCCAGTATGTACAGTTTTTCACTAAATGTGTTTTCAGGTTTTAAAACTTTCAGTCAAAAAGTTATATCTCTGTAAGTTGTCTAACAGCAATGCATCTTTGCAAACTGGGCTTGTCTAGGGATGATCAGGCCAGACTTAAAGCTCTGTGAAGATTTTCAGCATGCACATGCCTAGGCACGTCTGGACATTTGAAGTTGGAGTTAGCATCATCAGTCAATTATAAAAGTGGCACATCACAGGTGTTGCTCATTGACAGCTGTTGTTAAGAAAGCGTATCATGTTTATTTCGGCTGTAAAATTGGTGGTCAAGACAAAGAATGGACGCCTCACACTGTCACACACGGCTGGTTTTTTACTATTAAGACTGAAGAGGCGCTATATAAGAATGCCTTTACTTACTTACTTACATTTGCTGTGCCTTTAGCCTCAAAGCCTGGCTCAGAGGCACTTGGAAGGATATAATTTTGCTACACTTTTACCCAGAAATAGGTTGACAAGCAAAAAGGTCATCCGCAATTTTTTCCACGTAGTTTTACTAGACACCCAAAAATAGGTTTCACAAGCGAAAAAAGTCCGGAAGTCCGGTTGGGGATGCATCTCCAGTCCCCACTCATCCCCCCACGTGGAACCGCCACTGCATAACGCAATATTAATTAAACGATCTGGTCAGAGAGTTGTGTTTTTGTAGTGGAATTATTCGGTTCGAGATTGCAAGAATGTTGTCTGCTGTCACCAGGTACGAAAATTTCTCCGCTTCAAAGGCGCCAAAGGGTCCATCCATAGCCTATAGTACGAACTCACTGAGGGGATCGATGGATTTAGGAGATTTTGTGTACGGGGGAGAGGGAAGGCCTTGACCGAATGCGTATGTACGCACAAATGTATACATAGCCTACTTAACAATTTTAAAAACCGCTCAGGCAGAAGACTGGTTATTCACAAAATTTAGATTTGAACACAATTAGGCCTACTTTCTCACGGCAAACAAAGGGTCACGAAAATTGTTCACACGGTTATTAAATAATTTGTCAGTAGTCTTGTCGGAGGGAGAGGGTCTATGGGCAGTGTTTATTCTAGGCCTTCTCTGGAGATTCCCCCACCAAGTTTTTAATCCCCCCAAAAAAAAAAAAAAAGTTTTCTATATGTTGCATTGGGGATGAAAATTTTCCCCCAAAAGTGTGACGAGTGGGGGAGGGATTCTTTAAAGAGGGGAAAATATAAGGATTATAATTTTTTTTCTCGTGAGAGCATTGGAGAAGGATCTGAAATATAAGATGACATTTTTTGCTTGTCACCACATCCGGGGAAGGAAAAATCTAAAAATTAAGGGTGACGACCTTTTTTGCTTGTCAAGCATTTTGGGGAGACAAAACTTCTGCCCCTCAACCCCATACATTTCAAACTTCCCCCAATGTCAAGGTGGCTAGAATAAACACTGGTTTATGGGGTTGTCTATGGCAAAAAATTAACGTTTCAACCAGGGTGGGGGTAGAGGAGCTAATTTGTATGTACGCATAGGGCAGGGTTTCCCAAACATTTTGGAACTGTGGCCCACTTCAGCGGTTTTGTAAGCATGTAATATTAAAAATTCATTGCGCCATCTGGCGAACGTTGGCTGAAAAGAATCTTCTGCGTTTTGAATAAATGGCAAAACAAAAGTTCTGATTCAATTCTAATGTAAATATCTTGGCAAATATATTAGTCAGAATTATTCATATTTATGCCAAATAAGACAAATAGATATTGAAATTTCTAGGAAATTATCTTTTTAAAATTTTGCCATGAACATACCTTTGTTATACGTCGTAAAATCCTATGAGTATAGCAAAATCGCTTAACCGCAAGGTTAGACAAAACTAAAGTCCAGTGAATCCGCTTAGTGGAGTTTCAGAGCAAAATGGTTGGGATATGGCTGTTCTCAAAAATTAGAGCTGATAGAAAAAATCTGATGCCATATTTGGAATAAGCAACCTAAATAGGCAATGACAGGAAACAGCTCTAACTTCTAAGACACCAGACAAAAATTTTTTGTTGCCTGTGTTTTTGTTATTCTTCTTCTTCTTCTTATTCTTTTTCTTCTTCTTCTTCTTCTTCTTCTTCTTCTTAATATTGTTATTATTATTATTATTATTATTATTATTATTATTATTATTATTATTATTATTATTATTATTATTATTATTATTATTATTATTATTATTATTATTATTATTATTATTATTATTATTATTAAAAGGTAAGATTTATGTGGTAACTTATCCGATAGCGGACTGCATGAACACAGTACATTGTTAGTTAACTTGAGACATGTAGCTGGTCTGGAAAACCATGTCAGGTGCTTCTTATTCTTACAGGCCACCTATTGTCGTTATATGTTACTTACCGGTATGTCCAATTACTGAGGTTCCTCGCAGGCAGTGGCTTAGCAACATGCTCGGAGGCCCATGGCTATAAAAACTTAAAAAGGGAAGGGGCCCTTTCCAGAGGAGACGACCTGACAAGTTTGCAAAAATGATGACGACATTGTTTTGCTTGTCTCGCGAAAAAGTTGATGACCTTTTTTGCTTGTCGATGTTGTTTTCATCTGACGACTACATCGCGAAATAGTTGTTACCGAACTTTTTTTGACTCGGGTCGGGGCCCTTTACAGGTCGGGGGTCCTAAGCATTTGGCCACCTTCTCCATATGGCTGCTACGCCCCTGTTCGCACGGTAGAGGCGCCTATTCTTTAAATGGTAAGACGCTCAACTCTCCACTCGGACTTTGACGATTCTATTTAAGAAACATTGAAAGTTTCCATTTTTATTTCTAAAGTGTATATAGAATTTTTAAATTCCGCTACAGGCTGCCATGTTTCGCACTTCTGGAGGCCATTAGATCTAGGCTAAAGGCTAAGGCTGGTGAAGACCAAAGACTGTCGGTGTAATTGTCTCGGAGATTTCAGTGCGTTATTCTTCCGATGGTTTAGAGCAGGGATGGGCAAAGTGCGGTCCGAGGGCCACATACGGCCATCGAAGCCCTTTTGTGCGGCCCCGACATCGAGACACTATACATTAATGTGCAGCCCTCTAAAACATACGAAACATTTGACAACACCTCAATGGGAAAATTCAGCATTCAAATTGGATTTACACATTGGCACTTGGTCGTTAACTAGAAATGATGCTTTTAATATTTACTAACTTTTCTTCGACTTGACAATCTTGGCCTATTAATAATTACTTACACTGCACAGTACGTTATGTTAAAGTCGTTTTGGAAACTACTTTAAAATTTAATTCTAAATGCCGAAAAAATGTGTGCGTTCCTCGGCTTTCATCGCAGACGCTTTTGCGGTCCTAGGATGAAAATTTGTGCCCATCACTGGTTTAGAGGTCCAGACTCCAGACTGCCATCAAGTTCCCACCCAACTGAGTAAACGGTAGCAGTGTGACTTTCGTGTCTCGTGAAAAGGAGAGACGATCAATTCTTGCGCATCATCATTGAACGGAGTTTTTGCTGAATGCGTCGTTAGACCCGAGAGCGCTCTCGTCGGCGCACGAATCGATGGCCGCTAAGAAACAGTTAAATTGCAAAACAGAATTCTCGGAATAGAACGGACTTTATCACTCGAGTTTCGCAATCAGTCGTACCGCATTGGCCGCCAATAAAAAAAACGCAGATGAAACTCAAGAGGAACGCTATTTAGGAAACGAATGAGGCCTGAAGATCGTTGGACAATCGACCGAAATAACAGATCGATGTTGGAATGAATTCTAAAGGAACAAGAACGATGACGACGACGACGACGACGACGGTTTCGGTTTGGAGAAAAGATGCCATCTCTTCGTTATCGGGGATCGCAGAGAAATATTGAATATTATTGCAATATGGCGAATTTGTCTGGTAGAGCTCAATTTTTAAAATGGCTGTGATCTTTCGCTCCTGCTGACCACCCCATCTGTCGCCAAATCTGTCAATTCTGGCGACAGGTTAATTTCCTTCCAGAAATCGCCCTACACGGAGACGACTGTCTGATCATGTTACTATAATAGGAATTCATTGACGCATTTTGAAGCGATCTCTCAACCAGTGTTTAATCTAGACTCCGGACTCCGGGGGGGAGGGGAGAGAACCGACAAGGCTTGGGGGAGTCAGCTATAGGGGCTGCTGTTGGTTGATGTAGCATGCCAAAATTTCCGGGGGGAAATTGCCATCCCCCGGAAACGGCCTAGATCAGCGGTTCTCAACCTGCCTGTGGGTCGCGACCCCCAAGGGGGTCGAATGACGATTTGCCAGGGGGTCGCCGGAGACCTTCAGAAATATAGGGTTGTCCCTTTTATTGTTATTGCGCAAAATTTACTCATTTTAACATGTAAAAAGGCTGATGAGCAAAAAAGGTCATCAGCTAGTTTTAAGATGTAAAAAAGGCTGACAGGCAAAAAAGAAAAAAGGTCGTCAAGAAATTTTATTCTGCAGGGGCCCGAATTTCTCTCGGCGGGCCTGGTTGGGGGTCGCCCCATCATGGGAATTGAATTAAAAGGGTCGCGGCACTATAAAGGTTGAGAACCGCTGGTCTAGATTAAACCCTGCTCTCAATTTTTACTCATTTCGATCGTCATTTGACTGACAATATTGGCTAAAGTGTTCTTGACAGTGGTCTGCGCTATTCCTACGGCGCTATAAGATTTTCTCCGTGACTTATGACCGAGCAGTTCCACCGTGTGGCAATAAAACGATGTATTCGCTGGATTATTACACGCAGATGTTTGCATTACGATTACTGCATCTTCGTGTGTCATTCCCGCGGCTTATTCGGATGTCTTACTGTTTTATTGTAATGGCTTACAGTGTATTCCCGTCTGTCTTAGGTATTAGGAGCCAACTGAGGGTTGAACGGAATGGTCGCATTGGTGTTTAAGGGCGGAATTCTGCTGCAAAAGACAAAATAATGCGCACGGAATGATGGATCGTCAAGGCAATTGTTCTGATGACCATGTAATCAACCAAAACAACTGACTCCCATTCCCTTGAGTCTGTCTCGTGGATAATCGATGGACTTGGCACGACGCCGTCGTCCGTTTAAACCGAGCCCTTCTCTCGCCGCCGCCGCCGCCTCGCCGCCTCGCCCTTCCGTCGAATGCGGTCGCAATTTCTGGAATTGTTTTCGACGATTTCTAATTCGACGGAATTCGACGAACGACGAGCAGAATAATTGATCAGAAGAACCGAGAGATGAAATATTCATATTCGAGGAACATTGACCAATTTCCGATCATATTTCATTTATGCGCGAATCAGTGGCGTCCCAAGGCATGCAGGCTGATCATGCCCGGTCCAAAGTGTCCCTGGTATGCCCCTTGCAACCTCGGTGTTAGATCTTGGCGAGCAAAGGAAGGTCGCCGAGTCAATTTGGATGCCCTCGCCTGGTATGGATGCCAGCGGCCAAGTCGACAATTTTACCGGTCTCAATTAAGTGAAAAATGTTTACGAACAAAAAAAGGTCTCTGTAATTATTTGGATGCCCCTCTGGTGGATGCAGGGGTCCTCTTCCCTCTGTACGCCACTGACTCGAGTGTTGTGCGTATATTAGTTGATTGAATAGCTGTATAAGACATCCTGTATTTGCATAGGCCACTGTACAGTGTAGTTTATAATGTTTTCAAACGTCTGTTACTCAGCATACAGTGAGTAGTTGTGGTTCCGTGAAATTGGACAACTGTCACCACACTGAACCGTTGGCGAAAAAAGACTAATAGAAAGGCTGGAATGATTTCAGCAATTCAACAGAAATGTTTCTTAATTTTCCCAAAATGAAATTATGGTTTATGGCATTTTCAAAATATATTTCAAATCGTTTATCGTTTTTTGCCTTCTTAGTCTCTTACACAGGGCAGACCCTACTGAACCACTTCAAACCTTATTATTATTATTATTATTATTATTATTATTATTATTATTATTATTATTATTATTATTATTATTATTATTTATTTATTTATTTATTTATTTATTTATTTATTTATTATTATTATTATTATCATCCGTGGTTTTTCATTACACTGTAGATATACGCGTAGGCGGCTGACGGCTGCCGTGGAAACGCCTAATCCAAACGTACTGCGATCGGTTTAACAAAAGTGATAATTAGTAATCAATGCTATCGAACACAATACAGCATGCACCAGAACCAGATATGGATAAATGGTGGTTTAGCTCCCCTAAATAACCTGCACTTGCACGGTTGCACCAGAATCATTCTTGTTTGAGAGAGAGAGAGAAAGAGAGAGAGAGAGAGACAGAGACAGACAGACAGACAGAAGAGACAGACAGACAGACAGACAGACAGACAGACAGACAGAGATTGTGTATCTGTGGAGGTGTTTTGTTGGTTCTCTTGTCGTCTTCGTGGTGGTTCTGTCGCAGTGTGATTGTCGGCGTTTTTCTCAACGAGCTAAGAAGGCGAACATGCGCTCTCGGCAGCAGCAGCAGCAGCAGGACGCCACCGCCGCCGCCGCCGATACATTCGCCGGACCTCGGCGACTGCAGCTATGCTGCGTTTGCGATGCAGCGGAAGACGACGACGACGACGGAGACACTCCTTCCGCTCGTCGTCGTCGTCGTCGTCTAAGTGGATTTTCGTCTTCTCTTGGATCGTCTTAGCGTCGTCGCCGATGGAGGAGAAGGGGGAGAAGGAGAGACGCAACAACAACAACAACAACAACAACAGCATAGCATTCGCCGATCGATTCGGTTCGTTGCTTTTGCTATTTCAGTCTGATTTGCTGTTTGACGGTCGAGCGAACACCGGCATTTTCGAAGTTAAATGTGAAATCAGGCTCAGATGATTTGTCGGGAAACCATTCTTAGATTAAATGACCAACATAAATAAAAAGCGCAGTTTCTGCGCTTCGTTGTCTCAATAGAGCCAAAGCTCTGCTCGTTCGATGTAGCAGCAGTATCAGATATTCGTCAGTCAGTCAGTCAGTCAATCAATCAATCTTATGGCGCCACTATCATAATACCCAGGGCATCATACCGATGGCGCACAGAATTCAAATTGAATTAGAGCATGCAGGTCAAGCAGGAAAGGTCAGTCAGAACAGATCGGAAGAGACTATGCGTCGGGACAAATATGCAGACGACACCGCCATTCGTGTTCGTCTATCGTGCAGGTATCAGATTATTACAAAAAGAGCAAGATTGAAAATCTTTTTGAGTAAACCTAACTGTCAATTTCGTCCAAATAGTCTATTTAGGCCTTTAGGCCTGTGCCATCGGCTGATGCTTGTGCACAGTTAAATGCGTTTAGAAGGACGATTCTCGTTCGCCAACTTCGATTTCACAATGGCATCGGACTTTCTGTTGGCCAACAACACAGCTCTCCTCTGCTTCATAACTTAGGACTACGTATTGATGTCGCTTCTATCATTCCAATCTTTTCGGTTTAAGCGTTTTCGTCTAGCAAGACTTCTTTTATTCGGTGGAAGTGTTTTTAATGCTGTTATTTGGAGTCACTGAGGACCTTAGTTGATGTAGTTGAATTTAGTTGAATTTGGGTGACGCAATTTCTAATGAAAGTGAGTAAGTAGGCCACTCGTTTACTCGTATTTATATGTGACTTTATAGGCCTATGTCGATCAGTTCAATTTTAAAAAAAATAAATTCAGCGCACAGCATAGATTCTCGCTATAACGTCCTAAACGGGTATGTAAAATTTAGTCCGTCATATCCGAGGTACGTTATATGATTATATCCAATACCAAACCATCCACTACGGCAGCACATCTGTACATCTGGTCCCGTATACGTTGCGGTGCGTTGTAGCCGAGTATACGTTATAACTGAGTCGGTTATAACGAAGTTCTACTGTATTAGGAATTGTGAAAGTTTCTTGACTGACGGACATGAATGTCAGTGTCACCCGACGCACAATCGTCGACTGCGCCTTCGATGATGACGACGACGACGACGACCATTGCGACAACAATGAGGCAATGACAAG